>JAZKLR010000653.1:0-247500 GCA_037103525.1 Ganaspis brasiliensis
GTGACCAATCCTGCCATATGTTTGAATCCGATCGATCAGTTCCAGATATCTTTTTTTTTAGATTTTAAAATTTTCAAAAAATAGTTTTATAACAAAATTATAGAAAAAAATGTAAGAAAGTTAAAATGTAAGCTTTTTATCCTTTTTATTTTTTCAAAAACGCATCGATTAAGCTGTTTACAAACCCTCTAGCTCCTTTTCCTATGGAGTTATCAAGCTTTAAAAAATAAAAAATCTTAAAAATCAATTTTTGCTTCCTCATAGAGGAAGTATTGTTTTACCCTCAAATCCTCAATTGCAATTTTTTGACATTTCTCGACATAATTCGACCCCAGGATTTCAAAAATGATGTTTAGGAAAAATGTCCGGGTGTGAGTGAGTGTGCGTATGTTAACATTACGTTTGGCCCAATATCTCGAGGACCGTTATAGTTAGAAGCATCTTTTTTTACTAAATAATAGGTCTCTCAGGAGGACAAATTCTGCCATATGTTTGAATCCGATCGATCAGTTTCAGATATCTTTCTTTTAGATTTTAAAATTTTCAAAAAATCGTTTTTTGGAAAAATTATAAAAAAAAATTTAAGAAAGATATAATGTAAGATTTTTATCCTTTTTATTTTTTAAAAACGCATCGATTGAGCTGTTTACAAACCCTCTAGCTCCTTTTTGTATGGAGTTATCAAGCTTTTAAAAATGGAAAATCTTAATAATCAATTTTTGCTTTCTCATAGAGGAAGTATAGTTTTACCCTCAAATCCTCAATTGCAATTTTCTGACAATTCTCGACATAATTCGACCCCAGGATTTCAAAAATGATGTTTAGAAAAAATGTCCGGGTGTGTGTGCGTGTGTGTATGTTAACATTACGTTAGGCCCACTATCCCGAGAACCGTTATAGTTAGAAGCATCTTTTTTCTACCAAATAATAGGTCTCTCAGGAGGACAAATTCTGCCATACGTTTAAATTTGATCGATCAGTTTCAGATATCTTTCTTTTAGATTTTAAAATTTTCAAAAAATCGTTTTTTGGAAAAATTATATAAAAAAATTTAAGAAAGTTAAAATGTAAGCTTGTTATCCTTTTTTTTTTAAACGCATCGATTGAGCTATTTACGACCCTCTATCTCCTTTTCGTATGGAGTTATCAAGCTTTTAAAAATGGAAAATCTTAATAATCAATTTTTTCTTTCTCATAGAGGAAATATAGTTTTGCCCTTAAATTCTCAATTGCAATTTTTTGCCATTTCTCGACATAATTCGACCCCAGGATTTCAAAAATGATGTTTAGAAAAAATGTCCGGGTGTGTTTGCGTGTGTGTATGATAACATTACGTTAGGCCCAATATCTCGAGAACCGTTATAGTTAGAAGCTCCTTTTTTTACCAAATAATAGGTCTCTCAGGGTGACCAATTCTGCCATATGTTTGAATCCGATCGATCAGTTCCAGATATCTTTTTTTTAGATTTAAAATTTTCAAAACATCGTTTTTTGGAAAAATTATAAAAAAAAATTTAAGAAAGTTAAAATGTAAGCTTGTTATCCTTTTTTTTTTTTAAACGCATCGATTGAGCTATTTACGACCCTCTATCTCCTTTTCGTATGGAGTTATCAAGCTTTTAAAAATGGAAAATCTTAATAATCAATTTTTTCTTTCTCATAGAGGAAGTATTGTTTTACCCTTAAATCCTCAATAGCAATTTTTTGACATTTCTCGACCTAATTCGACCCCAGGATTTTAAATATGATGTTTAGAAAAAATGTCCGGGTGTCTGTGTGTGTATATTAACATTACGTATGGCCCACTATCTCGAGAACCGTTATCGTTAGAAGCATCTTTTTTCTACCAAATAATAGGTCTCTCAGGAGGACAAATTCTGCCATATGTTTAAATCCGATCGATCAGTTTCAGATATCTTTATTTAGATTTTAAAATTTTCAAAAAATCGTTTTTTGGAAAAATTATAAAAAAAAATTTAAGAAAGTTAAAATGTAAGCGTGTTATCCTTTTTTTTTTTTAAACGCATCGATTGAGCTATTTACGACCCTCTATCTCCTTTTCGTATGGAGTTATTAAGCTTTTAAAAATGGAAAATCTTAAAAATCAATTTTTTCTTTCTCATAGAGGAAGTATAGTTTTGCCCTTAAATTCTCAATTGCAATTTTTTGACATTTCTCGACATAATTCGACCCCAGGATTTCAAAAATGATGTTTAGAAAAAATGTCCGGGTGTGTGTGCGTGTGTGTATGTTAACATTACGTTAGGCCCAATATCTCGAGAACCGTTATAGTTAGAAGCTCCTTTTTTTACCAAATAATAGGTCTCTCAGGGTGACCAATTCTGCCATATGTTTGAATCCGATTGATCAGTTTAAGATATCTTTCTTTTAGATTTTAAAATTTTCAAAAAATCGTTTTTTGGAAAAATTATAAAAAAAAATTTAAGAAAGTTAAAATGTAAGCTTGTTATCCTGTTTTTTTTTTTAAACGCATCGATTGAGCTATTTACGACCCTCTATCTCCTTTTCGTATGGAGTTATCAAGCTTTTAAAAATGGAAAATGTTAATAATCAATTTTTTCTTTCTCATAGAGGAAGTATAGTTTTGCCCTTAAATTCTCAATTGCAATTTTTTGACATTTCTCGACATAATTCGACCCCAGGATTTCAAAAATGATGTTTAGAAAAAATGTCCGGGTGTGTGTGCGTGTGTGTATGTTAACATTATGTTAGGCCCAATATCTCGAGAACCGTTATAGTTAGAAGCTCCTTTTTTTACCAAATAACAGGTCTCTCAGGGTGACCAATTCTGCCATATGTTTGAATCCGATCGATTAGTTCCAAATATATTTTTTTTAGATTTAAAAATTTTCAAAAAATCGTTTTTTGGCAAAATTATAAAAAAAAATTAAGAAAGATAAAATGTAAGCTTTTTATCCTTTTTTTTTTTTAAAAACGCATCGATTGAGCTGTTTACAAACCCTCTAGCTTCTTTTCGTATGGAGTTATCAAGCTTTTAAAAATGGAAAATCTTAATAATCAATTTTTGCTTTCTCATAGAGGAAGTATAGTATTACCCTCAAATCCTCAATTGCAATTTTTTGACATTTCTCGACCTAATTCGACCCCAGGATTCTAAAAATGATGTTTAGAAAAAATGTCCTGGTGTGTGTGCGTGTGTGTATGTTAACATTACGTTTGGCCCAATATCTCAAGAACCGTTATAGTTAGAAGCACCATTTTTTTACCAAGTAATAGGTCTCTCAGGGGGACAAATTCTGCCATACGGTTAAATCCGATCGATCAGTTTCAGATATCTTTCTTTTAGATTTTAAAATTGTCAAAAAATCGTTTTTTGGAAAAATTATAAAAAAAAATTTAAGTAAGTTAAAATGTAAGCTTGTTATCCTTTTTTTTTTAAACGCATCGATTGAGCTATTTACGACCCTCTATCTCCTTTTCGTATGGAGTTATCAAGCTTTTAAAAATGGAAAATCTTAATAATCAATTTTTTCTCTCTCATAGAGGAAGTATAGTTTTCCCCTTAAATCCTCAATTGCAATTTTTTGATATTTCTCGACATAATTCGACCCCAGGATTTCAAAAATGATGTTTAGAAAAAATGTCCGGGTGTGTGTGCGTGTGTGTATATTAACATTACGTTAGGCCCAATATCTCGAGAACCGTTATAGTTAGAAGCTTCCTTTTTTACCAAATAATAGGTCTCTCAGGGTGACCAATCCTGCCATATGTTTGAATCCGATCGATCAGTTCCAGATATATTTTTTTTAGATTTTAAAATTTTCAAAAAATAGTTTTATAACAAAATTATAGAAAAAAATGTAAGAAAGTTAAAATGTAAGCTTTTTATCCTTTTTATTTTTTCAAAAACGCATCGATTAAGCTGTTTACAAACCCTCTAGCTCCTTTTCCTATGGAGTTATCAAGCTTTAAAAAATAAAAAATCTTAAAAATCAATTTTTGCTTCCTCATAGAGGAAGTATTGTTTTACCCTCAAATCCTCAATTGCAATTTTTTGACATTTCTCGACATAATTCGACCCCAGGATTTCAAAAATGATGTTTAGGAAAAATGTCCGGGTGTGAGTGAGTGTGCGTATGTTAACATTACGTTTGGCCCAATATCTCGAGGACCGTTATAGTTAGAAGCATCTTTTTTCTACCAAATAATAGGTCTCTCAGGAGGACAAATTCTGCCATACGTTTAAATTTGATCGATCAGTTTCAGATATCTTTCTTTTAGATTTTAAAATTTTCAAAAAATCGTTTTTTGGAAAAATTATAAAAAAAAATTTAAGAAAGATATAATGTAAGATTTTTATCCTTTTTATTTTTTAAAAACGCATCGATTGAGCTGTTTACAAACCCTCTAGCTCCTTTTTGTATGGAGTTATCAAGGTTTTAAACATGGAAAATCTTAATAATCAATTTTTGCTCTCTCATAGAGGAAGTATTGTTTTACCCTTAAATCCTCAATTGCAATTTTTTGACATTTCTCGACATAATTCGACCCCAGGATGTCAAAAATGATGTTTAGAAAAAATGTCCGGGTGTGTGTGCGTGTGTGTATATTAACATTACGTTTGGCCCAATATCTCGAGAACCGTTATAATTAGAAGCATCTTTTTTAACTAAATAATAGGTCTCTCAGGAGGACAAATTCTGCCATATGTTTGAATCCGATCGATCAGTTCCAGATATATTTTTTTTAGATATTAAAATTTTCAAAAATCGTTTTTTGGAAAAATTATAAAAAAAAATTAAGAAAGATAAAATGTAAGCTTCTTATCCTTTTTATTTTTTAAAAACGCATCGATTGAGCTGTTTACAAACCTTCTAGCTCCTTTTCGTATGGAGTTATCAAGCTTTTAAAAATAAAAAATCTTAAAAATCAATTTTTGCTTCCTCATAGAGGAAGTATTGTTTTACCCTCAAATCCTCAATTGCAATTTTTTGACATTTCTCGACCTAATTCGACCCCAGGATTTCAAAAATGATGTTTAGGAAAAATGTCCGGGTGTGAGTGGGTGTGCGTATGTTAACATTACGTTTGGCCCAATATCTCGAGAACCGTTATAGTTAGAAGCATCTTTTTTAACTAAATAATAGGTCTTTCAGGAGGACAAATTCTGCCATATGTTTGAATCCGATCGATCAGTTCCAGATATATTTTTTTTAGATATTAAAATTTTCAAAAAATCGTTTTTTGGAAAAATTATAAAAAAAAATTAAGAAAGATAAAATGTAAGCTTCTTATCCTTTTTATTTTTTAAAAACGCATCGATTGAGCTGTTTACAAACCTTCTAGCTCCTTTTCGTATGGAGTTATCAAGCTTTTAAAAATAAAAAATCTTAAAAATCAATTTTTGCTTCCTCATAGAGGAAGTATTGTTTTACCCTCAAATCCTCAATTGCAATTTTTTGACATTTCTCGACCTAATTCGACCCCAGGATTTCAAAAATGATGTTTAGAAAAAATGTCCGGGTGTGTGTGCGTGTGTGTATGTTAACATTACGTTAGGCCCAATATCTCGAGAACCGTTATAGTTAGAAGCTCCTTTTTTTACCAAATAATAGGTCTCTCAGGGTGACCAATTCTGCCATATGTTTGAATCCGATCGATCAGTTTAAGATATCTTTCTTTTAGATTTTAAAATTTTCAAAAAATCGTTTTTTGGAAAAATTATAAAAAAAAATTTAAGAAAGTTAAAATGTAAGCTTGTTATCCTGTTTTTTTTTTTAAACGCATCGATTGAGCTATTTACGACCCTCTATCTCCTTTTCGTATGGAGTTATCAAGCTTTTAAAAATGGAAAATGTTAATAATCAATTTTTTCTTTCTCATAGAGGAAGTATAGTTTTGCCCTTAAATTCTCAATTGCAATTTTTTGACATTTCTCGACATAATTCGACCCCAGGATTTCAAAAATGATGTTTAGAAAAAATGTCCGGGTGTGTGTGCGTGTGTGTATGTTAACATTACGTTAGGCCCAATATCTCGAGAACCGTTATAGTTAGAAGCTCCTTTTTTTACCAAATAATAGGTCTCTCAGGGTGACCAATTCTGCCATATGTTTGAATCCGATCGATTAGTTCCAAATATATTTTTTTTAGATTTAAAAATTTTCAAAAAATCGTTTTTTGGCAAAATTATAAAAAAAAATTAAGAAAGATAAAATGTAAGCTTTTTATCCTTTTTATTTTTTAAAAACGCATCGATTGAGCTGTTTACAAACCCTCTAGCTTCTTTTCGTATGGAGTTATCAAGCTTTTAAAAATGGAAAATCTTAATAATCAATTTTTGCTTTCTCATAGAGGAAGTATAGTATTACCCTCAAATCCTCAATTGCAATTTTTTGACATTTCTCGACCTAATTCGACCCCAGGATTTTACAAATGATGTTTAGAAAAAATGTCCTGGTGTGTGTGCGTGTGTGTATGTTAACATTACGTTTGGCCCAATATCTCAAGAACCGTTATAGTTAGAAGCATTTTTTTTTACTAAATAATAGGTCTCTCAGGGGGACAAATTCTGCCATACGTTTAAATCCGATCGATCAGTTTCAGATATCTTTCTTTTAGATTTTAAAATTTTCAAAAAATCGTTTTTTGGAAAAATTATAAAAAAAAATTTAAGTAAGTTAAAATGTAAGCTTGTTATCCTTTTCTTTTTAAACGCATCGATTGAGCTATTTACGACCCTCTATCTCCTTTTCGTATGGAGTTATCAAGCTTTTAAAAATGGAAAATCTTGATAATCAATTTTTCCTTTCTCATAGAGGAAGTATAGTTTTACCCTCAAATCCTCTATTTCAAATTTTTGACATTTCTCGACCTAATTCGACCCCAGGATTTTAAAAATGATGTTTAGAAAAAATGTCCGGGTTTCTGTGTGTGTTTATTAACATTACGTTTGGCCCAATATCTCGAGAACCGTTATAGTTAGAAGCATCTTTTTTTACTAAATAATAGGTCTCTCAGGAGGACAAATTCTGCCATATGTTTGAATCCGATCGATCAGTTTCAGATATCTTTCTTTTAGATTTTAAAATTTTCAAAAAATCGTTTTTTGGAAAAATTATAAAAAAAAATTTAAGAAAGTTAAAATGTAAGCTTGTTATCCTTGTTTTTTTTTAAACGCATCGATTGAGCTATTTACGACCCTCTATCTCCTTTTCGTATGGAGTTATCAAGCTTTTAAAAATGGAAAATCTTAATAATCAATTTTTTCTCTCTCATAGAGGAAGTATAGTTTTGCCCTTAAATCCTCAATTGCAATTTTTTGATATTTCTCGACATAATTCGACCCCAGGATTTCAAAAATGATGTTTAGAAAAAATGTCCGGGTGTGTGTGCGTGTGTGTATATTAACATTACGTTAGGCCCAATATCTCGAGAACCGTTATAGTTAGAAGCTTCCTTTTTTACCAAATAATAGGTCTCTCAGGGTGACCAATCCTGCCATATGTTTGAATCCGATCGATCAGTTCCAGATATCTTTTTTTTTAGATTTTAAAATTTTCAAAAAATAGTTTTATAACAAAATTATAGAAAAAAATGTAAGAAAGTTAAAATGTAAGCTTTTTATCCTTTTTATTTTTTCAAAAACGCATCGATTAAGCTGTTTACAAACCCTCTAGCTCCTTTTCCTATGGAGTTATCAAGCTTTAAAAAATAAAAAATCTTAAAAATCAATTTTTGCTTCCTCATAGAGGAAGTATTGTTTTACCCTCAAATCCTCAATTGCAATTTTTTGACATTTCTCGACATAATTCGACCCCAGGATTTCAAAAATGATGTTTAGGAAAAATGTCCGGGTGTGAGTGAGTGTGCGTATGTTAACATTACGTTTGGCCCAATATCTCGAGGACCGTTATAGTTAGAAGCATCTTTTTTTACTAAATAATAGGTCTCTCAGGAGGACAAATTCTGCCATATGTTTGAATCCGATCGATCAGTTTCAGATATCTTTCTTTTAGATTTTAAAATTTTCAAAAAATCGGTTTTTGGAAAAATTATAAAAAAAAATTTAAGAAAGTTAAAATGTAAGCTTGTTATCCTTTTTTTTTTAAACGCATCAATTGAGCTATTTACGACCCTCTATCTCCTTTTCGTATGGAGTTATCAAGCTTTTAAAAATGGAAAATCTTAATAATCAATTTTTGCTTTCTCATAGAGGAAGTATAGTTTTACCCTCAAATCCTCAATTGCAATTTTTTGACGTCTCTAGACCTAATTCGACCCCAGGATTTCAAAAATGATGTTTAGAAAAAATGTCCCGGTGTCTGTGTGTGTATATTAACATAACGTTTGGCCCAATATCTCGAGAACCGTTATAATTAGAAGCATCTTTTTTAACTTAATAATAGGTCTCTCAGGAGGACAAATTCTGCCATATGTTTGAATCCGATCGATCAGTTCGAGATATATTCTTTTTAGATATTAAAATTTTCAAAAATCGTTTTTTGGCAAAATTATAAAAAAAATTTAAGAAAGATATAATGTAAGCTTTTAATCCTTTTTATTTTTCAAAAACGCATCGATTAAGCTGTTTACAAACCCTCTAGCTCCTTTTCGTATGGAGTTATCAAGCTTTTAAAAATGGAAAATCTTAATAATCAATATTTGCTTCATCACAGAAGAAGTATGGTTTTACCCTCAAATCCTTAATTGCAATTTTTTGACATTTCTCGACCTAATTCGACCCCAGGATTTCAAAAATGATGTTTAGGAAAAATGTCCGGGTGTGAGTGGGTGTGCGTATGTTAACATTACGTTTGGCCCAATATCTCGAGAACCGTTATAGTTAGAAGCATCTTTTTTAACTAAATAATAGGTCTTTCAGGAGGACAAATTCTGCCATATGTTTAAATCCGATCGATCAGTTCCAGATATATTTTTTTTTAGATATTAAAATTTTCAAAAAATCGTTTTTTGGAAAAATTATAAAAAAAAATTAAGAAAGATAAAATGTAAGCTTCTTATCCTTTTTATTTTTTAAAAACGCATCGATTGAGCTGTTTACAAACCTTTTAGCTCCTTTTCGTATGGAGTTATCAAGCTTTTAAAAATAAAAAATCTTAAAAATCAATTTTTGCTTCCTCATAGAGGAAGTATTGTTTTACCCTCAAATCCTCAATTGCAATTTTTTGACATTTCTCGACCTAATTCGACCCCAGGATTTCAAAAATGATGTTTAGAAAAAATGTCCGGGTGTGTGTGCGTGTGTGTATGTTAACATTACGTTAGGCCCAATATCTCGAGAACCGTTATAGTTAGAAGCTCCTTTTTTTACCAAATAATAGGTCTCTCAGGGTGACCAATTCTGCCATATGTTTGAATCCGATCGATCAGTTTAAGATATCTTTCTTTTAGATTTTAAAATTTTCAAAAAATCGTTTTTTGGAAAAATTATAAAAAAAAATTTAAGAAAGTTAAAATGTAAGCTTGTTATCCTTTTTTTTTTTTAAACGCATCGATTGAGCTATTTACGACCCTCTATCTCCTTTTCGTATGGAGTTATCAAGCTTTTAAAAATGGAAAATCTTAATAATCAATTTTTTCTCTCTCATAGAGGAAGTATAGTTTTGCCCTTAAATCCTCAATTGCAATTTTTTGATATTTCTCGACATAATTCGACCCCAGGATTTCAAAAATGATGTTTAGAAAAAATGTCCGGGTGTGTGTGCGTGTGTGTATATTAACATTACGTTAGGCCCAATATCTCGAGAACCGTTATAGTTAGAAGCTTCCTTTTTTACCAAATAATAGGTCTCTCAGGGTGACCAATCCTGCCATATGTTTGAATCCGATCGATCAGTTCCAGATATCTTTTTTTTTAGATTTTAAAATTTTCAAAAAATAGTTTTATAACAAAATTATAGAAAAAAATGTAAGAAAGTTAAAATGTAAGCTTTTTATCCTTTTTATTTTTTCAAAAACGCATCGATTAAGCTGTTTACAAACCCTCTAGCTCCTTTTCCTATGGAGTTATCAAGCTTTAAAAAATAAAAAATCTTAAAAATCAATTTTTGCTTCCTCATAGAGGAAGTATTGTTTTACCCTCAAATCCTCAATTGCAATTTTTTGACATTTCTCGACATAATTCGACCCCAGGATTTCAAAAATGATGTTTAGGAAAAATGTCCGGGTGTGAGTGAGTGTGCGTATGTTAACATTACGTTTGGCCCAATATCTCGAGGACCGTTATAGTTAGAAGCATCTTTTTTTACTAAATAATAGGTCTCTCAGGAGGACAAATTCTGCCATATGTTTGAATCCGATCGATCAGTTTCAGATATCTTTCTTTTAGATTTTAAAATTTTCAAAAAATCGGTTTTTGGAAAAATTATAAAAAAAAATTTAGGAAAGTTAAAATGTAAGCTTGTTATCCTTTTTTTTTTAAACGCATCAATTGAGCTATTTACGACCCTCTATCTCCTTTTCGTATGGAGTTATCAAGCTTTTAAAAATGGAAAATCTTAATAATCAATTTTTGCTTTCTCATAGAGGAAGTATAGTTTTACCCTCAAATCCTCAATTGCAATTTTTTGACGTTTCTAGACCTAATTCGACCCCAGGATTTCAAAAATGATGTTTAGAAAAAATGTCCGGGTTTCTGTGTGTGTATATTAACATTACGTTTGGCCCAATATCTCGAGAACCGTTATAATTAGAAGCATCTTTTTTAACTAAATAATAGGTCTCTCAGGAGGACAAATTCTGCCATATGTTTGAATCCGATCGATCAGTTCCAGATATATTTTTTTTAGATATTAAAATTTTCAAAAATCGTTTTTTGGCAAAATTATAAAAAAAATTTAAGAAAGATATAATGTAAGCTTTTTATCCTTTTTATTTTTTAAAAACGCATCGATTGAGCTGTTTACAAACCCTCTAGCTCCTTTTCGTATGGAGTTATCAAGCTTCTAAAAATGGAAAATCTTAATAATCAATTTTTGCTTTCTCATAGAGGAAGTATAGTTTTACCCTCATATCCTCAATTGCAATTTTCTGACATTTCTCGACCTAATTCGACCCCAGGATTTCAAAAATGATGTTTAGAAAAAATGTCCCGGTGTCTGTGTGTGTATATTAACATAACGTTTGGCCCAATATCTCGAGAACCGTTATAATTAGAAGCATCTTTTTTAACTTAATAATAGGTCTCTCAGGAGGACAAATTCTGCCATATGTTTGAATCCGATCGATCAGTTCGAGATATATTCTTTTTAGATATTAAAATTTTCAAAAATCGTTTTTTGGCAAAATTATAAAAAAAATTTAAGAAAGATATAATGTAAGCTTTTAATCCTTTTTATTTTTCAAAAACGCATCGATTAAGCTGTTTACAAACCCTCTAGCTCCTTTTCGTATGGAGTTATCAAGCTTTTAAAAATGGAAAATCTTAATAATCAATATTTGCTTCATCACAGAAGAAGTATGGTTTTACCCTCAAATCCTTAATTGCAATTTTTTGACATTTCTCGACCTAATTCGACCCCAGGATTTCAAAAATGATGTTTAGGAAAAATGTCCGGGTGTGAGTGGGTGTGCGTATGTTAACATTACGTTTGGCCCAATATCTCGAGAACCGTTATAGTTAGAAGCATCTTTTTTAACTAAATAATAGGTCTTTCAGGAGGACAAATTCTGCCATATGTTTAAATCCGATCGATCAGTTCCAGATATATTTTTTTTTAGATATTAAAATTTTCAAAAAATCGTTTTTTGGAAAAATTATAAAAAAAAATTAAGAAAGATAAAATGTAAGCTTCTTATCCTTTTTATTTTTTAAAAACGCATCGATTGAGCTGTTTACAAACCTTTTAGCTCCTTTTCGTATGGAGTTATCAAGCTTTTAAAAATAAAAAATCTTAAAAATCAATTTTTGCTTCCTCATAGAGGAAGTATTGTTTTACCCTCAAATCCTCAATTGCAATTTTTTGACATTTCTCGACCTAATTCGACCCCAGGATTTCAAAAATGATGTTTAGAAAAAATGTCCGGGTGTGTGTGCGTGTGTGTATGTTAACATTACGTTAGGCCCAATATCTCGAGAACCGTTATAGTTAGAAGCTCCTTTTTTTACCAAATAATAGGTCTCTCAGGGTGACCAATTCTGCCATATGTTTGAATCCGATCGATCAGTTTAAGATATCTTTCTTTTAGATTTTAAAATTTTCAAAAAATCGTTTTTTGGAAAAATTATAAAAAAAAATTTAAGAAAGTTAAAATGTAAGCTTGTTATCCTTTTTTTTTTTTAAACGCATCGATTGAGCTATTTACGACCCTCTATCTCCTTTTCGTATGGAGTTATCAAGCTTTTAAAAATGGAAAATCTTAATAATCAATTTTTTCTCTCTCATAGAGGAAGTATAGTTTTGCCCTTAAATCCTCAATTGCAATTTTTTGATATTTCTCGACATAA
Organism: Ganaspis brasiliensis; assembly: GCA_037103525.1. NCBI lineage: Eukaryota > Metazoa > Arthropoda > Insecta > Hymenoptera > Figitidae > Ganaspis > Ganaspis brasiliensis. The sequence continues at coordinate 12,451 of JAZKLR010000653.1, forward strand.
TTCGACCCCAGGATTTCAAAAATGATGTTTAGAAAAAATGTCCGGGTGTGTGTGCGTGTGTGTATATTAACATTACGTTAGGCCCAATATCTCGAGAACCGTTATAGTTAGAAGCTTCCTTTTTTACCAAATAATAGGTCTCTCAGGGTGACCAATCCTGCCATATGTTTGAATCCGATCGATCAGTTCCAGATATCTTTTTTTTTAGATTTTAAAATTTTCAAAAAATAGTTTTATAACAAAATTATAGAAAAAAATGTAAGAAAGTTAAAATGTAAGCTTTTTATCCTTTTTATTTTTTCAAAAACGCATCGATTAAGCTGTTTACAAACCCTCTAGCTCCTTTTCCTATGGAGTTATCAAGCTTTAAAAAATAAAAAATCTTAAAAATCAATTTTTGCTTCCTCATAGAGGAAGTATTGTTTTACCCTCAAATCCTCAATTGCAATTTTTTGACATTTCTCGACATAATTCGACCCCAGGATTTCAAAAATGATGTTTAGGAAAAATGTCCGGGTGTGAGTGAGTGTGCGTATGTTAACATTACGTTTGGCCCAATATCTCGAGGACCGTTATAGTTAGAAGCATCTTTTTTTACTAAATAATAGGTCTCTCAGGAGGACAAATTCTGCCATATGTTTGAATCCGATCGATCAGTTTCAGATATCTTTCTTTTAGATTTTAAAATTTTCAAAAAATCGGTTTTTGGAAAAATTATAAAAAAAAATTTAAGAAAGTTAAAATGTAAGCTTGTTATCCTTTTTTTTTTAAACGCATCAATTGAGCTATTTACGACCCTCTATCTCCTTTTCGTATGGAGTTATCAAGCTTTTAAAAATGGAAAATCTTAATAATCAATTTTTGCTTTCTCATAGAGGAAGTATAGTTTTACCCTCAAATCCTCAATTGCAATTTTTTGACGTTTCTAGACCTAATTCGACCCCAGGATTTCAAAAATGATGTTTAGAAAAAATGTCCGGGTTTCTGTGTGTGTATATTAACATTACGTTTGGCCCAATATCTCGAGAACCGTTATAATTAGAAGCATCTTTTTTAACTAAATAATAGGTCTCTCAGGAGGACAAATTCTGCCATATGTTTGAATCCGATCGATCAGTTCCAGATATATTTTTTTTAGATATTAAAATTTTCAAAAATCGTTTTTTGGCAAAATTATAAAAAAAATTTAAGAAAGATATAATGTAAGCTTTTTATCCTTTTTATTTTTTAAAAACGCATCGATTGAGCTGTTTACAAACCCTCTAGCTCCTTTTCGTATGGAGTTATCAAGCTTCTAAAAATGGAAAATCTTAATAATCAATTTTTGCTTTCTTATAGAGGAAGTATAGTTTTACCCTCATATCCTCAATTGCAATTTTCTGACATTTCTCGACATAATTCGACCCCAGGATTTTAAAAATGATGTTTAGAAAAAATGTCCGGGTGTGTGTGCGTGTGTGTATATTAACATTACGTTTGGCCCAATATCTCGAGAACCGTTATAATTAGAAGCATCTTTTTTAACTAAATAATAGGTCTCTCAGGAGGACAAATTCTGCCATATGTTTGAATCCGATCGATCAGTTCCAGATATATTTTTTTTAGATATTAAAATTTTCAAAAATCGTTTTTTGGCAAATTATAAAAAAAATTTAAGAAAGATATAATGTAAGCTTTTTATTTTTTAAAAACGCATCGATTGAGCTGTTTACAAACCCTCTAGCTCCTTTTCGTATGGAGTTATCAAGCTTTTAAAAATGGAAAATCTTAATAATCAATTTTTGCTTTCTCATAGAGGAAGTATAGTATTACCCTCAAATCCTCAATTGCAATTTTTTGACATTTCTCGACCTAATTCGACCCCAGGATTTCAAAAATGATGTTTAGAAAAAATGTCCCGGTGTCTGTGTGTGTATATTAACATAACGTTTGGCCCAATATCTCGAGAACCGTTATAATTAGAAGCATCTTTTTTAACTTAATAATAGGTCTCTCAGGAGGACAAATTCTGCCATATGTTTGAATCCGATCGATCAGTTCCAGATATATTTTTTTTAGATATTAAAATTTTCAAAAATCGTTTTTTGGCAAAATTATAAAAAAAATTTAAGAAAGATATAATGTGAGCTTTTAATCCTTTTTATTTTTCAAAAACGCATCGATTAAGCTGTTTACAAACCCTCTAGCTCCTTTTCGTATGGAGTTATCAAGCTTTTAAAAATGGAAAATCTTAATAATCAATATTTGCTTCATCACAGAAGAAGTATGGTTTTACCCTCAAATCCTTAATTGCAATTTTTTGACATTTCTCGACCTAATTCGACCCCAGGATTTCAAAAATGATGTTTAGGAAAAATGTCCGGGTGTGAGTGGGTGTGCGTATGTTAACATTACGTTTGGCCCAATATCTCGAGAACCGTTATAGTTAGAAGCATCTTTTTGAACTAAATAATAGGTCTTTCAGGAGGACAAATTCTGCCATATGTTTAAATCCGATCGATCAGTTCCAGATATATTTTTTTTTAGATATTAAAATTTTCAAAAAATCGTTTTTTGGAAAAATTATAAAAAAAAATTAAGAAAGATAAAATGTAAGCTTCTTATCCTTTTTATTTTTTAAAAACGCATCGATTGAGCTGTTTACAAACCTTTTAGCTCCTTTTCGTATGGAGTTATCAAGCTTTTAAAAATAAAAAATCTTAAAAATCAATTTTTGCTTCCTCATAGAGGAAGTATTGTTTTACCCTCAAATCCTCAATTGCAATTTTTTGACATTTCTCGACCTAATTCGACCCCAGGATTTCAAAAATGATGTTTAGAAAAAATGTCCGGGTGTGTGTGCGTGTGTGTATGTTAACATTACGTTAGGCCCAATATCTCGAGAACCGTTATAGTTAGAAGCTCCTTTTTTTACCAAATAATAGGTCTCTCAGGGTGACCAATTCTGCCATATGTTTGAATCCGATCGATCAGTTTAAGATATCTTTCTTTTAGATTTTAAAATTTTCAAAAAATCGTTTTTTGGAAAAATTATAAAAAAAAATTTAAGAAAGTTAAAATGTAAGCTTGTTATCCTGTTTTTTTTTTTAAACGCATCGATTGAGCTATTTACGACCCTCTATCTCCTTTTCGTATGGAGTTATCAAGCTTTTAAAAATGGAAAATGTTAATAATCAATTTTTTCTTTCTCATAGAGGAAGTATAGTTTTGCCCTTAAATTCTCAATTGCAATTTTTTGACATTTCTCGACATAATTCGACCCCAGGATTTCAAAAATGATGTTTAGAAAAAATGTCCGGGTGTGTGTGCGTGTGTGTATGTTAACATTACGTTAGGCCCAATATCTCGAGAACCGTTATAGTTAGAAGCTCCTTTTTTTACCAAATAATAGGTCTCTCAGGGTGACCAATTCTGCCATATGTTTGAATCCGATCGATTAGTTCCAAATATATTTTTTTTAGATTTAAAAATTTTCAAAAAATCGTTTTTTGGCAAAATTATAAAAAAAAATTAAGAAAGATAAAATGTAAGCTTTTTATCCTTTTTATTTTTTAAAAACGCATCGATTGAGCTGTTTACAAACCCTCTAGCTTCTTTTCGTATGGAGTTATCAAGCTTTTAAAAATGGAAAATCTTAATAATCAATTTTTGCTTTCTCATAGAGGAAGTATAGTATTACCCTCAAATCCTCAATTGCAATTTTTTGACATTTCTCGACCTAATTCGACCCCAGGATTTTAAAAATGATGTTTAGAAAAAATGTCCGGGTTTCTGTGTGTGTTTATTAACATTACGTTTGGCCCAATATCTCGAGAACCGTTATAGTTAGAAGCATCTTTTTTTACTAAATAATAGGTCTCTCAGGAGGACAAATTCTGCCATATGTTTGAATCCGATCGATCAGTTTCAGATATCTTTCTTTTAGATTTTAAAATTTTCAAAAAATCGTTTTTTGGAAAAATTATAAAAAAAAATTTAAGAAAGTTAAAATGTAAGCTTGTTATCCTTTTTTTTTTTTAAACGCATCGATTGAGCTATTTACGACCCTCTATCTCCTTTTCGTATGGAGTTATCAAGCTTTTAAAAATGGAAAATCTTAATAATCAATTTTTTCTCTCTCATAGAGGAAGTATAGTATTACCCTCAAATCCTCAATTGCAATTTTTTGACATTTCTCGACCTAATTCGACCCCAGGATTTCAAAAATGATGTTTAGAAAAAATGTCCCGGTGTCTGTGTGTGTATATTAACATAACGTTTGGCCCAATATCTCGAGAACCGTTATAATTAGAAGCATCTTTTTTAACTTAATAATAGGTCTCTCAGGAGGACAAATTCTGCCATATGTTTGAATCCGATCGATCAGTTCCAGATATATTTTTTTTAGATATTAAAATTTTCAAAAATCGTTTTTTGGCAAAATTATAAAAAAAATTTAAGAAAGATATAATGTAAGCTTTTAATCCTTTTTATTTTTCAAAAACGCATCGATTAAGCTGTTTACAAACCCTCTAGCTCCTTTTCGTATGGAGTTATCAAGCTTTTAAAAATGGAAAATCTTAATAATCAATATTTGCTTCATCACAGAAGAAGTATGGTTTTACCCTCAAATCCTTAATTGCAATTTTTTGACATTTCTCGACCTAATTCGACCCCAGGATTTCAAAAATGATATTTAGGAAAAATGTCCGGGTGTGAGTGGGTGTGCGTATGTTAACATTACGTTTGGCCCAATATCTCGAGAACCGTTATAGTTAGAAGCATCTTTTTTAACTAAATAATAGGTCTTTCAGGAGGACAAATTCTGCCATATGTTTAAATCCGATCGATCAGTTCCAGATATATTTTTTTTTAGATATTAAAATTTTCAAAAAATCGTTTTTTGGAAAAATTATAAAAAAAAATTAAGAAAGATAAAATGTAAGCTTCTTATCCTTTTTATTTTTTAAAAACGCATCGATTGAGCTGTTTACAAACCTTTTAGCTCCTTTTCGTATGGAGTTATCAAGCTTTTAAAAATAAAAAATCTTAAAAATCAATTTTTGCTTCCTCATAGAGGAAGTATTGTTTTACCCTCAAATCCTCAATTGCAATTTTTTGACATTTCTCGACCTAATTCGACCCCAGGATTTCAAAAATGATGTTTAGAAAAAATGTCCGGGTGTGTGTGCGTGTGTGTATGTTAACATTACGTTAGGCCCAATATCTCGAGAACCGTTATAGTTAGAAGCTCCTTTTTTTACCAAATAATAGGTCTCTCAGGGTGACCAATTCTGCCATATGTTTGAATCCGATCGATCAGTTTAAGATATCTTTCTTTTAGATTTTAAAATTTTCAAAAAATCGTTTTTTGGAAAAATTATAAAAAAAAATTTAAGAAAGTTAAAATGTAAGCTTGTTATCCTGTTTTTTTTTTTAAACGCATCGATTGAGCTATTTACGACCCTCTATCTCCTTTTCGTATGGAGTTATCAAGCTTTTAAAAATGGAAAATGTTAATAATCAATTTTTTCTTTCTCATAGAGGAAGTATAGTTTTGCCCTTAAATTCTCAATTGCAATTTTTTGACATTTCTCGACATAATTCGACCCCAGGATTTCAAAAATGATGTTTAGAAAAAATGTCCGGGTGTGTGTGCGTGTGTGTATGTTAACATTACGTTAGGCCCAATATCTCGAGAACCGTTATAGTTAGAAGCTCCTTTTTTTACCAAATAATAGGTCTCTCAGGGTGACCAATTCTGCCATATGTTTGAATCCGATCGATTAGTTCCAAATATATTTTTTTTAGATTTAAAAATTTTCAAAAAATCGTTTTTTGGCAAAATTATAAAAAAAAATTAAGAAAGATAAAATGTAAGCTTTTTATCCTTTTTATTTTTTAAAAACGCATCGATTGAGCTGTTTACAAACCCTCTAGCTTCTTTTCGTATGGAGTTATCAAGCTTTTAAAAATGGAAAATCTTAATAATCAATTTTTGCTTTCTCATAGAGGAAGTATAGTATTACCCTCAAATCCTCAATTGCAATTTTTTGACATTTCTCGACCTAATTCGACCCCAGGATTTTAAAAATGATGTTTAGAAAAAATGTCCGGGTTTCTGTGTGTGTTTATTAACATTACGTTTGGCCCAATATCTCGAGAACCGTTATAGTTAGAAGCATCTTTTTTTACTAAATAATAGGTCTCTCAGGAGGACAAATTCTGCCATATGTTTGAATCCGATCGATCAGTTTCAGATATCTTTCTTTTAGATTTTAAAATTTTCAAAAAATCGTTTTTTGGAAAAATTATAAAAAAAAATTTAAGAAAGTTAAAATGTAAGCTTGTTATCCTTTTTTTTTTTTAAACGCATCGATTGAGCTATTTACGACCCTCTATCTCCTTTTCGTATGGAGTTATCAAGCTTTTAAAAATGGAAAATCTTAATAATCAATTTTTTCTCTCTCATAGAGGAAGTATAGTTTTGCCCTTAAATCCTCAATTGCAATTTTTTGATATTTCTCGACATAATTCGACCCCAGGATTTCAAAAATGATGTTTAGAAAAAATGTCCGGGTGTGTGTGCGTGTGTGTATATTAACATTACGTTAGGCCCAATATCTCGAGAACCGTTATAGTTAGAAGCTTCCTTTTTTACCAAATAATAGGTCTCTCAGGGTGACCAATCCTGCCATATGTTTGAATCCGATCGATCAGTTCCAGATATCTTTTTTTTTAGATTTTAAAATTTTCAAAAAATAGTTTTATAACAAAATTATAGAAAAAAATGTAAGAAAGTTAAAATGTAAGCTTTTTATCCTTTTTATTTTTTCAAAAACGCATCGATTAAGCTGTTTACAAACCCTCTAGCTCCTTTTCCTATGGAGTTATCAAGCTTTAAAAAATAAAAAATCTTAAAAATCAATTTTTGCTTCCTCATAGAGGAAGTATTGTTTTACCCTCAAATCCTCAATTGCAATTTTTTGACATTTCTCGACATAATTCGACCCCAGGATTTCAAAAATGATGTTTAGGAAAAATGTCCGGGTGTGAGTGAGTGTGCGTATGTTAACATTACGTTTGGCCCAATATCTCGAGGACCGTTATAGTTAGAAGCATCTTTTTTTACTAAATAATAGGTCTCTCAGGAGGACAAATTCTGCCATATGTTTGAATCCGATCGATCAGTTTCAGATATCTTTCTTTTAGATTTTAAAATTTTCAAAAAATCGGTTTTTGGAAAAATTATAAAAAAAAATTTAAGAAAGTTAAAATGTAAGCTTGTTATCCTTTTTTTTTAAACGCATCAATTGAGCTATTTACGACCCTCTATCTCCTTTTCGTATGGAGTTATCAAGCTTTTAAAAATGGAAAATCTTAATAATCAATTTTTGCTTTCTCATAGAGGAAGTATAGTTTTACCCTCAAATCCTCAATTGCAATTTTTTGACGTTTCACGACCTAATTCGACCCTAGGATTTCAAAAATGATGTTTAGGAAAAATGTCCGGGTGTGAGTGGGTGTGCGTATGTTAATATTACGTTTGGCCCAATATCTTAAGAACCGATATAGTTAGAAGCATCTTTTTTAACTAAATAATAGGTCTCTCAGGAGGACAAATTCTGACATATGTTTGAATCCGATCGATCAGTTTCTGATGTATTTTTTTTAGATATTAAAATTTTCAAAAATCGTTTTTTGGCAAAATTATAAAAAAAATTTAAGAAAGATATAATGTAAGCTTTTTATCCTTTTTATTTTTTAAAAACGCATCGATTGAGCTGTTTACAAACCCTCTAGCTCCTTTTCGTATGGAGTTATCAAGCTTTTAAAAATGGAAAATCTTAATAATCAATTTTTGCTTTCTCATAGAGGAAGTATAGTTTTACCCTCAAATCCTCAATTGCAATTTTCTGACATTTCTCGACATAATTCGACCCCAGGATTTCAAAAATGATGTTTAGAAAAAATGTCCGGGTGTGTGTGCGTGTGTGTATGTTAACATTACGTTAGGCCCACTATCCCGAGAACCGTTATAGTTAGAAGCATCTTTTTTCTACCAAATAATAGGTCTCTCAGGAGGACAAATTCTGCCATACGTTTAAATTTGATCGATCAGTTTCAGATATCTTTCTTTTAGATTTTAAAATTTCAAAAAATCGTTTTTTGGAAAAATTATATAAAAAAATTTAAGAAAGTTAAAATGTAAGCTTGTTTTCCTTTTTTTTTTAAACGCATCGATTGAGCTATTTACGACCCTCTATCTCCTTTTCGTATGGAGTTATCAAGCTTTTAAAAATGGAAAATCTTAATAATCAATTTTTTCTTTCTCATAGAGGAAGTATAGTTTTGCCCTTAAATTCTCAATTGCAATTTTTTGCCATTTCTCGACATAATTCGACCCCAGGATTTCAAAAATGATAATTGATGACATATTGGTGTATGTCGAGTTTGTTATATTGACCCTCACAAAATTATATAATGTTGCAGGAGCAACTTAAATATTTTATTGGCTTAGAGGTCAGTACCTGAAAAGTAAGAAATTAAACAATTTTTCGCAGAAAGATGGCAAACGTTTCGGCCACAAATGCGGGCCCTCTTCAGTGCAAATAAGTAAAAAGTTAAAAAATAAGAATGTTGGAAATAATATGTATAGAAGCGTATTTACAACTTAAAGTAAATTATCATGCATATAAACTATAAATTGTATAAAAAATATATATATATGTTTTTTTTTTTTTTTTGTTTTGTGGAAAATGAGATGAAATGAAATTTCTATGATGATATGAATAAATAATTAAATCAAATAAAACCCAGAAATATGTAGCGTTTGGTTGTAGTCCGTATGCACCAGCAGGTGGTCCACCTCGATGACGCAGAAACTTGCACTCAAACCGAGCACTTGAATCCTCGCACCCAGGTTGAAAGAATTTTCAGAACGCAACAAAGCTGTGTTTAAATTTCAATGACGGAATGAAGTTAAAGAGTGAATTGATAATATTAATATTACTATAATTTTTTGAAATTATTATTATTATTATTGTTATTTTTATCAGTATTATACACGCGTATAGAAACACAATTCACAAAACAAACTGCACTTTAATTTAAAATACACGGACAGGAACACTATTCCCAACACGAAACTGCACTTTAATTGAAATGACACAAGAAAGCGTTTTTATTATTATTATTATTATTATTATTATTATTATTATTATTATTATACGTGAACAGAAACACAATTTGCAACACACAACTGCACTTTAATTGAAATGACCAAAAAAGAAAATTAACTGTTATTATCAATATTTTTAATACTATTAATATTGTTTGTTTGTTGTTATTATTATTATTATTATTATTATTATTATTATTATTATTATTATACGTGAACAGAAACACAATTTGCAACACAAAACTGCACATTAATTAAAAAGACCAAAAAAGAAAGAATGAACTTTTATTATCAATATTTTTAATATTATTAATATTGTTTATTTGTTGTGATTATTATTATTGTTATTATTGTACACGAACAGAAACACAAGTCGCAACACAAAACTGCACTTTAATTAAAAAGACACAAGGAAGGGAAACTGTTGTTATTATTATTATTATTCTTATTATTATTATTATTATTATTATTATTATTATGACACACGAACAGAAACACAACTCGTAACACAGAACTGCACTTGAATGGAAATGAAACAAGGAGCAAAACGGTTATAATATTTTTATTATTAATATTATTATTATTATTATTATTATTATTATTATTATTATTATTATTATACACGAACCGAAGCACAATTCGCCACACAAAACTTTAATTGAAATGACTGAAGAAAGCGAAACTGTTAATATGAATATTTTAATTCTTATTATTATTATTATTGCACACAAACAGAAACACAATTCGTAACACAAAACTGCACTCTAATTTAAATCACACAAAGAAAAATATTACTATTATTTATATTATGATTATTGGTATATAGAACCAGAGACACAATTCGCAAAGCTCGGAAAACTCTTATCATTAAAACACCTGAATGCGATTCCGCAAGGACACGACACGAGAGAAAGCACAACGTAAAGGGCAAAAAACCACCGATAAACGCAACACGAACCGATTTTTGTCTCTCAACTCGGCAGAAAATTACAAGACTATCGACTGACTTGTACCCTGTCGGGAAGGAAACTGCATGAAATCAACGAAAAAGAAGAAATTTGTTGTTATTTGGTTTGGGAAAAAGTGTGCAATGTGTAAATCCAAGCCAATGGACCAAAACTCATAAAACGAGTTTTGACATTTCTTTGGACTCTTGGCGAGTAAGGCATTTAAACAACACATGTTTTGCATCAGATGTCACATTTTACGATCAGATCGAGTTAAAGAAACGGTCGGTTTTCTGATTCCGTTTAAAAGTTAGGAAAATGGGAAAAGAACACAGCCAGTTTATGTGTATAATTCTGTTGCAACATTCTTTAAAAAACAAGTGTTTATCAGCTTTTTTATATTAATAATAGAATAAATCTGTTAAGAAATATAACACAATCCACTCGACTTTAACCGACCAACCCTGACAAATGCTTAAAATTTTATCAATTATTAATCAAAACAATATTCATATTTGGAACTCGGAAAATGTGTAAAGCTATAGGAACCCCCCCCCCCCCCCCAAGGATTGTACAGAAAGTGGCAAATTTAATCGTTCAATATTAGACAAACACTAAAAACTGTATCAAATATTATTCAAATAAATATTAATATTTAGAAACCGGAAAATGTGTGAAGTTATAGAACACCCCCCCCCCCCAACGATTTTAACAAAAGTGACATATTTAATCGTTTAACAGTAGACAAATACCAAGAACTGTATGAAATATTAATCAAAACAATATTCATATTTAGAAACTGGAAAATGTGTGAAGTTATAAGACCCCCCCCCCCACAGATTTTTAAGAAAGTGGAAGATTTAATCTTTAAATATTAGAGAAAGACCAAGAACTGCATCAAATATTAATTAAAACAATATTCATATTTAGAAACCGAAAATGGTGTAAAGTTATGGGACCCCCCCCCCCCAACGATTTTTAAGAAGTGGCATATTCAATCGTTTAATATTAGACAAATACCAATAACTGTATCAAATATTAATTAAATAAATATTAATATTTAGAAACCGGAGATGGTGTGAAGTTGTAGAAACCCCCCCCCAACGGTTTTACAGAAAGTGGTAGATTTAATCGTTCAATATTAGACAAATACCAAGAACTGTATGAAATATTAATTAAATAAATATTCATATTTAGAAACCGGAGATGACGTAAAGTTGTAGAAACCCCCCCCCCCCCTAAATATTTTAAAGAAAGTGGAAGATTTAATCGTTAAATATTAGACAAATACCAAGAACTGCATCAAATATTATTCAAAACAATATTCATATTTAGAAACCGGAGATGGTGTGAAGTTGCTGAAACCCCCCCCCCCCCAACGATTGTAAAGAAGTGGCATATTTAATCTTTTAATATTAGTCAAATACCAAGAACTGTATGAAATATTAATTAAATAAATATTGATATTTAAAAAAACTTGAGATGGTTTGAAGTTGTAGAAACCCCCCCCCCCCCAACGATTTTACAGAAAGTGGTAGATTTAATCGTTCAATATTAGACAAATACTAGAAACTGTAGTTTCTAAATATGAATATTTATTTAATTAATATTTCATACAGTTCTTGGTATTTGTCTAATATTGAACGATTAAATCTACCACTTTCTGTAAAACCGTTGGGGGGGGGGTTTCTACAACTTCACACCATCTCCGGTTTCTAAATATTAATATTTATTTAATTAATATTTGATACAGTTATTGGTATTTGTCTAATATTAAACGATTGAATATGCCACTTCTTAAAAATCGTTGGGGGGGGGGGTCCCATAACTTTACACCATTTTCGGTTTCTAAATATGAATATTGTTTTGATTAATATTTGATGCAGTTCTTGGTCTTTCTCTAATATTTAAAGATTAAATCTTCCACTTTCTTAAAAATCTGTGGGGGGGGGTCTTATAACTTCCCACCTTTTCCGGTTCCGAAATATTACTATTCAATTTCTTAATATTTCATTCAGTTTTTTGTATTTGTCTAATATTTAACGATTAAATCTGCTACTTTCTCTATATTAGTTGGGGGGGGGGGGTCCTATAACTTCACACATTTTCCAGTTTCTAAATATGAATATTGTTTTGATTAATATTTCATACAGTTCTTGGTATTTGTCTACTGTTAAACGATTAAATATGTCACTTTTGTTAAAATCGTTGGGGGGGGGGTGTTCTATAACTTCACACATTTTCCGGTTTCTAAATATTAATATTTATTTGAATAATATTTGATACAGTTTTTAGTGTTTGTCTAATATTGAACGATTAAATTTGCCACTTTCTGTACAATCCTTGGGGGGGGGGGTTCCTATAGCTTTACACATTTTCCGAGTTCCAAATATGAATATTGTTTTGATTAATAATTGATAAAATTTTAAGCATTTGTCAGGGTTGGTCGGTTAAAGTCGAGTGGATTGTGTTATATTTCTTAACAGATTTATTCTATTATTAATATAAAAAAGCTGATAAACACTTGTTTTTTAAAGAATGTTGCAACAGAATTATACACATAAACTGGCTGTGTTCTTTTCCCATTTTCCTAACTTTTCAACGGAATCAGAAAACCGACCGTTTCTTTAACTCGATCTGATCGTAAAATGTGACATCTGATGCAAAACATGTGTTGTTTAAATGCCTTACTCGCCAAGAGTCCAAAGAAATGTCAAAACTCGTTTTATGAGTTTTGGTCCATTGGCTTGGATTTACACATTGCACACTTTTTCCCAAACCAAATAACAACAAATTTCTTCTTTTTCGTTGATTTCATGCAGTTTCCTTCCCGACAGGGTACAAGTCAGTCGATAGTCTTGTAATTTTCTGCCGAGTTGAGAGACAAAAATCGGTTCGTGTTGCGTTTATCGGTGGTTTTTTGCCCTTTACGTTGTGCTTTCTCTCGTGTCGTGTCCTTGCGGAATCGCATTCAGGTGTTTTAATGATAAGAGTTTTCCGAGCTTTGCGAATTGTGTCTCTGGTTCTATATACCAATAATCATAATATAAATAATAGTAATATTTTTCTTTGTGTGATTTAAATTAGAGTGCAGTTTTGTGTTACGAATTGTGTTTCTGTTTGTGTGCAATAATAATAATAATAAGAATTAAAATATTCATATTAACAGTTTCGCTTTCTTCAGTCATTTCAATTAAAGTTTTGTGTGGCGAATTGTGCTTCGGTTCGTGTATAATAATAATAATAATAATAATAATAATAATAATAATAATAATAATATTAATAATAAAAATATTATAACCGTTTTGCTCCTTGTTTCATTTCCATTCAAGTGCAGTTCTGTGTTACGAGTTGTGTTTCTGTTCGTGTGTCATAATAATAATAATAATAATAATAATAATAATAAGAATAATAATAATAATAACAACAGTTTCCCTTCCTTGTGTCTTTTTAATTAAAGTGCAGTTTTGTGTTGCGACTTGTGTTTCTGTTCGTGTACAATAATAACAATAATAATAATCACAACAAATAAACAATATTAATAATATTAAAAATATTGATAATAAAAGTTCATTCTTTCTTTTTTGGTCTTTTTAATTAATGTGCAGTTTTGTGTTGCAAATTGTGTTTCTGTTCACGTATAATAATAATAATAATAATAATAATAATAATAATAATAATAATAATAACAACAAACAAACAATATTAATAGTATTAAAAATATTGATAATAACAGTTAATTTTCTTTTTTGGTCATTTCAATTAAAGTGCAGTTGTGTGTTGCAAATTGTGTTTCTGTTCACGTATAATAATAATAATAATAATAATAATAATAATAATAATAATAATAATAATAATAATAAAAACGCTTTCTTGTGTCATTTCAATTAAAGTGCAGTTTCGTGTTGGGAATAGTGTTCCTGTCCGTGTATTTTAAATTAAAGTGCAGTTTGTTTTGTGAATTGTGTTTCTATACGCGTGTATAATACTGATAAAAATAACAATAATAATAATAATAATTTCAAAAAATTATAGTAATATTAATATTATCAATTCACTCTTTAACTTCATTCCGTCATTGAAATTTAAACACAGCTTTGTTGCGTTCTGAAAATTCTTTCAACCTGGGTGCGAGGATTCAAGTGCTCGGTTTGAGTGCAAGTTTCTGCGTCATCGAGGTGGACCACCTGCTGGTGCACACGGACTACAACCAAACGCTACATATTTCTGGGTTTTATTTGATTTAATTATTTATTCATATCATCATAGAAATTTCATTTCATCTCATTTTCCACAAAACAAAAAAAAAAAAAACATATATATATATTTTTTATACAATTTATAGTTTATATGCATGATAATTTACTTTAAGTTGTAAATACGCTTCTATACATATTATTTCCAACATTCTTATTTTTTAACTTTTTACTTATTTGCACTGAAGAGGGCCCGCATTTGTGGCCGAAACGTTTGCCATCTTTCTGCGAAAAATTGTTTAATTTCTTATTTTTCAGGTACTGACCTTCAAAAATGATGTTTAGAAAAAATGTCCGGGTGTGTTTGCGTGTGTGTATGATAACATTACGTTAGGCCCAATATCTCGAGAACCGTTATAGTTAGAAGCTCCTTTTTTTACCAAATAATAGGTCTCTCAGGGTGACCAATTCTGCCATATGTTTGAATCCGATCGATCAGTTCCAGATATCTTTTTTTTAGATTTAAAATTTTCAAAACATCGTTTTTTGGAAAAATTATAAAAAAAAATTTAAGAAAGTTAAAATGTAAGCTTGTTATCCTTTTTTTTTTTTTAAACGCATCGATTGAGCTATTTACGACCCTCTATCTCCTTTTCGTATGGAGTTATCAAGCTTTTAAAAATGGAAAATCTTAATAATCAATTTTTTCTTTCTCATAGAGGAAGTATCGTTTTACCCTCAAATCCTCAATAGCAATTTTTTGACATCTCTCGACCTAATTCGACCCCAGGATTTTAAAAATGATGTTTAGAAAAAATGTCCGGGTGTCTGTGTGTGTATATTAACATTACGTTTGGCCCAATATCTCGAGAACCGTTATGGTTAGAAGCATTTTTTTTTACTAAATAATAGGTCTCTCAGGGGGACAAATTCTGCCATACGTTTAAATCCGATCGATTAGTTTCAGATATATCTTTCTTTTAGATTTTAAAATTTTCAAAAAATCGTTTTTTGGAAAAATTATAAAAAAAAATTTAAGAAAGTTAAAATGTAAGCTTGTTATTCTTTTTTTTTTTAAACGCATCGATTGAGCTATTTACGACCCTCTATCTCCTTTTCGTATGGAGTTATCAAGCTTTTAAAAATGGAAAATCTTAAAAATCAATTTTTTCTTTCTCATAGAGGAAGTATAGTTTTGCCCATAAATTCTCAATTGCAATTTTTTGACATTTCTCGACATAATTCGACCCCAGGATTTTAAAAATGATGTTTAGAAAAAATGTCCGGGTGTCTGTGTGTACATATTAACATTACGTTAGGCCCACTATCTCGAGAACCGTTATCGTTAGAAGCTCCTTTTTTTACCAAATAATAGGTCTCTCAGGGTGACAAATTCTGCCATATGTTTGAATCCGATCGATCAGTTCCAGATATCTTTTTTTTAGATTTTAAAATTTTCAAAAAATCGTTTTTTGGAAAAATTATAAAAAAAAATTTAAGAAAGTTAAAATGTAAGCTTGTTATCCTTTTTTTTTTTTAAACGCATCGATTGAGCTATTTACGACCCTCTATCTCCTTTTCGTATGGAGTTATCAAGCTTTTAAAAATGGAAAATCTTAATAATCAATTTTTTCTTTCTCATAGAGGAAGTATAGTTTTGCCCTCAAATCCTCAATAGCAATTTTTTGACATTTCTCGACCTAATTCGACCCCAGGATTTTAAAAATGATGTTTAGAAAAAATGTCCGGGTGTCTGTGTGTGTATATTAACATTACGTTAGGCCCACTATCTCGAGAACCGTTATCGTTAGAAGCATCTTCTTTCTACCAAATAATAGGTCTCTCAGGAGGACAAATTCTGCCATATGTTTAAATCCGATCGATCAGTTTCAGATATCTTTCTTTTGGATTTTAAAATTTTCAAAAAATCGTTTTTTGGAAAAATTATAAAAAAAAATTTAAGAAAGTTAAAATGTAAGCTTGTTATCCTGTTTTTTTTTTTTAAACGCATCGATTGAGCTATTTACGACCCTCTATCTCCTTTTCGTATGGAGTTATCAAGCTTTTAAAAATGGAAAATCTGAATAATCAATTTTTTCTTTCTCATAGAGGAAGTATAGTTTTGCCCTTAAATTCTCAATTGCAATTTTTTGACATTTCTCGACATAATTCGACCCCAGGATTTCAAAAATGATGTTTAGAAAAAATGTCCGGGTGTGTGTGCGTGTGTGTATGTTAACATTACGTTAGGCCCAATATCTCGAGAACCGTTATAGTTAGAAGCTCCTTTTTTTAACAAATAATAGGTCTCTCAGGGTGACCAATTCTGCCATATGTTTGAATCCGATCGATCAGTTTCAGATATCTTTCTTTTAGATTTTAAAATTTTCAAAAAATCGTTTTTTGGAAAAATTATAAAAAAAAATTTAAGAAAGTTAAAATGTGAGCTTGTTATCCTTTTTTTTTTTTTAAACGCATCGATTGAGCTGTTTACAAACCCTCTAGCTTCTTTTCGTATGGAGTTATCAAGCTTTTAAAAATGGAAAATCTTAATAATCAATTTTTGCTTTCTCATAGAGGAAGTATAGTATTACCCTCAAATCCTCAATTGCAATTTTTTGACATTTCTCGACCTAATTCGACCCCAGGATTTTAAAAATGATGTTTAGAAAAAATGTCCTGGTGTGTGTGCGTGTGTGTATGTTAACATTACGTTTGGCCCAATATCTCAAGAACCGTTATAGTTAGAAGCACCATTTTTTTACCAAGTAATAGGTCTCTCAGGGGGACAAATTCTGCCATATGTTTGAATCCGATCGATCAGTTTCAGATATCTTTCTTTTAGATTTTAAAATTTTCAAAAAATCGTTTTTTGGAAAAATTATAAAAAAAAATTTAAGAAAGTTAAAATGTAAGCTTGTTATCCTTTTTTTTTTTTAAACGCATCGATTGAGCTATTTACGATCCTCTATCTCCTTTTCGTATGGAGTTATCAAGCTTTTAAAAATGGAAAATCTTAATAATCAATTTTTTCTTTCTCATAGAGGAAGTATAGTTTTGCCCTTAAATTCTCAATTGCAATTTTTTGACATTTCTCGACATAATTCGACCCCAGGATTTCAAAAATGATGTTTAGAAAAAATGTCCGGGTGTGTGTGCGTGTGTGTATGTTAACATTACGTTAGGCCCAATATCTCGAGAACCGTTATAGTTAGAAGCTCCTTTTTTTACCAAATAATAGGTCTCTCAGGGTGACCAATTCTGCCATATGTTTGAATCCAATCGATCAGTTTCAGATATCTTTCTTTTAGATTTTAAAATTTTCAAAAAATCGTTTTTTGGAAAAATTATAAAAAAAAATTTATGAAAATTAAAATGTAAGCTTGTTATCCTTTTTTTTTTTTAAACGCATCGATTGAGCTATTGACGACCCTCTATCTTCTTTTCCTATGGAGTTATCAAGCTTTTAAAAATGGAAAATCTTAATAATCAATTTTTGCTTTCTCATAGAGGAAGTATAGTTTTACCCTCAAATCCTCAATTGCAATTTTTTGACATTTCTCGACCTAATTCGACCCCAGGATTTCAAAAATGATGTTTAGAAAAAATGTCCGGGTGTGTGTGCGTGTGTGTATGTTAACATTACGTTAGGCCCACTATCTCGAGAACCGTTATAGTTAGAAGCATCTTTTTTCTACCAAATAATAGGTCTCTCAGGAGGACAAATTCTGCCAAATGGTTAAATCCGATCGATCAGTTTCAGATATCTTTCTTTTAGATTTTAAAATTTTCAAAAAATCGTTTTTTGGAAAAATTATAAAAAAAAATTTAAGAAAGTTAAAATGTGAGCTTGTTATCCTTTTTTTTTTTTTAAACGCATCGATTGAGCTATTTACGACCCTCTATCTCCTTTTCGTATGGAGTTATCAAGCTTTTAAAAATGGAAAATCTTAATAATCAATTTTTTCTTTCTCATAGAGGAAGTATTGTTTTACCCTCAAATCCTCAATAGCAATTTTTTGACATTTCTCGACCTAATTCGACCCCAGAATTTCAAAAATGATGTTTAGAAAAAATGTCCGGGTGTCTGTGTGTGTATATTAACATTACGTTTGGCCCAATATCTCGAGAACCGTTATAGTTAGAAGCATTTTTTTTTACTAAATGATAGGTCTCTCAGGGGGACAAATTCTGCCATTAGTTTAAATCCGATCGATCAGTTTCAGATATCTTTCTTTTAGATTTTAAAATTTTCAAAAAATCGTTTTTTGGAAAAATTATAAAAAAAAATTTAAGAAAGTTAAAATGTAAGCTTGTTATCCTTTTTTTTTTAAACGCATCGATTGAGCTATTTACGACCCTCTATCTCCTTTTCGTATGGAGTTATCAAGCTTTTAAAAATGGAAAATCTTAATAATCAATTTTTTCTTTCTCATAGAGGAAGTATGGTTTTGCCCTTAAATCCTCAATTGCAATTTTTTGATATTTCTCGACATAATTCGACCCCAGGATTTCAAAAATGATGTTTAGAAAAAATGTCCGGGTGTGTGTGCGTGTGTGTATATTAACATTACGTTAGGCCCAATATCTCGAGAACCGTTATAGTTAGAAGCTTCCTTTTTTACCAAATAATAGTTCTCTCAGGGTGACCAATCCTGCCATATGTTTGAATCCGATCGATCAGTTCCAGATATCTTTTTTTTTAGATTTTAAAATTTTCAAAAAATAGTTTTATAACAAAATTATAGAAAAAAATGTAAGAAAGTTAAAATGTAAGCTTTTTATCCTTTTTATTTTTTCAAAAACGCATCGATTAAGCTGTTTACAAACCCTCTAGCTCCTTTTCCTATGGAGTTATCAAGCTTTAAAAAATAAAAAATCTTAAAAATCAATTTTTGCTTCCTCATAGAGGAAGTATTGTTTTACCCTCAAATCCTCAATTGCAATTTTTTGACATTTCTCGACCTAATTCGACCCTAGGATTTCAAAAATGATGTTTAGGAAAAATATCCGGGTGTGAGTGAGTGTGCGTATGTTAACATTACGTTTGGCCCAATATCTCGAGGACCGTTATAGTTAGAAGCATCTTTTTTTACTAAATAATAGGTCTCTCAGGAGGACAAATTCTGCCATATGTTTGAATCCGCTCGATCAGTTTCAGATATCTTTCTTTTAGATTTTAAAATTTTCAAAAAATCGTTTTTTGGAAAAATTATAAAAAAAAATTTAAGAAAGTTAAAATGTAAGCTTGTTATCCTTTTTTTTTAAACGCATCAATTGAGCTATTTACGACCCTCTATCTCCTTTTCGTATGGAGATATCAAGCTTTTAAAAATGGAAAATCTTAATAATCAATTTTTGCTTTCTCATAGAGGAAGTATAGTATTACCCTCAAATCCTCAATTGCAATTTTTTGACATTTCTCGACCTAATTCGACCCCAGGATTTTAAAAATGATGTTTAGAAAAAATGTCCTGGTGTGTGTGCGTGTGTGTATGTTAACATTACGTTTGGCCCAATATCTCAAGAACCGTTATAGTTAGAAGCACCATTTTTTTACCAAGTAATAGGTCTCTCAGGGGGACAAATTCTGCCATATGTTTGAATCCGATCGATCAGTTTCAGATATCTTTCTTTTAGATTTTAAAATTTTCAAAAAATCGTTTTTTGGAAAAATTATAAAAAAAAATTTAAGAAAGTTAAAATGTAAGCTTGTTATCCTTTTTTTTTTTTAAACGCATCGATTGAGCTATTTACGATCCTCTATCTTCTTTTCGTATGGAGTTATCAAGCTTTTAAAAATGGAAAATCTTAATAATCAATTTTTTCTTTCTCATAGAGGAAGTATTGTTTTACCCTTAAATCCTCAATAGCAATTTTTTGACATTTCACGACCTAATTCGACCCTAGGATTTCAAAAATGATGTTTAGAAAAAATGTCCGGGTGTGTGTGCGTGTGTGTATGTTAACATTACGTTAGGCCCAATATCTCGAGAACCGTTATAGTTAGAAGCTCCTTTTTTTACCAAATAATAGGTCTCTCAGGGTGACCAATTCTGCCATATGTTTGAATCCAATCGATCAGTTTCAGATATCTTTCTTTTAGATTTTAAAATTTTCAAAAAATCGTTTTTTGGAAAAATTATAAAAAAAAATTTATGAAAATTAAAATGTAAGCTTGTTATCCTTTTTTTTTTTTAAACGCATCGATTGAGCTATTG
Organism: Ganaspis brasiliensis; assembly: GCA_037103525.1. Classification (NCBI taxonomy): domain Eukaryota; kingdom Metazoa; phylum Arthropoda; class Insecta; order Hymenoptera; family Figitidae; genus Ganaspis; species Ganaspis brasiliensis. The sequence goes on from JAZKLR010000653.1 coordinate 32,975, forward strand.
ACGACCCTCTATCTTCTTTTCCTATGGAGTTATCAAGCTTTTAAAAATGGAAAATCTTAATAATCAATTTTTGCTTTCTCATAGAGGAAGTATAGTTTTACCCTCAAATCCTCAATTGCAATTTTTTGACATTTCTCGACCTAATTCGACCCCAGGATTTCAAAAATGATGTTTAGAAAAAATGTCCGGGTGTGTGTGCGTGTGTGTATGTTAACATTACGTTAGGCCCACTATCTCGAGAACCGTTATAGTTAGAAGCATCTTTTTTCTAACAAATAATAGGTCTCTCAGGAGGACAAATTCTGCCAAATGGTTAAATCCGATCGATCAGTTTCAGATATCTTTCTTTTAGATTTTAAAATTTTCAAAAAATCGTTTTTTGGAAAAATTATAAAAAAAAATTTAAGAAAGTTAAAATGTGAGCTTGTTATCCTTTTTTTTTTTTTAAACGCATCGATTGAGCTATTTACGACCCTCTATCTCCTTTTCGTATGGAGTTATCAAGCTTTTAAAAATGGAAAATCTTAATAATCAATTTTTTCTTTCTCATAGAGGAAGTATTGTTTTACCCTCAAATCCTCAATAGCAATTTTTTGACATTTCTCGACCTAATTCGACCCCAGGATTTCAAAAATGATGTTTAGAAAAAATGTCCGGGTGTCTGTGTGTGTATATTAACATTACGTTTGGCCCAATATCTCGAGAACCGTTATAGTTAGAAGCATTTTTTTTTACTAAATAATAGGTCTCTCAGGGGGACAAATTCTGCCATTAGTTTAAATCCGATCGATCAGTTTCAGATATCTTTCTTTTAGATTTTAAAATTTTCAAAAAATCGTTTTTTGGAAAAATTATAAAAAAAAATTTAAGAAAGTTAAAATGTAAGCTTGTTATCCTTTTTTTTTTAAACGCATCGATTGAGCTATTTACGACCCTCTATCTCCTTTTCGTATGGAGTTATCAAGCTTTTAAAAATGGAAAATCTTAATAATCAATTTTTTCTTTCTCATAGAGGAAGTATGGTTTTGCCCTTAAATCCTCAATTGCAATTTTTTGATATTTCTCGACATAATTCGACCCCAGGATTTCAAAAATGATGTTTAGAAAAAATGTCCGGGTGTGTGTGCGTGTGTGTATATTAACATTACGTTAGGCCCAATATCTCGAGAACCGTTATAGTTAGAAGCTTCCTTTTTTACCAAATAATAGGTCTCTCAGGGTGACCAATCCTGCCATATGTTTGAATCCGATCGATCAGTTCCAGATATCTTTTTTTTTAGATTTTAAAATTTTCAAAAAATAGTTTTATAACAAAATTATAGAAAAAAATGTAAGAAAGTTAAAATGTAAGCTTTTTATCCTTTTTATTTTTTCAAAAACGCATCGATTAAGCTGTTTACAAACCCTCTAGCTCCTTTTCCTATGGAGTTATCAAGCTTTAAAAAATAAAAAATCTTAAAAATCAATTTTTGCTTCCTCATAGAGGAAGTATTGTTTTACCCTCAAATCCTCAATTGCAATTTTTTGACATTTCTCGACCTAATTCGACCCCAGGATTTCAAAAATGATGTTTAGAAAAAATGTCCGGGTTTCTGTGTGTGTATATTAACATTACGTTTGGCCCAATATCTCGAGAACCGTTATAGTTAAAAGCATCTTTTTTTACTAAATAATAGGTCTGTCAGAAGGACAAATTCTGCCATATGTTTGAATCCGATCTATCAGTTTCAGATATCTTTCTTTTAGATTTTAAAATTTTCAAAAAATCGTTTTTTGGAAAAATTATAAAAAAAAATTTAAGAAAGTTAAAATGTAAGCTTGTTATCCTTTTTTTTTTTTAAACGCATCGATTGAGCTATTTACGATCCTCTATCTTCTTTTCGTATGGAGTTATCAAGCTTTTAAAAATGGAAAATCTTAATAATCAATTTTTTCTTTCTCATAGAGGAAGTATTGTTTTACCCTTAAATCCTCAATAGCAATTTTTTGACATTTCACGACCTAATTCGACCCTAGGATTTCAAAAATGATGTTTACGAAAAATGTCCGGGTGTGAGTGGGTGTGCGTATGTTAATATTACGTTTGGCCCAATATCTTAAGAACCGATATAGTTAGAAGCACCATTTTTTTACCAAGTAATAGGTCTCTCAGGGGGACAAATTCTGCCATATGTTTGAATCCGATCGATTAGTTCCAAATATATTTTTTTTAGATTTTAAAATTTTCAAAAAATCGTTTTTTGGCAAAATTATAAAAAAAAATTAAGAAAGTTAAAATGTAAGCTTTTTATCCTTTTTATTTTTTAAAAACGCATCGATTGACCTATTTACGAACCCTCTAGCTCCGTTTTGTATGGAGTTATCAAGCTTTTAAAAATGGAAAATTTTAATAATCAATTTTTGCTTTCTCATAGAGGAAGTATAGTATTACCCTCAAATCCTCAATTGCAATTTTTTGACATTTCTCGACCTAATTCGACCCCAGGATTTCAAAAATGATGTTTAGAAAAAATGTCCCGGTGTCTGTGTGTGTATATTAACATTACGTTTGGCCCAATATCTCGAGAACCGTTATAATTAGAAGCTTTTTTTTAACTTAATAATAGGTCTCTCAGGAGGACAAATTCTGCCATATGTTTAAATCCGATCGATCAGTTCCAGATATATTTTTTTTAGATATTAAAATTTTCAAAAATCGTTTTTTGGCAAAATTATAAAAAAAATTTAAGAAAGATATAATGTAAGCTTTTAATCCTTTTTATTTTTCAAAAACGCATCGATTAAGCTGTTTACAAACCCTCTAGCTCCTTTTCCTATGGAGTTATCAAGCTTTTAAAAATAAAAAATCTTAAAAATCAATTTTTGCTTCCTCATAGAGGAAGTATTGTTTTACCCTCAAATCCTTAATTGCAATTCTTTGACATTTCTCGACCTAATTGGACCCCAGGATTTCAAAAATGATGTTTAGAAAAAATGTCCGGGTGTGTGTGCGTGTGTGTATGTTAACATTACGTTTGGCCCAATATCTCAAGAACCGTTATAGTTAGAAGCACCATTTTTTTACCAAGTAATAGGTCTCTCAGGGGGACAAATTCTGCCATATGTTTAAATCCGATCGATCAGTTCCAGATATATTTTTTTTAGATTTTAAAATTTTCAAAAAATCGTTTTTTGGCAAAATTATAAAAAAAAATTAAGAAAGTTAAAATGTAAGCTTTTTATCCTTTTTATTTTTTAAAAACGCATCGATTGACCTATTTACGAACCCTCTATCTCCTTTTCGTATGGAGTTATCAGGCTTTTAAAAATGGAAAATCCTAATAATTAATTTTTTCTTTCTCATAGAGGAAGTATTGTTTTACCCTCAAATCCTCAATAGCAATTTTTTGACATTTCACGATCTAATTGGACCCCAGGATTTCAAAATGATGTTTAGGAAAAATGTCCGGGTGTGAGTGGATGTGCGTATGTTAACATTACGTTTGGCCCAATATCTTAAGAACCGTTATAGTTAGAAGCACCATTTTTTTACCACGTAATAGGTCTCTCAGGGGGACAAATTCTGCCATATGTTTGAATCCAATCGATTAGTTCCAAATATATTTTTTTTAGATTTAAAAATTTTCAAAAAATCGTTTTTTGGCAAAATTATAAAAAAAAATTAAGAAAGATAAAATGTAAGCTTTTTAACCTTTTTATTTTTTAAAAACGCATCGATTGAGCTGTTTACAAACCCTCTAGCTCCTTTTCGTATGGAGTTATCAAGCTTTTAAAAATGGAAAATCTTAATAATCAATTTTTGCTTTCTCATAGAGGAAGTATAGTATTACCCTCAAATTCTCAATTGCAATTTTTTGACATTTCTCGACCTAATTCGACCCCAGGATTTCAAAAATGATGTTTAGGAAAAATGTCCGGGTGTGAGTGATTGTGTGTATGTTAACATTACGTTTGGCCCAATATCTCAAGAACCGTTATAGTTAAAAGCACCATTTTTTTACCAAGTAATAGATCTCTCAGGGGGACAAATTCTGCCATATGTTTGAATCCGATCGATTAATTCCAAATATATTTTTTTTAGATTTAAAAATTTTCAAAAAATTGTTTTTTGGCAAAATTATAAAAAAAATTTAAGAAAGATAAAATGTAAGCTTTTTATCCTTTTTATTTTTTAAAAACGCATCGATTGAGCTGTTTACAAACCCTCTAGCTCCTTTTCGTATGGAGTTATCAAGCTTTTAAAAATGGAAAATCTTAATAATCAATTTTTGCTTTCTCATAGAGGAAGTATAGTTTTACCCTCAAATCCTCAATTGCAATTTTCTGACATTTCTCGACATAATTCGACCCCAGGATTTCAAAAATGATGTTTAGAAAAAATGGCCGGGTGTGTGTGCGTGTGTGTATGTTAACATTACGTTAGGCCCACTATCTCGAGAACCGTTATAGTTAGAAGCATCTTTTTCCTACCAAATAATAGGTCTCTCAGGAGGACAAATTCTGCCATACGTTTAAATCCGATCGATCAGTTTCAGATATCTTTCTTTTAGATTTTAAAATTTTTAAAAAATCGTTTTTTGGAAAAATTATAAAAAAAAATTTAAGAAAGTTAAAATGTAAGCTTGTTATCCTTTTTTTTTAAACGCATCGATTGAGCTATTTACGACCCTCTATCTCCTTTTCGTATGGAGTTATCAAGCTTTTAAAAATGGAAAATCTTAATAATCAATTTTTTCTTTCTCATAGAGGAAGTATAGTTTTGCCCTTAAATCCTCAATTGCAATTTTTTAACATTTCTCGACATAATTCGACCACAGGATTTCAAAAATGATGTTTAGAAAAAATGTCCGGGTGTGTGTGCGTGTGTGTATGTTAACATTACGTTAGGCCCAATATCTCGAGAACCGTTATAGTTAAAAGCTCCTTTTTTTTACCAAATAATAGGTCTCTCAGGGTGACCAATTCTGCCATATGTTTGAATCCGATCGATCAGTTCCAGAAATCTTTTTTTTAGATTTTAAAATTTTCAAAAAATCGTTTTTTGGAAAAATTATAAAAAAAAATTTAAGTAAGTTAAAATGTAAGCTTTTTATCCTTTTTGTTTTTTAAAAACGCATCGATTGAGCTATTTACAAACCCTCTAGCTCCTTTTGGTATGGAGTTATCAAGCTTTTAAAAATGGAAAATCTTAAAAATCAATTTTTGCTTCCTCATAGAGGAAGTATTGCTTTACCCTCAAATTCTCAATTGCAATTTTTTGACATTTCTCGACATAATTTGACACCAGGATGTCAAAAATGATGTTTAGAAAAAATGTCCTGGTGTGAGAGTGTGTGAGTATGTCAACATTACGTTTGGCCCAATATCTCAAGAACCGTATAGTTAAAAGCAACTTTTTTTACCAAATAATAGGTCTCTCAGGAGGACAAATTCTGCCATATGTTTGAATCCGATCGATCAGTTCCAAATATATTTTTTTTAGATTTAAAAATTTTCAAAAAATCGTTTTTTTGAAAAAATTATAAAAAAAAAATGTAAGAAAGTTAAAATGTAAGCTTTTTATCCTTTTTATTTTTTAAAAACGCATCGATTTAGTTAATTACGAACCCTCTAGCTCCTTTTCGTAGGGAGTTTTCAAGCTTTTAAAAATGGAAAATCTTAAAAATCAATTTTTGCTTCCTCATAGAGGAAGTATTGCTTTACCCTCAAATCGTAAATTGCAATTTTTTGACATTTCTCGACATAATTCAACACCAGGATGTCAAAAATGAAGTTTAGAAAAAATGTCCGTGGGTGTGTGTGTGTGTATGTTAACATTACGTTTGGCCCAATATCTCGAGAACCGTTATAGTTAGAAGCATCTTTTTTTACCAAATAATAGGTCTCTCAGGTGGACAAATTCTGCCATATGTTTGAATCCGATCGATTAGTTCCAGATATATTTTTTTTAGATTTAAAAATTTTCAAAAAATCGTTTTTTGGCTAAATTATAAAAAAAAATGTAAGAAAGTTAAAATGTAAGCTTTTTATCCTTTTTATTTTTTAAAAACGCATCGATTTAGTTATTTACGAACCCTCTAGCTCCTTTTCGTATGGAGTTATCAAGCTTTTAAAAATGGAAAATCTTAAAAATCAATTTTTGCTTCCTCATAGAGGAAGTATTGCTTTACCCTCAAATCCTTAATTGCAATTTTTTGACATTTCTCGACATAATTCGACACCAGGATGTCAAAAATGATGTTTAGAAAAAATGTCCTGGTGTGAGAGTGTGTGAGTATGTCAACATTACGTTTGGCCCAATATCTCGAGAACCGTATAGTTAAAAGCATCTTTTTTTACCAAATAATAGGTCTCTCAGGAGGACAAATTCTGCCATATGTTTGATTCCGATCGATCAGTTCCAAATATATTTTTTTTAGATTTAAAAATTTTCAAAAAATCGTTTTTTTGCAAAATTATAAAAAAAAATGTAAGAAAGTTAAAATGTAAGCTTTTTATCCTTTTTATTTTTTAAAAACGCATCGATTTAGTTAATTACGAACCCTCTAGCTCCTTTTCGTAGGGAGTTTTCAAGCTTTTAAGAATGGAAAATCTTAAAAATCAATTTTTGCTTCCTAATAGAGGAAGTATTGCTTTACCCTCAAATCCTAAATTGCAATTTTTTGACATTTCTCGACATAATTCAACACCAGGATGTCAAAAATGAAGTTTAGAAAAAATGTCCGTGGGTGTGTGTGTGTGTATGTTAACATTACGTTTGGCCCAATATCTCGAGAACCGTTATAGTTAGAAGCATCTTTTTTTACCAAATAATAGGTCTCTCAGGTGGACAAATTCTGCCATATGTTTGAATCCGATCGATTAGTTCCAGATATATTTTTTTTAGATTTAAAAATTTTCAAATAATCGTTTTTTGGCTAAATTATAAAAAAAAATGTAAGAAAGTTAAAATGTAAGCTTTTTATCCTTTTTATTTTTTAAAAACGCATCGATTTAGTTATTTACGAACCCTCTAGCTCCTTTTCGTATGGAGTTATCAAGCTTTTAAAAATGGAAAATCTTAAAAATCAATTTTTGCCTCCTCATAGAGGAAGTATTGCTTTACCCTCAAATCCTCAATTGCAATTTTTTGACATTTCTCGACATAATTCGACACCAGGATGTCAAAAATGATGTTTAGAAAAAATGTCCGGGTGTGAGTGTGTGTGTGTATGTCAACATTACATTTGGCTCAATATCTCGAGAACCGTTATAGTAAGAAGCATCTTTTTTTACTAAATAATAGGTCTCTAAGGGGGACAAATTCTGCCAAATGTTTAAATCCGATCGATTAGTTCCAGATATCTTTTTTTTAGATTTTAAAATTTTCATTAAATCGTTTTTTGGCAAAATTATAAAAGAAAATGTAAGAAAGTTAAAATGTAACCTTTTTATCCTTTTTATTTTTTAAAAACGCATCGATTTAGTTATTTACGAACCCTCTAGCTCCTTTTGGTATGGAGTTATCAAGCTTTTAAAAATGGAAAATCTTAAAAATCAATTTTTTCTTCCTCATAGAGGAAGTATTGCTTTACCCTCAAATCCTTAATTGCAACTTTTTGACATTTCTTGACATAATTCGACCCTAGGATGTCAAAAATGATGTTTAAAAAAAATTTCCGGGTGTGAGTGTGTGTGTGTATGTTAACATTACGTTTGGCGCAATATCTCGAGAACCTTTATAGTTACAAGCATCTTTTTTTCCAAAAAATAGGTCTCTCAGGGGGACAAATTTTTTCATATGTTTGAATCCGATCGATCAGATCCAGATATATTTTTTTTAGATTTTAAACTTTAAAAAATACGTTTTTTGGCAAAATAATAAAACAAAATTTAACAAAGTTAAAATGTAAGCTTTTTATCCTTTTTATTTTTTAAAAACGCATCGAGTGAGCTTTTTACAAACCCTCTAGCTCCTTTTCGTATGGAGTTATCAAGCTTTCAAAAATGGAAAATCTTAATAATCAATTTTTGCTTCCTCACAGAGGAAGTATGGTTTTACCCTCAAATCCTTAATTGCAATTTTTTGACATTTGTCGACATAATTCGATGTTTAGAAAAAATATCCGGGTGTGTGTGTGTGTGTATGTTAACATTACGTTTGGCCCAATATCTCGAGAACCGTTATAGTTACAAGCATCTTTTTTTTACCAAGTAATAGGTCTCTCAGGGGGACTAATTCTGCCATATGTTTGAATCCGATCGATCAGATCCAGATATATTTTTTTTAGATTTTAAAATTTTCAAAAATACGTTTTTTGGCAAAATAATAAAACAAAATTTAACAAAGTTAAAATGTAAGCCTTTTATCCTTTTTATTTTTTAAAAACGCATCAAGTGAGCTATTTACAAACCCTCTAGCTCTTTTTCGTATGGAGTTATCAAGCTTTCAAAAATGGAAAATCTTAATAATCAATTTTTGCTTCCTCACAGAGGAAGTATGGTTTTACCCTCAAATCCTCAATTGCAATTTTTTGGCATTTCTCGACATAATTCGACCCCAGAATATCAAAAATGATGTTTAGAAAAAATATCCGGGTGTGTGTGTGTATGTTAACATTTCATTTGGCCCAATATCTCGAGAACGGTTATAGTTAGAAGCATCTTTTTTTTTACCAAATAATAGGTCTCTCAGGGGGAAAAATTCTGCTGTATGTTTGAATCCGATCGATCAGATCCAGATATATTTTTTTTAGATTTTAAAATTGTCAAAAAATCGTTTTTTGCCAAAATTATAAAAAAAAATGTAAGAAAGTTAAATTGTAAGCATTTTATCGTTTTTATTTTTTAAAATCCATCGATTGAGCTATTTACGAACCCTCAAGCTCCTTTTCGTATGGAGTTTTCAAGCTTTTAAAAATGGAAAATCTTAAGAATCAATTTTTGCTTCCTCCTAGATGAAGTATTGTTTTACCCTCAAATCCTCAATTGCAACTTTTTGACATTTCTTGACATAATTCGACCCCAGGATGTCAAAAATGATGTTTAAAAAAAATGTCTGGGTGTGTGTGTGTGTGTGTGTGTATGTTAACATTACGTTTGGCCCAATATCTCGAGAATTGTAATAGTTAGAAGCATCTTTTTTTTACCAAGTAATAGGTCTCTCAGGAGGACAAATTCTGCCATATGTTTGAATCCGATCGATCAGTTCCAAATATATTTTTTTTAGATTTAAAAATTTTCAAAAAATCGTTTTTTTGCAAAATTATAAAAAAAAAATGTAAGGAAGTTAAAATGTAAGCTTTTTATCCTTTTTATTTTTTAAAAACGCATCGATTTAGTTATTTACGAACCCTCTAGCTCCTTTTCGTAGGGAGTTTTCAAGCTTTTAAAAATGGAAAATCTTAAAAATCAATTTTTGCTTCCTCATAGAGGAAGTATTGCTTTACCCTCAAATCCTCAATTGCAATTTTTTGACATTTCTCGACATAATTCGACACCAGGATGTCAAAAATAATGTTTAGGAAAAATGTCCGGGTGCGTGTGTGTGTGTGTGTGTATGTTAACATTACGTATGGCCCAATATGTTAAACCCTTTTTGGTTAAAGAATAATAACGTTTTCTTGCTCTTCTTTTTGCCGGTTATAGGTATAAATCGAAAGGCTCAACAATCATCGTTTTGCCGGTTGTAGGCATAAACATCCAATTGTTAGAATTTTTTTATTATCCTTAAACCAAAATTTTCAACAATTTATTGGTAAAATCAAATTTTCGATCAGAAAACAGTTGGGTTAGGCGATATTTCGGCGCACGCTTTAAGAGTGTTTAAGTTGCCGGATTATGTACGTATTTACTTTGTTCGGGTGAAATTTTGGTTTACGTTAGATAGTGTTTTTAATTCCCCTCACTTGCCCAAGCGGCTACACGCTTTCGGCAAGGTTAATCAGGGAAAGGTTTTTTATTTTATTGAGGAGACCAGAGCTCGCGAGCACGCAGAGTATAGTCACCGTCCTCACTATCTCAATTCTGCGTTTCACCCAATGTGCAAGGGGGACTGTTATTCTTTCAACAGTCTAAAGAAACGGCTAACATTTAGAGATAGCAAAAAAAAGCTAAATTTTCGCGCACTCGAAAATGAAAATTTTTATTTCAGAAAAATCGAACATTTATCGATCTCCATCTTTCTTTTTTTTAAAACGAAACACAAACAGTGAAATCAAATCCCACCGCTGCCACCAGTTTAATTTGTGACGTTTTTGAATTTATCGAAACTTGAGAAAGAGAACGAATTCTCTAGTTCATACTCCGTATCTCCAAAAGCGTCTCAAATTGTAACGTATTTTATACTCATTTCAGAGTGGTAAATTTTGTGAGTTTGATCTCCGATCTATTAATTCAGATCGTTGCTATTTTATGTTTCGTTTTCGAAAAGTAATATGGTTTCGGATGTTGGAACTTCCTGGGGAATAAAAATTTTAAACACGCACTTTTGTATAATATTTTTTGTGGTTTATTAAAACAATGGTTTCAAGAGATTTTACAAATTTCAATTCTTAGCGCGATTCGGTACACTAATCGCTTGCGAGATAAATTAAAGTTATGTGTAATGACTGTGTTTGTGTGATTTGTTTTTGATACATAATTACCTCGACAAAGTGAAAGATAGTTTCTAAATTTTCTTAAAATTACCTCTGAAGAGAGGGCAATTTGGCTTAATGTCCTTAGCTCTTTTTCTTAAGAAGATAAACGCGGAAGAAATATTTCCGATTTAAATTCAAAAATAATTCCATATTGCAATAAAAATTTCAAATAAAATTCCGATTAATGCAGAATTTAGAATTTTATTCTACAGTGTTGGTTTAACGTCGCCCAGAATGCAATGAAGATGCAAGCAGCGACGGGTCGATGACCAAAAATGATTCTATTTTTCGAAAATATCCGTCGAGGAAAATTTCCGGCTTAAAATGCAACCAACGAGTGAATTTCCATTTCAAAACAATTTCCGTTCGTTAACGTTGAGAGTTTTATTTTAAGCTTTAATAATTAAACCGATTTTAAATAAGAGAGTTCAGGTACAAAGACCTGACTTTATTTTTTTTCGAATTTAATTAAGTAGCGTTTCGTACGTAACCGAAAGTAGTAGTTCCACGATCAGCGACGGTTCAATCTGTTGAGACGCGGTTTCGTAGCCCCGTTTAGCGAGAGAATGACAATAGGTGCTTCCTCTTGATTAGCGAAACTACCTCGGTCAAGGTGCGCTAATTAGGTGGGAGGAGGTACTATTTTCGATGCACCGAACTACTGCGGGCGGTCTCGCGGCCGCGAGACGCTGAATCTTGTTTCGCACGGTCGCGAGGTGTTAAGGCGCGGAAGTAGTTCGTGAAATCGGATGGTCTCTTCCGTCGCTCGTGGACTTGAACACAACCTGTGTCCAAGTTGGTTTTAATTTAGTTTGATTTGTTTAAAATTCGTAAGCTTGTTTATTGGATGATTACTGAGAGTAACGACCCCTTAATACATCTATTATGTATTGTACACTACTGTACAATACATCTCGTCATTTTCATTATATTAATTTTGTGCGTTTTTCAGCATAAATCTGAAAGTTGTTTTACCACGGCGATCGCCTTGTACCTGCTATCCCGTGCGAAACGTCCACCCGTTAGGTGCATCGAAGATAATTTACCTTTAGTAAATATTAATTAATTTATTTATTTTTGCATGTAAAATACTTGTCGGTTGCAAATTAGCCTAATGGAAAATTATTTTTTCTAAATTTATTTAATGTGTTTTTAAATTTTATAATTAATTAACACTTCTAGATTAAAATTCTGTCGCTTCATTACTTAATTGCAATTTATTGTTACCCTGTAATAAATTATTAGAACTTTACCATTTTCTCAATCTGGTAAAGTTTTACAAGTTTAGTTTTATTTTCGGTAGTAACCATTTCGTAAAAATAATTGGAAAAAAAGGGAAATTTTATACAGAACCCTTCTTAAATTCCTTCCATCATCTTTCCTCTTTTATTTTCTTATTTCTATAAAAATTTATTAATTGAACGTAACAAATCACCCCCTTTTTTTGCACCGTCGTCCCCTGGCGGTGGTATTTGTTTAAAAATGTATGTAATATTTTAAATTGCCATTCGTCGTCATAGGTTTAGTAAAATGTCCCCCCTTTCTATCTTATAGATTGCCCACAAGGCAATACTGTTAAGATTCGCTAGATATATATAGTAACAGTGTAATGGTTTTATAAAAATTGTCTATTGTCATTATTGTCTTTCTTTTCTTTGGATAAGCATCGTACCATACTTTTCATCTTTCGCTCTAACACTCATTTCGTACCTGAGGGTACGCATTCACAAGGAAATAAAATCTTCCTTTTCACTGACACTTCCACTTTCACTGGGCCTTTGACATCATGTCGGAGGGGTGGGGGGCACAGGAGCACTGCTTGATGTTAATGTGGCATACCATTTTGAGTTTAGGCAACCTCTACGTTCTGTATGGGAAGACTCCTTTTGAGTTCACTCGAGGTACTCTTCTCGGAAGATTGAGTTTCTTGATTTCGCTTGGGCGTCCTGGTTGGTGCGATTGGATTTGTTGTTCTAGTGTTGGCAACTTCGTAATGAACGACTGTGACGTTCTCCAGAGGGACTTCTTTCCTGTTATTTCTTTTGAGGAAAGCGAAACATCTTGGAATCTTGACTAACTGTTTTCGGAAGAAATAGATGAAAAAAATCAAAGCTAATGTGGTGCATCCTCCCAAGGCTGTGTGAGTCAAGTATTGATGGTTGCGTATTTTGATGTTTTGATGACTCAGGCTATTCCACTGTCTTTCTAAGTCGGCTAGGGCGACGTCCGTTTTTTCACTATCCCAAACTGGTAAGGAGGTTCGGTTTGGCATCCGGGTTTCGTCCATTGATAGTTGTTCATATCTTAGAAATCCTGGCGAAAACTCTCTGATGTCCAAAGTTATGTGTGGCTTGTAGATATATTCTGTGGGGTCGTTATATGTGGGAAGCGCTGTTAGAGAAACGCTTTCCATCCTTAACATGCATTCTTTGCGTAGTTGGAAAAGACCATTTCCTTGGATTGTCAATTCCTTGAGACATTTTCCGCCGCAGAAGAGTTGTGCTGATTCCGGCGTGGCTAAAGCGTATAACCATCCCCCAGTTGACAAAAGAGGAGACCAATAGGGTTGCTGATTCGTGGAGAGTCGAATGTCGCAGGTACGCAGGATCTCTTTCGATGGTTTACGCAAAAGATTTGCTTCACATGAAGGCGTCTGAGAGGCGTCATATACTGGTTGAGCAAGATGACAAATATATATGTTGTTACTCTTTACGCACGTTTGGAACACGTCGTCATTAAGAAGGAGATAACGTTTATTGTCGTCTTCCATTGCGAGGTATTTCGTTCTGGGTATAATGTAGGCTCTGTCCTTCCTAGTATGGTTCGACTGCAGGGTTGGGATCGGGTGCAGACGATATAAATTATATTTATCCCGTCCTATAAGAGGGATATCCAGAACCACCAACAATTTGTTGTTCTGGATTCGCATGGATAAAGTTGAGAGTCTGAGAAAATCCACCACATTGATTTGAGACTTGGGAATTGGAAAGTCTAATCCGTGAGTTGATTCCTCGATTTCACTTGCCATTTTGACTATTTGGGTTTTCGTAATAATTGGTAAATATAGTTTTCCTTCTTGTGAAGATCGCATGGCGGTTATCATTTCTTCTAGTCCTTTTTGATGTTCTTCTATTGATAGTTCTAATGTCCAGGCTGTTGCTATAGTCAAAGTCTCGAATTCGGCAAGGGCTTGATGTTTTTCGTTTAACGCTAGTTTTTCTGCAACGAGGTCTAGCTTTAGTTGCATGTCGTTGATTTCTTTTCCTCGTTGGTCTGCTAGTTCGTGAAGTTTATGTAACTCTGATTTAACGAGATGAGTTTGTTCACCCATTACTTTCGAAATGTTATTCTGTCCTAAATTCAATTCTTCAATTGCCTGTTCGTACCGTTCTCCGTCTTCCATGTTCAGGATTCCCGCGAATGGGCGAGCTATTTTGCCTATGAAGCCAAACCAGGGCATGCTTCTCTTCCGCTTCGTTATTGTTGAGGGTAGGTTGCTTTGGGAGTGAAACTCGGAATGTTGGCGTAACTCCTCTATCGTTTCTTCTAGTACCGACTGCGTTTGTGATGCCAACCTCAGTTTCCTCGTTATCCGCAATATTCCGAGCATCTTGTCGCAATCGAATCGCTTCGCTTTCTGGCAACAGGAAGTAAGATTTTGCAGAGTTTCATTGCAGGAGGGTAAAAACTCTCTTGAATAGGCCAGATCAAGGAAAACTGTTGCTCGCCAAAGTCCGGCTGCTTGCTGTAGGAATGCCAATTTTTCGTAGTATAGTCCTATGGTCACGTTAAACTCGGTGTTGATGTATTGTTGAGCGTTCCCCACGGTTCCCGCTAACGCTATCCATGAAACGAGCAGGAGCATGGTTAACCTGAAATACATAAAACGTTAATCATCTGGGAGGTAAGGGAGTACCTAAATTTAGGGCTCCCCTTTTCGCTAACTCATCCGCCCTTTCGTTTCCATAGTTACCGCTGTGGGCAAATTCGGGGCACCATTCTACTGTTATTGATTGGAGAACGTTTTTCATTGCTAAAAACTCGGATTTATTTTTAGTTAATCGACGATCTGAGGTTCTCCAACCATTCACCTCCCATTTAGGTAACCATTTAGTGTACCCATCGATTAGAAATTGTGAATCACTATGAATTTTAAGTTTCTTTACATTTTGTTTCACGGCTTGTTCCACAGCAGTAACTACGGCTTCTATTTCGGCAGAGTTATTTGTTTGTTTCCCGCGAGCGCGCCTACATATGTTGGAAGGGTGGTTATCCCCGAACCACACGCCAATTCCTGCTTGTGCATTTGCCTTACCATTACGGAAGCAGGATCCGTCAGTATATACATGTATGCATCCATGTCGATCGACGAGAAATCCGGCCTCCGAAATTTCAAGGGACTTGTCTAGTCATATGTGAGCTAATTTTAGTTTGTCCGCATGTTTAGTTAAACGAGTACCGTCTTCGACTTCTAGAATTACATTATGGTTTTGGGTGAGACCTATAACCTTGTAAAGACCTTCGTAATAAGCATCGAACTTACCGGGTCTTACTTCGATTTTTGATCGCACGTAATCTCCTACTTTTACGTTTAGAGGTTTACTTTTCTTGTCGTAATTTTCCTTCGATTTTATTTTTGCTCTTACGATATTTTTAGCGGCCAGGTTCCGTATCTCGCGTAAGTTCGTGACTAATTCGCATAGGTACGAGCCGTAGGTTTCCAATCTTTCTTCATCGGGGAAGGAAGATGGAATACGGGCTTCCCTACCAAAAAGCAATTTAAACGGCGTGAAATTCGTCGATTCGTGTACGGAGGTGTTGTAGGAGAACATCGCGAATGGGAGTAGTCGATCCCAGTCGTCGAATTTGTTTGCGTAGATCCGAATGTATTCCGTGAGTACTATATGACTTCTCTCGAGAGCCCCGTTCGTTTGTGGCCTGTAACCTGACGTTGATACCTGTTCGATGTTGAAGATTTTGGCCAATTTGCGCAGGACTTTACTAAAGAACGATTTTCCGCGATCGGTCAAAATACATCTAGGAGCTCCGTGTGTCGCGAATAGCTTCGTAGCAAGAGCGTGGGCTATGGTGTTAACGCTAATGTCTGGGATCGCCACCGCTAGGCAGTACTTGCTCAAATGATCCTGCATTGTCAGAATATGTCTATTACCATTCGGCGTGGTAGGCAGTATTCCGACCGTGTCTAAGGAGACCTTGTCAAATGTATCCAGAGGCGTGTCCGTAAGGATCATTGGCTCTCTGGTTTTAATTCGCGTGAGTTTTTGCTCAGCGCATTCGGCACATCGACGGATGAACTCCGTTACGTTCTTCCTTAAATTAGGCCAACAGAATCTATTCCTAATCCGCCTATATGTCTTCAGCACGCCCTTATGCCCTGCAATAGTGCTACAATGACATTCTCTTATTATTCGCTCTCGCAATTCTTCTGTCGGGGTTATTATTTTTCCGAAGCATAATACAATTTTTATAGAACTACCTCGGAATGTCTTCATGAGAAGATTAGTCTATGTATTACGCGGAGGTTCGATACTGAAATTTCCGTTGCGAGAGATTCTAAAGGATTTTACGTGGTCGCGTTCTAATACTGATTTTAAGTTTATTAATCCGTTTTCTATATCTTTGTTCGAAACTGGGTCGGTGTATTTATTATTGAGCACTATTGTGTATGTTTTTGTTTCTTGTCGCGGTGTTATGATTATTTGGCCCCTTTTGGGTTTAATATCTTTTAATTCTCTTGGATCGATCCGACCTACGCTTGCCAGTAGTCCGGATACCCATGTTGCGGTTTCGCAATCACCGGAGATAAAATGAACCATATTATCGTTTTGATAGGTGATTGACTCGGAACAATGGGTTATCAACTCGCTGTTAGCTGCGAGGAAAGGGGTTTCGTTCATTACCGCTTCTGAGGTTGGGACGAAAGGCATTTCGAGGTGTAGTGAAGGGCCGCTGGGAGAGCGGGGTGGCTCTTGTGAATGAGTCACGTGGGCACCCGGCTTCTGGACGACCGCTTCACTGGTCGTCAGTCGTCGGGGTATTCCCTTTTTCGTGGGAGGGTGAGAGATTTTAGACGAGTTGTTTTGATTAGATTCCTCAGAGATTGTAGGCAAGAGGTTTGCTTTTGGGTAGGGGGTCGATCGGGCTGAAGGGTTATAATGTGAAGAGGGTGTAGTAGCCGTCACCCCCTTTTTTGGTAAAGGGACTATTAGTGATTCGTCGAGTGCTGGTGTTAACGCATCCATTTTATCTACCTCAGATTGGTTTAGGCTACTATCGCGGGATTCGTCGTTTGGTTGCTCTAGTTGTCTATGAATATCCTCAAGTTCGCTTACTATTCGATCGATAGTTTCATCGATATCTTCGGATATTTTGATTGGGTCCCGACCAGCTTGTTCTTTGTCAAGAGGTGAGGCTAGCTCCTGGGTGTCGCGTTGCATAAACAAATCTAGATGGTCGAGGTCCCAATACCATGACTGTTGCGCAATGGCACCTATTCTTTCATCGTACCGTTGTAAGGACTTTCGGATATCCTCTACAAGGGTGGGGTCTATGTTTTTTGTGGGATAACCCTCTTCGTCTTCGTCCTCGCTCGTATCTACGGGAGGGGTTGCATAAGCGAGTACGTCGTCTAGTTCTAATGGGTTCTCGGGGAGTTCAGTTTCGGTTTCTAATGGGTTCTCGTTCTTTTTATCCTTCCTATTAGAGTTTTTCGCTGATTTAACCGGATTTTCTTTGGTGTGGACCTGGGAAGGTAGGCCTAGGCTGGGGAGACAGCTAAACCGACGTCTCTGAACCGGGATTCCCGGGTCTTCTTCGCTAGTGGTTTCAGTACTACTTTCGTCCGCAAATTCTGCGTCTTCTATATCGGATGGTTGGGAGTCATTGTCTTCGAGGCCAATGGGATTTTCTATAAGGGGCGGCTTTTGTTTCTCTAACGCGGACTTAGTATGGCTGCGGAGTTCCCTAGCGGGGGGATCGTTATCATAGTTATCGGCTTGCATTCTTACCGGTGTACTTTGAAACTTGCTATCAGCGGGGGGCCGTGGGGTTTTGTCCCTTTTTATTGCAAGCCCAGGTTCTGAAATTGCGGGTGTGGGCTTAGCCCTCGACGCTAGTGGCTTTGCAGGGATCTTACTTTGGTTTTGTTGAAGTCTCTTTGATGTTGTGGGGACGTCCGAATCCGAGTGGAATCGTTTTCTTCCTGTTGCCAGAGAATGTTTTATTCCTTCCTTGGCGGTTTGTTTGGCGGCCCGAGGAGGAAGATTTAATGGGAGAACTTTTATTCCTAAGGAACGAATGTGAACGGGCGTTTCCTGTAGGTCTTGTTGAAAGGGACTTTGCGCCGAGTCCGATTCTTCAGGGTTCTCGTTTTTGCAGGAAGGAGGGTTGTCCATTTCCTCTGCAGGATTTTCAGAGAGTGCCGGTAACCAACGATTTACCTTCCCGGGTTTACATTCAAATTTGTACTCGTATTCTTGTACTCGCTGTAACCACTTAGATAGTCTTCCGACGGGAGTCTTTGCTGAGTCTATCCATTTTACGGGTTCGTGGTCACATGACAGAGTAAAATTTCTTCCGTATAGGTAAGGTCGGTAATTTTCCAAAGCATAAATAACGGCTAAACACTCTTTTTCCGTTTTAGAATATTTACGCTCGTTGTCATTGAATACCTTGGAATAATATGAAACAGGCATCTCGATTCCATCCCGATTTTGCGTTAAGACTGCACTCATTGCTATTTCTGAGGCGTCTGTGGTTAACCGGAAGGGTTCCTCAAAATCTGGGTACTGGAGTATCGGATCGCTACATAAATTCCTTTTCAACTCTTGGAAACTGGCCTCCTCCTCGCAACCCCATTCGAAGGTATTGTCTTTCTTGATAAGGTTAAAAAGAGGTGTTGCGATGCCTGAAAAGTCTTTCATGAACCGGCGATAATAACCCGCAATTCCGAGGAATGCACGAAGTGATCTTACGGTTTTTGGGGTGGGGAAATTTTGAATGGCCGACAATTTCTTTGGATCAGTTCGAATTCCATCTTTGCTTATAATGTGCCCTAGGTAGGCAACTTCGGTTCTTAAGAAAGAGCACTTTTCTGGTTGCAAAACCAAATTTGCGTCTCGTAATTTTTGGAATAGTCTTTCGATCGACTTATCGTGTTCCTCCAGAGTTTGGGAATAGATGATTATATCATCTAAGTACACGAACAGCTCGCTGTGCTGCATGCCGCATAGTAGTTGATCTATTAGCCGCTGGAACGTCGCGGGGGCATTTTTAATACCCATAGGCATTCGGTTATACTGATGATGTCCCCTATTAGTGGAGAAGGCAGTCTTATGTCTGTCCCGTGGGTCCGTCTCGATTTGGTGAAACCCGGAGGACAGATCTAACACCGAAAAATATTGCGCTTTGCCCAAGCGCTCGAGAATAGAATTTATCTGAGGCAAGGGATAAGCGTCGCCTACTGTCTTTTCATTGAGAGCACGGAAATCCGTAACTAGCCGCCATTTTGTTCTACCTTGGGAATCGGTCTTTTTGGGGACTATAAGCACAGGTGCGTTGTACGGCGAAGTCGATGGAGAAAGTAGGTCGTCGCGGTACATCTGATCGATATTTTCTTCTACAAGCTTTTCTTGTGTTTGGGGAAGCCGGTATTGCTTGATCTTAACGGGGATTTCGTCTGTTGTAGGTATGCGATGTTTAACTAGGGGGGTGGCAGGAAGCTTGTCTGTTGGTAATTTAAAACAATCGTGTCCACTTCTGATCCACTTGTCAAGATATCTCAACTCTTCGGGATTCATGTGTGACGATTCGATTTTTCCTCTTAGTTCCTGAACCCGTGCCTCTACTCGATCAACATCCGATAACTCGTAATCATCCCTTTCGCTTGTAAACTCGAAAGGTTCAAGTTCTTGTGGATGGATTTCTAGAGTCACGTCGTCTTCTCGGGTGTTTATGGCGTACACCTGGCAAGAACAGTTTGTGTTTCTCGCTAAGGAACGCCCCATAAACACTCCGGATAGGCTTTTTATCCGTGGTAAATAGCCTTCGTTAATGCCGATGTCTTCGACGGGGATTGAAACCTGTTGTCGCGTTCGGGCCTTAATGGTCAGAATTCGGGGAATCGGCTTTATTTCGGGGGCCAATTCTTCCCGGTGTTTGGAGGATTCAGGGTCGATAAACGGTATTGGACTTGTTGGCATAGATTCTGTAATTAAACTATTGTGATAAAAGGAGACGTTGGACTTTTCCTGGCGCAAAAAAGGTCTTCCGAGTATGCCTTCTACTGAAATGGGAAAATTGGGCTTGACGACGTGGAATGGTGTTATCTTCCCTAACAATTCTAATTCGCAAGTGCCTAGGGTATGGGTACGTGTTAGGGTGATTCCCGTGATATTAGCTGCGTTATTAGTTCTAATAAGGATATCATTGTTTAGAGCCGAAATCCTTATTAGATTGACCTCTGCGCCGGTATCAATCAAAAATTTCCCATAACCGTCTTTTAGTTCTCGAGTGTCTAATTTGACTACGGGTGATTCTTCTGTTTCTGGGCTTATCAGATGGTTTAATGATTCTCTAGAAATCGAACCGCAGTGGGAAGCTCTCCGTTTTGGCTCGACGGCGCGTCGGTCCGACGAGCACAATCGGAGTTTAAATGTTCGGTCGCTGGACCTGGCGAATGACGCCGATTGTTGGTATTCCCGTCGTTTGGGAATTGGTCGTATCTTCTAGGCGAATCTGGTCGCCTTAGAATTCCGGGGATTTGGGAATTAGAGTTCCGATTGTCCCTATACGGGGAAGGGCTATTCGGACGTCTTTCGTTTGGATAATAACTATTGCTTTCCAAGTTCCGCATTTCAGGGTGTCGATTTTCCCTACGATAATACTGTTCGGGAGATTGACGTCGATCGTAAGTGTCAGTAAAAGGTCGATTGCCGCGATAAATCCCGCGACTTCTATCTGGTTCGTACAATCTGACATCTTCGGCTGGATGTCGATGAGAACGAGGATCGTAATGGCTTGATCCGTGATAATCGTCGTAGCGGGATCGATGCGTTACACGGTAGGAAGCGTGCGTATTATGACGTCGGTCTTCCGCGTGCTTTGCGTGCTTTAGAGCCTCTGCAAGATTACCAGGGTTGCGAGCATCAACAGTCGACGATAGGTCATCAGGGAGTCCCCTGATAAATGCGGCCAAGGCCGCCTGTTTTGTCGGGATCATCGTACTTTCCGTGATACATTTGTTATGCGACGCCTTCAGGGCTGCTCTAGCTCCGCTAAGATATGAGTTTATGCGGTCGTAATATTCGTTGACAGACTCGTTACGTCGCATAACAATGTGATAAATTTCGTTGAAATAGTATTCGAAGGGCTTACCCGGAGCAAACCTTTCTTTGAGTAGTTCGATAATATCCGTTATCTTTGTGAAGAGTTTATTTCTCGTGCATTCTCGCGCAGGGCCGTGAAGTTTTCCTAATACTGCCGTTATTAGGGAGCTCTCGCTTGAAGCGGGGACATACGTCGCAGCGTTAATGATATCCTGCAGGAAATCCCTAATTGGGATATTTTTACCGTCAAACTGCGGGATATGGCCGGCTGCTTGTTGTATGGCAAGCGTGCTAACAATGGACTGTGCAGCTTGCATTGCGGAGCTTTCTGGGCCGCTGTCTGCACTAGGTTTTTGATTTCCCCGAACGCTGGGTTGAAAACCTATATCTTGGCGGGTGCTATACATCTCCGCTACGGAGGAAGTATTCGGGTCGGCGTTTCCGGACGCCTGTTCTTTCCCATTTGTGTTTTCCTCGCCGTTTGTCATGGTTACAATTAATAAATACGCTCGAAATTCGAAATGGTAAGACTAACTTGCGGACTAACTCAAGGTCCGATGTCATCAAGGCCCAGGGCTTCCAGACCTTTTCGTCCTAGTATTCCGGGGTTGACCAGGCACAATGTTGAATAATGTTCGTTGACGACTTCGAAAGGAACGTCTACTCCGTGTATCTAAAGGAATACCGTCCCTCTAGTTTGGGCGAACTGCCCGTTAATGCTATGGTCGTCCGGTATTTCCGCAAAAGAGCAGTGCTCTGCAAGCGCGGTTTCCGGTATGTAATTAAGCTTGTTGTGAAAATTCACTACCACGCGAGCACTTCCTGTTTTCAATAAAAGCGAATATACTTCTACTTCCTCGCTATCTTCAAAATCGTTATAACCGTAAAGAGCTACTACGGTCATATCCCTAAATTTATGAAAGAGGATTTAATTTGCCTAATCAGAGAGACCTAGAACCTGACGTTCATCATCTGCGTGAATGGAATTGGACCCTATTTAATTTATAATGCATAAGGCTCTTGCTCCTTCCAACCCTAGTATCCCGGTGGCGGTGGAGTGTGGCAGGGGGGTGCTAAGAGATATGATCTTACAAATGACGCTTTCTTCTGCTATATCCAAACTTACCTCCCCTATAATTCGAAAATATGACCCACCGACAGTATATTCTTCGCTGACTCTATCGAACTCTATTCCTACTTCTTGTTCCTCGATAAAAGTAAAGTTCGTGTCGAGAATGGTTATAAATTCTATCAGGTCGTTTGTAAACTGTTCGGATCTTAACGCTATGAATTCTGGGACTGTATTTTCAATCGTTTGACCTAATTGGTTGGCGAAAGGCGGCATTATCGTCGGGAATGCCTTAGTTCCATTTCAGGAGTGAGGCTCAGTGATTTCGTAACTCCGCTTAGTAACTTAGTCTAACAACCCTAGTAATTGGGCGCTTTCTAATCCTATTATAGCGCTAAGTAACGGATATCCTATTGGGGTTCGGCGCGATACTACCTTAAAATTCACCAAGATTTCATTAATAGTAAGGGCGAGCTCTCCTACAATATTCAAAGGGATTCCGTCTACAACCGACGTTTGTAGGCGACTAAAATGCTGATAATGCCAGACCTCTCGCTCCGAGATAAAATTATAATTCGTTTCATGGAACACTGAACAGTCAAGTTCTCTTGCTCTTAACCTGTTTGATCGTAATATGATAACAGACGGAATGAAAATAAAACCGGGTGTCTCTAGTGGATTTACAAAAGGTGGCATTACCAAATAAAACAAATTTTCAGTAAATTCTGGTTGATTTAGTGACCTTTGGTTGGCGCGACGAGGTTAGTTTTCCCGAGAAAACTTGCACGTTTCATATCGATTTCGGTTCTCTCTAGTAGGGCTTCGAAGGTTTCCGAAAATTCGAGCCACGAATTTATACCGGTTCTTAATCGATCTAACGCTTGCGCCCTCTGTTTTCTGATGCGAAAGCCTCTTCCTCCGCGTTTATTTCCTTTAGCGGGAACAAGAAGTATCTTAAACATGAGCACTACGAAATTTGAAGAGAAAAGAGAAAAAAAAGTTATTTAAGGTCTACACGCTTCCCTTTAATCTTCGCGACAAAGTTCTTCTAAATTCTTTAAAATATCTTCTAGCTTTTCTTCCCGATGACCGCTAGAAGTTTCTTTTTCTTTTTCGCTTTCGGACCTGTCAGGTTCTGTTTGGGCCGATGTTAGTGCTATTGCCCTTAAATATCGTTCTCTAACCTGGCGTCCAGCACGCCTTTTTCTTTTTAGTGGATTTATTTTTGTCATTAATACGTCTAAAAAAAATGTAAGAGTAAAGAAAAAGGATCTGAAACCCTATTAACCGTCATTTCATTGACACATTGCAGCAACCAAATCACGGTGCTTGATTTTGACCAGTAAAAGGGCCACGTTAGGTCCAAATCGGGTCATTTCTTAAATAAGGAATAAAATTAATTTCCCGGAGAAGATGATATGTTAAACCCTTTTTGGTTAAAGAATAATAACGTTTTCTTGCTCTTCTTTTTGCCGGTTATAGGTATAAATCGAAAGGCTCAACAATCATCGTTTTGCCGGTTGTAGGCATAAACATCCAATTGTTAGAATTTTTTTATTATCCTTAAACCAAAATTTTCAACAATTTATTGGTAAAATCAAATTTTCGATCAGAAAACAGTTGGGTTAGGCGATATTTCGGCGCACGCTGTAAGAGTGTTTAAGTTGCCGGATTATGTACGTATTTACTTTGTTCGGGTGAAATTTTGGTTTACGTTAGATAGTGTTTTTAATTCCCCTCACTTGCCCAAGCGGCTACACGCTTTCGGCAAGGTTAATCAGGGAAAGGTTTTTTATTTTATTGAGGAGACCAGAGCTCGCGAGCACGCAGAGTATAGTCACCGTCCTCACTATCTCAATTCTGCGTTTCACCCAATGTGCAAGGGGGACTGTTATTCTTTCAACAGTCTAAAGAAACGGCTAACATTTAGAGATAGCAAAAAAAAGCTAAATTTTCGCGCACTCGAAAATTAAAATTTTTATTTCAGAAAAATCGAACATTTATCGATCTCCATCTTTCTTTTTTTTAAAACGAAACACAAACAGTGAAATCAAATCCCACCGCTGCCACCAGTTTAATTTGTGACGTTTTTGAATTTATCGAAACTTGAGAAAGAGAACGAATTCTCTAGTTCATACTCCGTATCTCCAAAAGCGTCTCAAATTGTAACGTATTTTATACTCATTTCAGAGTGGTAAATTTTGTGAGTTTGATCTCCGATCTATTAATTCAGATCGTTGCTATTTTATGTTTCGTTTTCGAAAAGTAATATGGTTTCGGATGTTGGAACTTCCTGGGAAATAAAAATTTTAAACACGCACTTTTGTATAATATTTTTTGTGGTTTATTAAAACAATGGTTTCAAGAGATTTTACAAATTTCAATTCTTAGCGCGATTCGGTACACTAATCGCTTGCGAGATAAATTAAAGTTATGTGTAATGACTGTGTTTGTGTGATTTGTTTTTGATACATAATTACCTCGACAAAGTGAAAGATGGTTTCTAAATTTTCTTAAAATTACCTCTGAATAGAGGGCAATTTGGCTTAATGTCCTTAGCTCTTTTTCTTAAGAAGATAAACGCGGAAGAAATATTTCCGATTTAAATTCAAAAATAATTCCATATTGCAATAAAAATTTCAAATAAAATTCCGATTAATGCAGAATTTAGAATTTTATTCTACAGTGTTGGTTTAACGTCGCCCAGAATGCAATGAAGATGCAAGCAGCGACGGGTCGATGACCAAAAATGATTCTATTTTTCGAAAATATCCGTCGAGGAAAATTTCCGGCTTAAAATGCAACCAACGAGTGAATTTCCATTTCAAAACAATTTCCGTTCGTTAACGTTGAGAGTTTTATTTTAAGCTTTAATAATTAAACCGATTTTAAATAAGAGAGTTCAGGTACAAAGACCTGACTTTATTTTTTTTCGAATTTAATTAAGTAGCGTTTCGTACGTAACCGAAAGTAGTAGTTCCACGATCAGCGACGGTTCAATCTGTTGAGACGCGGTTTCGTAGCCCCGTTTAGCGAGAGAATGACAATAGGTGCTTCCTCTTGATTAGCGAAACTACCTCGGTCAAGGTGCGCTAATTAGGTGGGAGGAGGTACTATTTTCGATGCACCGAACTACTGCGGGCGGTCTCGCGGCCGCGAGACGCTGAATCTTGTTTCGCACGGTCGCGAGGTGTTAAGGCGCGGAAGTAGTTCGTGAAATCGGATGGTCTCTTCCGTCGCTCGTGGACTTGAACACAACCTGTGTCCAAGTTGGTTTTAATTTAGTTTGATTTGTTTAAAATTCGTAAGCTTGTTTATTGGATGATTACTGAGAGTAACGACCCCTTAATACATCTATTATGTATTGTACACTACTGTACAATACATCTCGTCATTTTCATTATATTAATTTTGTGCGTTTTTCAGCATAAATCTGAAAGTTGTTTTACCACGGCGATCGCCTTGTACCTGCTATCCCGTGCGAAACGTCCACCCGTTAGGTGCATCGAAGATAATTTACCTTTAGTAAATATTAATTAATTTATTTATTTTTGCATGTAAAATACTTGTCGGTTGCAAATTAGCCTAATGGAAAATTATTTTTTCTAAATTTATTTAATGTGTTTTTAAATTTTATAATTAACCAACACTTCTAGATTAAAATTCTGTCGCTTCATTACTAAATTGCAATTTATTGTTACCCTGTAATAAATTATTAGAACTTTACCATTTTCTCAATCTGGTAAAGTTTTACAAGTTTAGTTTTATTTTTGGTAGTAACCATTTCGTAAAAATAATTGGAAAAAAAGGGAAATTTTATACAGAACCCTTCTTAAATTCCTTCCATCATCTTTCCTCTTTTATTTTCTTATTTCTATAAAAATTTATTAATTGAACGTAACACAGGATATCAAAAATGATGTTTAGAAAAATTGGCCGGGTGTGTGTGTGTGTGTGTATGTTAACATTACGTTTGGCCCAATATCTCGAGAATGGTTATAGTTAGAAGCATCTTTTTTTACCAAATAATAGGTCTCTCAGGGGGACAAATTCTTTTATATGTTTGAATCCGATCGATCAGATCCAGATATATTTTTTTTAGATTTTAAACTTTTAAAAATAAGTTTTTTGGCAAAATAATAAAACAAAATTTAACAAAGTTAAAATGTAAGCTTCTTATCCTTTTTATTTTTTAAAAACGCATCGACTGAGATATTTACAAACCCTCTAGCTCCTTTTCGTATGGAGTTATCAAGCTTTCAAAAATGGAAAATCTTAATAATCAATTTTTGCTTCCTCATAGAGGAAGTATTGTTTTACCCTCAAATCCTCAATTGCGAATTTTTTGACATTTCTCGACATAATTCGACCCCAAAATGTCATAAATGATGTTTAGAAAAAATTTCCGGGTGTTTGTGTGTGTGTGTGTATGTTAACATTACGTTTGGCCCAATATTTCGAGAATTGTTATAGTTAGAAGCATCTTCTTTTTACCAAATAATAGGTGTCTTAGGGGGACAATTTCTGCCATATGTTTGAATCCGATCAATGAGATCCAGATATATTTTTTTTAGATTTTAAAATTTTCAAAAAATCCTTTTTTGGCAAAATTATAAAAAAAAATTTAAGAAAGTTAAAATGTAAGCATTTTATCCTTTTTATTTTTTAAAATGCATCGATTGAGCTATTCACGAACCCTCTAGCTCCTTTTCGTATGGAGTTTTCAAGCTTTTAAAAATGGAAAATCTTAATAATCAATATTTGCTTCTTCACAGACGAAGCATGGTTTTACCCTCAAATCCTCAATTGCGAATTTTTTGACATTTGTCGACATAATTCGACCCCAGGATGTCATAAATGATGTTTAGAAAAAATGTCCGGGTGTGTGTGTGTGTGTGTATGTTAACATTACGTTTGGCTCAATATCTCGAGAATTGTTATAGTTAGAAGCATCTTTTTTGTACCAAATAATAGGTCTCTCAGGGGTACAAATTTTGCCATATGTTTGAATCCGATCGATCAGTTCCAGATATATTTTTGTTAGATTTTAAAATTTTCAAAAAATGGTTTTTTGGCAAAATTATAAAAAAAAATTTTAGCAAGTTAAAATGTAAGCTTTTTATCCTTGTTATTTTTAAAAAACGCATCGCTTGAGCTATTTACGAACCCTCTAGCTCCTTTTCGTACGAAGTTATCAAGCTTTTAAAAATGGAAAATCTTAATAATCAATTTTTGCTTTCTCATAGAGGAAGTATTGTTTTACCCTCAAATCCTCAATTGCAATTTTTTGGCATTTCTCGACATAATTCGATTCCAGGATGTCAAAAATGATGTTTAGAAAAACTGTCCGGGTGTGCGTGTGTGTGTGTGTATGTTAACATTACGTTTGGCCCAATATTTCGAGAACCGTTATAGTTACACGGAGAAAATGAGAAATGACTGAGTACTGTCCGGACAGGAATGGTTCCTTTCCAAATAAAAAAGTTTAATTAGACAGCACTCATTGCTTTCTAGACATGAACCATTCCTGGCTAGAAAGTACTCAGTAATGTCTTGGACATTAATGAAATTGACAATAGACATAATAGAAGGTTTTAATAGTGTTAATAGAAAGAGATATTCAAGAATAGATACAACAAAGTAAAGAACAGTCGTGTAAATCTTATTTTATATCCGGAAATACTGTTTACATGGTCTTTTATTTATATTACAAAGTAAGGTTTTTTTTAAAAAAACATTCATTTTTAAAATAAAAGTTTACAACATTTCTTTGGTCACACTAAGGGACTGAAGATTTTAATGTTTATAAAAATCTTTAAAATTTTAATGCGTAATGTTACAGGTTAGGAGAAAACGCAGTTTTTCCTAATATTTCATATGCTTCATATGAATTTTCTAAATATTACACTGAACGCTCAAAAGGTTATATTGATGTCTGAAATGTTGTTTACGATTTTTAGTATGTTTCTTAGGAAAGTTAATAAAAGAGATTGCTCACAAAAAATAGTCTTTAAAGGTTTATTATTTTTGTAAATTTTGAATAAAACATTTGAAATATTTAGAAAAGTACGTTTTTTCTAACCTGTAATTAATAAAATTTCAACTTTGTTTTTATAAAGATTCAAATCTTCAATCCCTCAGTGCAGTTTTGTCCAAATATAAAAAACAAAGTTATACGTGTGTTCTTTATTTTTTGGTGTGTATTCTCAAATATCTGTAAAGGTTAAAAAGGATGAAAAAAATCCCATTTGAATTTCTATGTGAATTGTTTCATTACTTCATTCGGATTTCATCTTAAATCATTTTGATGGTAAGATTACTAACATTCTATTAATTTCACTGTACTTTCTATTGACTTCTATTGACAACCTTCTATTATGCTACTTATATACAATTATTTTGAATAACGTCTATCACATTTTACAAATTTACCTTTTTTTAATTTCACCATCGGAGCGTTACCATTCAGGTCTAGACATGAACCACTCCTGTCTGGACAGGGTTTACTACTGTCCATTTTATTAATGTCCAAGACATTACTGAGTCCTTTCCAGACAGGAATGGTTCATGTCTAGAAAGCAATGAGTGCTGTCTAATTAAAATTTTTTATTTGGACAGGAACCATTCCTGTCCGGACAGTACTCAGTCATTTCTCATTTTCTCAGTGTAGGTCTTCGATTTTGATGAAACTTGGTAAAAGTGTATAAAAATACATGCAAACAATTTTCAAAATTTTTGAAAATTTTTGGAATTACATGTGTTTAAAAATTTTTTTGCAAATTTTCGAAACGTCATAACTCTCACAATAATTATTCGATTTAATTAATTTTTTCAGGGATTATTTATTATTTGGTAACATTTGAAAAAAAAATTATGCCAAAAAAATTTTTTTTATTTAACATAAAATTTTTTGGAGTCACCTTAAATATATTTATCTCTAACTTACGCAGATATATTAATAATGAGTCTAGCTAATAGAGATCTGAACGTTATGCGTCAAAAGTTGCTACCTCGGCATAGATTATTTATTGATTGTTATTATCTATTTGTTGGATTGAGCCATATATATATTTCATTGTACACTTTTTTTATTATTAGTACTTATAGTACAAAAGGGCCTTATTATGCCCGTTTATGTATTAAATAAATAAACATAAAAAAAAATGAAAAAAAACATTTAAATAAATTTTTCGTTGAAAAGCGTTTTTTTTTTCTTTCTAATATTGATTTTTGAATTTCTTATGATTTCACAAGTAATTTAAAAAAAAATTGATGGAGGGTCTGAAACTTTCGGAGATTTTGCATTTATTGTCTGTGCGGACCGCTGCGCTGAGTGCGGCTCAGCGCGTAGACCCAAGCGCGCTATACGTGCAAACTATTCAGAAGCACTTACAGCCCGTAAATTTTAATTGAATTAAAATCTTCTTTTTGTCAAATATTCAGTGATAAACTAAAATATAGTTTTTTATCTTGATTTTATAATTGTTAATTAATTAATTAAACTTTTATAAATAAACAAATAGCCTGCAACACAGAGGTTTTTATAATATACGGGACGTTCTTTTTCCAGCGGACTCTTCCACCTCCCTATTTTTGGTTTGATATAACAAAATGTAATCTTATTGAAAAAATTAGCTTAGATAGTCTACTTTTCGATCCCGTTAGGCGTTTTATAAAATTCAGAATGGCGACTTAAATATGGCGTCTAAAGCACGTGAAAAACTAGAAAAATGCGTTAATATGATCTAAAAGTGATCTAAAGCTTCACATATTACTTTAAAAACAACTATAAAATGGATCATGTACGATCTGATAACAAATCTAAACCTGAAATATAAAAATTCAAAATGGCGGAGTCAAAATGTCGGATCAAAAATTTAAAAAATTGATCTCAACTTAAGAAAATGTCTACTTGGATGTTTTTGGGGTCTCTGATTTCGAACTGAATTTCATTTTTTAAACATCCAAAATGGCGGAGTCAAAATGGCGGATGAAAAAATTTAAAAAATTGATCTTAACTTAAGAAAATGTCTACTTGGATGTTTTTGGGGTCTCTGATTACAAACTGAACTTCATTTTTTAAACATTTAAAATAGTGGACGTTCTCATGAGCTTACCTCACTTTCTTGACTCATTACAAGTCCGATGTTAGCATTAAAAATTTTAAATGGCGGACCCAAAATGTCGAATAGAATAATCAAAGAAGTAAGGTAAGCTCTTAAAAATGTCCACCATTTTGGATGCTTAAAAATGAAATTCAGTTCGTAAACAGAGACTCCAAAACCATCCAAGTAGACATATTCTTAAGTTGAGATCAATTTTTTAAATTCTAGATTCGCCATTTTAAGTCCGCCATTTTGAATGTTTAAAAAATAAAATTCAGTTCGTAATCAGAGACCCCAAAAACATCCAAGTAGACATTTTCTTAAGTTGAGATCAATTTTTTAAATTTTTGATCCGCTATTTTGACTCCGCCATTTTGGATATTAAAAAACTGACATCAAATTCGTAATTAGCGGCCTCGAAAACCCCGAGTAGCCATTTTCACGAGGATAGCCTAATTTTTTAGTATTGTCCGCCATATTAGATCCGCCATTTTGAATTTTTATATTTCAGGTTTAGATTTGTTATTAGATCGTACATTATCCATTTTATAGTTGTTTTTAAAGTACAGTGGTCCCTCGATTCACGCCGGTTTGGTTAAAGCCGCATTTGATTCAAGCCGGTTGATGAGATTCGATTCAAGCCGGGTAGAAAATGGCCGCACAGTGCCGTAGCATTGGTTTCAAAATTGTACATAATTATGTGCAATATTTTCAGTCACTTAAGATGTAAATCGATTGAAAATAATGACAATTAATTAATATGTTATTAAAAAATGAAAGTATGGACTATGTGTTTGAAAATGTAACAACAATTTTAAATTATTGATTTATGAAATTCAAATTTTATATACTTTCATTTTAAGCAAAATAAATATACATATATTATTTAAAGTTTTTGAAAAATCCAATTAATAATTAACCATATTTTATTTATTTTCTTGTTTGCTTTTGAACCACCCTAATAAGCACGCGTAAGAACATAGCCCAGTCTTCCCTGAAATTCCCCCCACACGAAACTAAAGGCGGAGCCTAAGAAACCGGCTTGAATCAAGGGCTTCAGTCCCGCTACCCGGCGTTAATCGAGGGACCCCTGTAATATGTGAAGCTTTAGAGCACTTTTAGATCATATTAACGCATTTTTCTAGTTTTTCACGTGCTTTAGACGCCATATTTAAGTCGCCATTCTGAATTTTATAAAACGCCTAACGGGATCGAAAAGTAGACTATCTAAGCTAATTTTTTCAATAAGATTACATTTTGTTATATCAAACCAAAAATAGGGAGGTGGAAGAGTCCGCTGGAAAAAGAACGTCCCGTATATTATAAAAACCTCTGTGTTGCAGGCTATTTGTTTATTTATAAAAGTTTAATTAATTAATTAACAATTATAAAATCAAGATAAAAAACTATATTTTAGTTTATCACTGAATATTTGACAAAAAGAAGATTTTAATTCAATTAAAATTTACGGGCTGTAAGTGCTTCTGAATAGTTTGCACGTATAGCGCGCTTGGGTCTACGCGCTGAGCCACACTCAGCGCAGCGGTCCGCACAGACAATAAATGCAATATCTCCGAAAGTTTCAGACCCTCCATCAATTTTTTTTTAAAATACTCGTGAAATCATAAGAAATTCAAAAATTGATATTAGAAAGAAAAAAAAAACGCTTTTCAACAAAAAATTTATTTAAATGTTTTTTTTCATTTTTTTTATGTTAAAAAAAAATTTTTTGGGCATAATTTTTTTTTTAAATGTTACCAAATAATAAATTATCTCTGAAAAAATTAATTAAATCGAATAATTATTGTTAAAGTTATGACGTTTCGAAAATTTCTAAAAAAATTTTTAAACACATTTAATTCCAAAATTTTTTAAAAATTTTGAAAATCGTTTTCAAAATTTTCGTTTGCATGTGTTTTTATACACTTTTACCAAGTTTCATCAAAATCGAAGACCTAAAACTTTGATATTTTAGGCATGGTTTGACCCAACTCTAATACTACCCCCACCCTACCAAAAGTATTTTTTCAAAATATCTCGAGAACGGTAAGAGATACGCAAAATCTGACAAAATTTACGTGATTCCTAAGGGCAGTCTACTTTTGTCAAAGCTATGCAATAAGTTTTTTCAAAATCAAAAAATTCAAAAATTTTTAAATTTTTCAAAAATTGTAAAAACTATTAAAACACGTCAAATGTCATGCAAATTTCTTAATTTCTTGAAAGGATATTACACAACATATAAACTCATGTTCTAAAATGAGTTAGGAGGGCCACACAGACACGTACACATATGTTAAATTTACCAATGATTCAAATTTTGCACAATTGTGCAATATATTTTCCACGTAAATTTGAAGGTTAAATGAGCCTCACCTTTGTAAAGTCTTTTCCCAAAATATCTCGAAAACGGTGAGATATTCAAATTCTAACAAAATTTTGTAGGGAGATTCACTTTTATGGAAGGTCATTCATAATATTATCAAACAGGAGAAAAAATAGTATATTATTTACCTAATTTTTTAAAAACTGAAGATATTCTAGCGCATGCGTAATACGTTTCTTACAGATTCAAAAATATGAAATTGTCTTTACTCGTAAATTTAAAAATAGTGTGCACAATTCGCAAAGCTTTCTTTATAACCTCAAAATAAGATGTGTATAAAAAATTTGATTCCTAAGCGGTTTTTTAGGTGTAGTTATATATCAAGAAACACGTTTCAAAATGCATTTCATGTAATTACGCATCGAATACCACCTCCACTGCTTCGAAATTTCCCCCACCACTCTGCATATTTCCAAGAAATCGTACTCCCACGTGAAATAAATAGCTGATTCCTCCTTCAAGGTCAAAAGTCAAATTTTATATATTGAAATATGTCCCCTCCAAATCGAAATTGCATAATACAGTGCAAGTCTTTTAAGATCAAAGCTCCCTGTTTCCAAGAAATCATATGTTCTTTATTTGAGATCATAGCACATTTCCAAGAAATCCTCACCACCAAGCTAAATTCAAAGGTCAAATAAAATTGGCATTTTATGTTCAAATGAAAATATTTATATATATAAAACATAAATATTTGCATAAATAAAAGCATTTTCTCTTTTAAAAAGCAAAGTAGTTGTAAAATAATTAGTTAATGATAATTTTATAACAATCTTAGTTAACAAATGTATATCTTTTCTAAATTTGATGATAAAAATGTCATTTTTGCTCTGTTGGCGTACTTATGAATTAAACTTAACAAAATTATCTTTTTTGCATAATAAAATTCCATGTGGAAAAATATTATTTAAACAATATTAATTAACAAATTAATTATTATTTTAATTTTTTTTTTATAAAAATCGCATTTCTACGCAGATCTATGCAATTTTATCAACGAAAACTATATTAACTAAAGTAGGATTATATCAATGCCTAAAAATTTTAACTAATTAACATGTTTTTCTTGAATAGTTATAAACATTTAAATTAGTATATTTGGCATTTCATATGTAGTGGCGTGCCATCAACAGTATTTTTTGACGAAAAGTACTTTCTGACAGAAAGTATTTTTTGACAGCATGTATTTTCCGATAGAAAGTATTTTTTGACAAAAATTATTTTCATGCAGAAAATTTTTGAAACAAACTTTTCTAAGCAACATAATTCTCTTACAAAAATTATTAAATTCTAATATCCTTTATTGGAAATTTACGATTAGCACATATTTTCGATTTCTTTGATAATTCCTTACTTACGTCTTTTTAAGTGCTAATTATGAATATCATAATGAAAATTGGCACCAATTTTATTATAATGTAAAAAAAACAAAAATCTACCATAATTCACAGATTTTTGGTGTTATCTGATGAAATATTCTTAATTTTAAAAAATATTTTAAACAAAATTGTAGATCTGATAAAAATACGCATTTTATGCGCTATGACTTTTTTTATCAAAATAAATATTCTTCGAGAAAAATAGATGAGAGATTCCATATGAAGTGATCAAGGTAAAAAAAATTGTTTGACAATTATGCTTAAATTCGAAGTATTTATGGTGCATATAGATGGTAATTTTTGGAAATTTTTTTTTGTCCAATATTTTCCGATATATAATGGTATATGTTGGTGGATTTTGTTGAATATAAATAATAAGAATTTTCTACTGGACTTTGATTTGGGTAATTGATCTTGGCCACTCTGGTACAGGATTTTCAAAGAAGGAGTCTTGTGTCTGTTTGTTAATAAGTTTTATTTACTTGATTATTTATGTAAAACAAGAAAATAAAGTAAACGGGGTGTAATGTAGGAAATTTGTATATTTCCATATTTAAAATATTTTGTGTATTAGCACCTCACGCTAGTTCGATTAGGAGAAAGAAATTTCTGTAAAGTTAACCCCGCCCATTGATTTTACATATAAGTATTTGATAAGGAAGATAATTGTTATTCGATCATGGGAATCTAAAGTTAATCATTGTATCTATAGTGCGCTGTATTAAGTAGCTTCGACGAAGATTATTTAGGTAATATTTTCGTGAAGTCTCTGAAAAGTAGATGAGAAATATTTGTAATATAAATCTCTTCTAATTGTCGGTACAGTGCGGCGTTATATCATGTTTTTTTAAATGGTACTATTTTAGCCAATTACACGAGGAAGGATTATTTCGCCGGATTTCTAATTGAAACATAATACTGGAACGCTTTTGAAAGATGTTAATTTGAAGTGGGAAATTATTTTTATATTGTCGACTCACTTGTGTGAATTTGGATTATATTTTATCAGATTCGAATTGGCAAAATCTACTTCATTGAATGCATCGAGTGATTATAATATTTGACGGCGATTCCTCTTCCAAGGCGATAAGTACTCACCGTTTTTAGAATTTATTATTCTTTGAAAAACTTGATCAAATTACTAAAATTTCTTCTCATGAGCGAAAGGATCAACATTATATATATATATATATATATAATATATATATATATATATATATATATATATATATATATATATATATATATATATATATATATATTTATATATATATATATATATATATTTATATATATATTTGCCACCCCCCTGCCCATTTCATTTTTGCGTTAAAAATACTTTATCATAGATGAAAATTTTTGATATCAAGTCTAGTTTTTGATGCCGTCTGGTGTTTTGCAAAAGCCGTCAAACATAACCTCAAAATAACGGTTACGTCAGAAAAAAACAAAAAAAAAAAATACATTTTTTCCTAAAAAAAGCCTGTAAAAAAGGAAAAAAAAATATTTTCTTGACCAGGATAACATACTCTACGATATTTTGACTTGCTCAATCCAAATTCACTGCCAGTTTAGAAATTCAAAATGGCGGATCCAATATGGCGGACACAAATTTCAAAAATCTATCATATTCGGTTGAAACTGGTTACATGGGGGTTTTTGGGGTCGCTGATAACGAATATGATGTCGGTTTTTAGAAATTCAAAATGGCGGATCCAATATGGCGGACACAAATTTCAAAAATCTATCATATTCGGTTGAAACTGGTTACATGGGGGTTTTTGGGGTCGTTGATAACGAATATGATGTCGGTTTTTAGAAATTCAAAATGGCGGATCCAATATGGCGGACACAAATTTCAAAAATCTATCATATTCGGTTGAAACTGGTTACATGGGGGTTTTTGGGGTCCCTGATAACGAATATGATGTCGGTTTTTAGAAATTCAAAATGGCGGATCCAATATGGCGGACACAAATTTCAAAAATCTATCATATTCGGTTGAAACTGGTTACATGGGGGTTTTTGGGGTCGCTGATAACGAATATGATGTCGCTTTTCAGAAATTCAAAATGGCGGACACAAATTTCAAAAATCTATCATATTCGGTTGAAACTGGTTACATAGGGGTTTTTGGGGTCGCTGATAACGAATATGATGTCGCTTTTCAGAAATTCAAAATGGCGGATCCAATATGGCGGACACAAATTTCAAAAAACTATTATATTCGGTTGAAACTGGTTACATGGGGGTTTTCGGGGTCGCTGATAACGAATATGATGTCGGTTTTTAGAAATTCAAAATGGCGGAACTAATTTCAAAAATCCTATGGTATCCCAAGACGGGAATACTAAGTCCCTTACCAACTCGATCAAGTACCTACACAATGTTCTGCAATGGTCGTCCAAGTTCGGGCTCTGTTAAACTATACAGCATTGTTAAACGATTTCATTCTGTTTGTCTCTTTAACTTTTCTGTACTAGCATATTTTGTATTATTTATCTATTGTTGGACTTGTTCATTTTCTTAAAGTAAGTCACTTTGTTGTTGCCAATTTAAATTTCTAAAAACCGACATCATAGTCGTTATCAGCGACCCCAAAAACCCCCATGTAACCAGTTTCAACCGAATATGATAGATTTTTGAAATTTGTGTCTGCCATATTGGATCCGCCATTTTGAATTTCTAAAAACCGACATCATATTCGTTATCAGCGACCCCAAAAACCCCCATGTAACCAGTTTCAACCGAATATGCTAGATTTTTGAAATTTGTGTCCGCCATATTGGATCCGCCATTTTGAATTTCTGAAAACCGACATCATATTCGTTATCAGCGACCCCAAAAACCCCCATGTAACCAGTTTCAACCGAATATGATAGATTTTTGAAATTTGTGTCCGCCATATTGGATCCGCCATTTTGAATTTCTAAACTGGCAGTGAATTTGGATTGAGCAAGTCAAAATATCGTAGAGTATGTTATCCTGGTCAAGAAAATATTTTTTTTTCTTTTTTACAGGCATTTTTTAGGAAAAAATGTATTTTTTTTTTGTTTTTTTCTGACGTAACCGTCATTTTGAGGTTATGTTTGACAGCTTTTGCAAAACACTAGACGGTATCGAAAACTAGACTTGATAACAAAAATTTTCATGTATGATAAAGTATTTTTAACGCAAAAATGAAATAGGCAGGGGGGGTGGCAAATTTCACAAAGAATGCCCCATATATATATTGCTTTAATGACATGTAAATTGTTTGTTCACAATTGCTTTTTTTTGTGTTCTGTTATACCGCAATTTACTTATTTATATTAATGAATGTGTGATTGGTGATGCATTACGACTGACTTTTATATTTTGTTAAATAAGACGTATTTTATATTTAATAAATTGTTATCTTTTACTTTAAATTTTCTCGATATTCATCTACTTAATTCTTATTATGTGGTTTATTTGAGTTTTATATCTGTCAATATATAAAAATTTAATTTTTGATATTAATTATCATGCTTTTACAAACAATAAATAAAAAATAATTGTTACAACTTCACACCCCAGATAGCACCCGAATTTCTGGAAAGTTTCCTGGAACTTTCCCATTTTAAGGTCTGAAATTATCAAAGGAAGTCTTCAAGAAACTTCCTGCACATAGCGAAACATCCCCCTCCTGGAAAGTTTCCCTTGGAAACATCCCGGAAACCCTTCCTTGGAATCTTACCGTAAGCATCCCTTGGAAACTTCCTGGGAACTTCCCGGAAACATTTTTTGAAAACTTATTGGAAACTTTTCGAAAACTTTCCTTGGAAACTTCCTGGAAATTTGTCAGAGACTTAGTTTGGAAACTTCTCTCAAACATCCCTTGTAATCTTCCTAAAAACTTCCTTTGAATACTCCCCTAAAACATCCCTTGTAAACTTTCTGGAAACTTCCCGGAAACATTCATTGGAAACTTCCTGGATATATTCCTTAGAAACTTCCTGGAAACTTCATGGAATCATTCCTTGGAAACTTATTAGAAACATCTCGGAAATTTCCTTCGGAACCTTTCTGAAAATTTCCCGGAAGTGTCAAAATTCGTGGAAGCATCAAAATGTCCGCCATGTGGAATATTGGTAGCGAAATTTCCCTGAAAATGTATTTCTAATTTTCAGGGAATTTCCACATCTAATATTCCTAGAATATTCATAGTATTCATAAACTAACTGTACATGATGCGCAATGGTCAAACTTAGTTTCTGTGACACTTACGGCTGCGCAGTAGTTTTTAATGTTCTAGAATCCTACGAGAAAAAAGTGCTTAGAAACCGTCATAAACAGTCGGAAAAATTATAAATTATTAATTGCTTTTCTTTTTTAAAAGTTTCGTTAATTCTTTGAATTGAAGTGATAGTGATAAGGCTTTACTCGCCTTTCAAAAGACGTTAATTTATTTATTCATTTTTGAGAAAAAAGATCTATAATCTGTAAACGCATCGAACTTAACCTCTGAAGGACGCGTTGGCGTCAGAGAACCTCGGCAGCTATGGATCGAGCTTAGGCTCTTTATCAAAAAAAGCCATGACTGAAAACACCGAAAACACCAGACAGAAACCAAACAAATTTCCCGTTCCTAATACTGATTCAAATGTTCCTGGCGCGGGTGCATTGCACGAGTTTGATGAATTACAGGGCGCGGATATTTTGTTGCGATTGCATGACAAAATACTTAGCAACAAAAGAAGACGAGTTGACGACGAGAATTTTAATGATTTTAATGATCAGGGTTTCTCAAATAAAGATTTAGATTTAGAAATGATGGACGTCAATATGCCTGACGTCTCGAACTCTCAATCGAACTCCTCTAGTTAAAAGTGCCGGTTTTGGTAGATTAACTGTCTACGTGAAATCAGCTTGCGCAGCCAATATCATTCTTAATGACAGCTCCCTTGGGGATTTGGGATTGAGGGCTTCCATTCTCTCATATTTCGTTACTTCTCAGGGTGTTATAAAAAATGTACCTCTTGATATTTCTGACCAGGAAATACTAGACAATATTGTAATCCTAGGCAACCAACACAGCAACTCGGCTGTTTTATCGGTTCGTAGACTTTCTAGAAAAACAATTAACAAAGATACACAAAAAACAGAGTACACTCCCTCTCTTTCAGTTTTACTGACTTTTAAGGGTAGATCCCTCACTCCAAAAGTGGCTATTTATAATGCGTCTCTAAATGTTGAATCTTACGTCCCACCTGTCAAAATGTGCTGGAACTGCCTGAGATACGGCCATATCAGCAAATTCTGTAAATCTAAGAAAAATTGTAGACAATGCGGGGAAACAGACCACGGTGAAGGTTCTGTTTGCTCTTTAGCTGACAATGACCCAAAGTGTTTTCACTGCAAAGGTTAACACTTGTCAAACTCTGTGGACTGTCCCGAATACCAATTTCAAAAAAATTTTTGTGCTCTAGCTGTCAACCACTGCCTTACTTTTACTGAGGCAAAAGCTGCACTCAGACCAAAGAAAAAATTTAAAACAGCGACAAACTTAACTTCAGTAATTTCCCTGAGTTCGGAGAATGTAACTCCTACACCTTTTGAGACAGAGACAAATTTCTCCCAGGAGGAAACTTACTCAACAAGATTAAACTCGGTTCCAACTAGAAATAAACAACTTAATCATGCCTCAAAACCAAAGAATCACAAAGAGAATCAAATAACCTTTACAAAACCTAAAGCTTATTACATTCCCCAGGAAT
The DNA here is from genome assembly GCA_037103525.1 of Ganaspis brasiliensis. Lineage (NCBI taxonomy): Eukaryota > Metazoa > Arthropoda > Insecta > Hymenoptera > Figitidae > Ganaspis > Ganaspis brasiliensis. Next base: position 72,617 of record JAZKLR010000653.1, read on the forward strand.
ATAACTTTCCTAAACCCCTTCTTAACAAGGGTCCAACTAATTCCTCAATTGGTAATAAAGAAAATGCGCTATTAAAATCTAGAAAAAGTCTACCTCAAAGGAACTTGAAACCATCTGTTTCGGCTCCAACATCTTCTAATTCTTTTCTGTCATTCTTAACAAAACATTTTGACCCTTCTGAATCCAATGAACACCTTGCTACTATGTACAATAATAAATATTCTAAAGATAATGTCCCGGACATCACAAGTTACGATGGCCTTTTGAGCCTTCTCTCTTCATTGCGATTGGATCTGTTAAATATTCCTTTAAAACCTTAAAATGGCTTACTCAAATAATTTAAAACTATTACAGTGGAATTGCCGTGGGATCACAAATAAAAAGACTAGTATTTTATCCATATCTAAAGACGTTGACATTTTTTTATTTTCTGAAACCTTTTTAAAACCAAGAAAATTGTTTTCTTTAAATAAAGATTTTAATATCATAAGAGCTGATAGAACTATTAATGACCGAGGAGGTCTTGCAATAGCTATTAAAAAAACATTACATTTTCTAAAGTATCAACTATTATCAATATAGAAAATTGATTGGAAACTTTGTCTATTTATATTAATACTACAAGGGGTCAACTCCATATAGTCTCTGTATACAGGGTTCCATTGAGTAATAGACCGATTACGGAAAACATATGGAAGAGCTTTCTAAGTTCAGTCCTTAGAGTGAACTCGGAGAGTATTTTCATAGCAGGAGATTTTAATGTCCACCACTGCCTTTGGGGTAGCTCAAAGGCATGTCAAAGCGGTGAATGTCTGTATTCAGCGCTGAAGGACTATGATCTTATCTGTCTGAATAATGGAAAGTCTACATATTTTAATAGACCACACGAAATTTCACCAACTCTAGATCTTACATTCATTAGTCATAACCTTTTTATAAACAGTGCTCACGAAGTTTGGGATGACTGTTTAGGAAGAGACCATTTCCCAGTTTTTACCCAATTAGGAATTCAAATACCTGTTGCTACATTTTCTTCACACAAATATTTAAAAAAAAAAAAACGGATTGGACCCAATTTCGATCTAATTTAAATAATAATCTTACTATCAAATCAGAAACATGGCTTTCAGAAGTTATAGACCCAGTTCAAAAATACAATAATTTCACACAATGCATAGGCGAGGCAATTATAAAGGCCTCCCCTGCAGTCCGCCCAAAAACTCACTCAAATCAAAACAAAAAAATAAATCGAAAACCTTTTGTACCTGCCCCGTGGTGGAATGAAAAATGCGTTAAAGCAATTGAAGACAGGCCATTAGCATCAATTATTTTTCGAAAAAAACTAACTATGAAAATTATTTAAACTATAAAAAATTTGAAGCAATAGCTAAACGTACTCTTAACGAAGTCAGAAGAAAATCCTTCCAAGAATTTTGTAATAAACTAAATAGAACTTCTCCCATTTCATTAATCTGGAAAACTGTTAAAATTTTTAAAAATAGATTCACACAACATGCCACAGCATCATTCTCCTCAGATATGGAAACCATCACAAAATTACACGAACTAGCAGATGAAATGTGCCCCCCACAGCATTTTTTGAATCTTTTTCAGATAACTTCGAACAAAATAACTTTCTAGACTCCAAATTTACTCTTAGTGAACTTAACATTGCCATTTCCAAATTAAAAATTAAATCATCACCAGGACTGGATAAAATTAATAATTTCATAATCCAAAACCTAACTTTAGAGGCAAAATCAATTCTATTAAATATTTTTAATCAACTTATCTCAGCCGGATACTTCCCTCCCTCTTGGAATGATTTTCTGGTATTTTTTATTCCTAAAACAAAACCAGGCACTTTTAGACCTATCGCTCTTGCATCTTGCATATTTAAATTAATAGAAAAATTAATATACAACAGACTTAACTGGTACTTAGAACATAATTCTATCTTGTCTCCTACTTAATTTGGATTCCGCAAAGGTAAATCTTGTGCGGATAACTTATCCCTTATTGCTACAGAAATTTGGACGGGCTATATACAGGGCGAGGTCACGGCGGGGTTATTCTTGGACATAAAGGGTGCCTTTCCTAGTGTCATACCTAATGTTCTTATAAATGACATTAAAGAAATAGGGGTTCCTTTAAAGATAGCAAAATTTATTTATAGTGCAACAGCCTGCAAAAATATTTACTTTAATATTAATGGAGAGTTAGTTGGGCCTAGAACTAGCACTGTGGGTCTTCCTCAGGGCTGCACCCTTAGCCCAATTCTTTACTCCATTTACACACGAAAAACACACAGAATTCTTCCTCCTAATTGTATAATAATTGAATTTGCCGACGATCTAGTTATACTTATAAGAGATAAAGACGCATTTCTTTGCATAAGGACAATGCAGATTTGTCTAGATATTCTTTCAGAATTTCTTTCCAACAGAGGTTTAGAAATATGCCCTGAGAAAACTAAGCTGGTTCTATTCAATAAACTCGAAATTGATATTGAAGACCCCACACTTACATTAACATATAAAAATTTTAACATTATACCTTCCACTCATGCTAAATTCTTGGGTGTGATTCTAGACTACAAATTTTCTTTTGACATTCACTTCTCACACCTCCTAGAAAAACTCAATAAAACATTGAATATAATCAAAGCCTTGAGAGGGACTTGGTGGGGAGCTCATCCCTACACATTGCTTACAATTTACAGATTAGTAATAAGAAGTTGTTTAGAATATGGCTCGCATATTTATAGCTATAAAAATCACAAAATATTTGATAAATTATCGAAATTAAGAAATAGGGCAATAAGGTTAACCATGGGATACAGGATGAGTACTCCAATAATTGTAATGCTGGCAGAAGCCTGTGAACCTCTACTTAAAGTAAGATTCTATTTTTTGACAAAAAAATATTTAACAAAAGTGATTTCTAACTCCAATCATCCCCTTCTAAACAAATTAAATACTCTTTTAGCACTATCCTCTCCAAAAATTCCGTTAAAAATTTTGGACTCCTTTACTTTATTATCATCGTTTCAGTTAGTAAATATTTTCCAATATCATGTCAAAAGCTCATTTCTTTTACCTTACTTTGAGTTCCCCTATTACGATCATTTATCTACACCAAAAATTATAATTGACTTAGGTCGAGAAATACAAAGATCTGTTAATCCTCCACTCTTATTTAAAGATGTCTTGGATACGGAATATAGTGATTATTTATGTTTTTATCTAAAATATCTGAAAACTGTTCTAAATCTGAGAACCCTAAAAGAGCAGGATGTGCGATGATATGTCCCTCAGAACAGATTTCCCATTCTTGGAAAATCAACAACATTGCTTCTATTTTCTCAATCGAAGCTTTTGCTATATTTTTAACTCTTGACTGGGTTAAGGATAATAACCTCAAAAAAGTGGCTATTTTTACTGATTCATTAAGTGTATTAAAGAACATTTCTTCGTCTAATCCTGGAGACATTGACTCATATTTAATTTTTTTAATTAGAAACCGTTTAACAGTCTTATCTAACTTAAAATGTGATATTTCCCTAGTTTGGATCCCGGGACACTTAGGTCTAGGGGGAAACGAATTAGCTGACAGAGCCGCGAGGCTGGCTTCGAATGATGCGCCTCTGTTAAATATTGGTCTGCCTTACTCAGATTTTACTTCAGTTTTTCGAGAAAACTATTATAAAAAGTGTCATGATTATTACCGAACTAGAGGACGTTCTTTTGGAGTCTATTATACCGAGCACTATTATCAACCACGTCGTAAACCATGGTTTTCATCTTTTGTTGCCAATAGAGAATGGATTGTTTCCATTTGTAGAATGAGAAGCAACCATCACTCTCTCAAAGAAAGCCTTTATAGAAAAAACATAGTAGATTCTCCGGCTTGTGCCTGTAATCCTGAAATGGAAGAGGATCTAGAACATCATCACACATTTTCGAATTCCTAAACAATGCTAAAATACAAATTTAACTTTCTCAAGTTTGATTTTCCCGCTACATATTATACTCTTCCTTATTAAACTCAATACACACTCACCTGGTCATGGCTAGAATGTCAGGGATTTATTCCATTACAAAGCCAACGCATGCGCAAGTTTAGTCGCATGATAATAAAAAGAAGAAGAAGAATCCTACGAGTGTCATCTATAACATATAATTTTCATCAATTACCACATCAAAAAAAAATTTGGAAATTTTTTTCAACTTTCCCTGAATATTCTAGGAATATTAGATGAGGAAATTCCCTGAAAATTAGAAATACTTTTTTAAGGAAATTTCGCCGCCAATATTCCCCATGGCGGACATTTTGATGCTTCCACGAAACTTCCCTGAATATTAGGTTCGAATATTCGGGAAATGTGGACCAATATTCAGAGGAAATTCAGGGAATTTCTGGTGCTGTGTGGGATAATAATTTTTCTTGAGAAAGCTGAAAATTTGAACAGGGAGGTGTAATATTAAATAATTAACAATTAATTTCATTTAAAGAGATTTGATATAATTGAATTTAAATTTACAAAATCGTATATTACCAAAATTATTTATTATTTAAATTAAAAAAACAATAACTGCAAAGTTTCAACGGAACTTTCCAAGGGAATTTTTCAAGGGAATCTGCCCTGAAGTTTCTGAGAAGTTTCCAATTGAAGTTTTTGGAAAGTTCCCAAGGGAAGGTTCCTACAAGTTTCTAATGCAAGGTTCTTGGATGTTTCCAAGGGAAAGGAAGGAGGACATTTCGCTTTGTCCAGGAAGTTTTCTGCAGACTTCCGTTGTAAACTTCCGACCTTACTATGAGAAACTTCTCGAAAATCAAGGTGCTATTACCAAAAAGAATATTCTCAGATGTAAAAGAATATTTAACTTTTCTATGGCTCAATATTATTTAATAAATAATAGAATATTGTGGAAAGAAAATGGTTTTTAAAATTACATGTTTACTCTTTTTTTAAATTAACCTTAATTTAAACGGATAAAGGATGGGTTGGAGTGCCATAAGAGGTTCAATTTTTAATAGGGGTACCGGGGTGCTGGGGTGTTATAATAAACTGAATTTTTTTTAAACTGATACAGTGTTAGGGTGTCATAAAAAGTAGGAACTGTTTTTAAATCAAAATACATAGATATAACAGTTGTTTCAATCATCAGATTATTGTTCATTCTTTAGGAACAATATAGCTAACTATAAACAATTTTCATGGTCGTTAACACGTTTTTGTATTTTTTTTTTTAGAAAACTAATTTCTAATTAGTTTTCTAATTGTCTAATTAATTTTTATCTAATTAATATTTTTTACAATCCTTATAAATAATATTTTGAATATTTTATGAGATTTAACAAAACACCGTGAATTATTATAGTATTTTTTACGGTTTTTACCACGATAACAAAATTTGCGCTAATTTGTATTATCATTTTCGTAATTAGCGCATCAAGATACATAAGTATACCAAGTTTCATTAAAATTATAGGTATGTCGTCTTCGCCGGAAGTACACCCTTCACTTGTTTACTGATATATTTTATAATATTTTGTACATATAATTGTGCACAAATAATTTTTTATTTAAGGCCCTACAATGCCTAATTTCTATTTTCAGACTTAAAGTTAACAGCTTGATTAATATTAACAAACTTTCTTATATTTTAAAATATTTTCGGAAAAGAACTGTGCAAAATTAAATTTTTTATTTTGTGCCTTATAAGGCCCAATTTTTATTTCTGATAAAATCCGAGTTATCTAAAAAAATGAGGTTTTTAATTTTTTTTGTAAAATTCTTATATTTTTCGTTCTAATAAAAATTTTTGAATTTTCTAAGTTCACAAACCTAATTTGGGTCAATACCTAATATTCCACAAAATTTTGTTTAAATCGGTCAAGTCATTTAAATGTGATTGGCGTACAAAGTTTTATGACATATACATATCCATATACATATATGGAACATTCTATTTCAAACAGTAGCATTTTCAAAAGACGATCGAGCGTAAACCTCTTTTAAAATACAATTTACTTTATTAAATGTACACTAAATACTAAATAATAGCAAGATTTTGCGCGCGCACATGCGCGCGTCTAATTTGTAACAATAAAATGTAAAGCTAATATTAGAATTTATTCCATTCTTTATTTTAAGAAGTAGTCAAGTTTAAAAAGTCATAATCATATTTATTACTCAAAGTAAGTATAATAATTTTTTAAATGTATTAATTTTATAAATCTAACATAAAATTTTTATTTGTCTTTCAAATTCCATGTAAACAGTAAAATAAAAGCACATCTTAGTCAAAAGATAAACTTAAAGCAATACAATTTTTTTTTGAAACCTTAAAGATAACCGCATGATTGGGGTATCCTAGGCGTATTTTAGGCTATTTTATTTAAAACGTAATAAATGAAAACGTCTGTTTAGCGCAACAGCGTGTTTATTCAAAAAAACAAAGCAAGAACGCACTTACTCCAAAAACGAAGCAAGAACGTACCTGTCTATAAAAAGAGGCAAGAACCTTACAATTCAGAAATTAACATTTTTTTTCAAATTTAAAGTTGTGTTTATAATATTAAATTTAATTAATAATACTTTAATTGTATGTCATTTTGCATAGATTTTCTATACGCATGTTATTCTTATAAGACAAAAGTAAAAATAATTTGAAATATTGATGCAGTTGACATTTAAAATTTGACAAAAAAGATGAATTTCTGAATTGTAACGTTCTTGCCTCTTTTTATGGATAGGTACGTTCTTGCTTCGTTGATTGAGTAGGTGCGTTCTTGCTTTGTTTTTTGAATAAACCCGATGTTGTGCTAAGGCGACGAAAATGTGAATAAAAGATTTTTTTAAAATCTTTGAATTTTCTTTAAGGACTAAAAGTATTCTATTACACCGTCCGACAAAAATTAACTTTTTTTTTCACACACAAAAAAATCAAACATTTCGGAAACTAGGACCAAAAAAAAAATACCCGTGTCTGGCCGTTTTGCTAGATCAAGTCGTTTGTGGTTTTTAGGGGTGAAAACAACCCTTAAATGAAAAGTGACAAAATATTTTTGTAAAAAATATTAATTTTTTATAAAACTTGATAACTAGGGGTTTTCAGGCCCGCTGATTACAAATCCGATGTAAGTTTTTCAAAATTCAAAATTTCGGATCCAATATGGCGGACAACTTTTTTAAAAATAGATTTAATTTGCCTGAAACTCTTTACTCGGGGGTTTCTGGGGTCGCTGATTACGAATCTGTTGTCAGATTTTTAAAATTCAAAATGGTGGATCCAATATGGCGGACAACTTTTTTAAAAATAGATTTAATTTTCCTGAAACTCGTTACTCAGAGGTTTTTGGGGTCGCTGATGACTAATCTGATGTCAGATTTTCAAAATTTAAAATGGTGGATCCAATATGGCGAAAATAAAAAAAAGAATTACGTATAGGACAATCCATTTTTATTCAAGAACACTCACAATTCTGCTATACAAACAAAAAACAAATGACATTTTTTATATTTTGATATTCAGTTGCATAGCTAAAGAAAATAGTATATATATATATATCAAATTAATGTCAATCGTTGATATTTTTACTTTAAAAAGAAGTGTTAAACAATCACTTTATATTAATTATTTTTCTAACTTAAGCTTCCCATTATCGAATATACTTACCTACTACAAAGTTTGCTTCGTTATTAAAAAAATGTCCAATATGCAAAGACACAATTGTGGAAATGTTTAAATTTTTTTGTAATCATCATCTCTATGAGGTCCGCCATTTTAAATTTTAAAAATTTTACATCAGATTAGTCATCAGCGACCCCAAAAACCTCTGAGTAACGAGTTTCAGAAAAATTAAATCTATTTTTAAAAAAGTTGTCCGTCAGATTGGATCCACCATTTTGAATTTTAAAAATCTGACATCAGATTCGTAATCAGCTACCTCAGAAACCCCCGAGCAACGAGTTTCAGGCAAATTGAATCTAGTTTTAAAAAAGTTGTCTGCCATATTGGATCCGACATTTTGAATTTTGAAAAACTTACATCGGATTTGTAATCAGCGAGCCCGAAAACCCCTAGATATCAAGTTTTATAAAAAATTAATATTTTTTACAAAAATATCATGACACTTTTCATTTAAGGGTTGTTTTCACCCCTAAAAGCCACAAACGACTTGATCTAGCAAAACGGCCAGATACGGGTATTTTTTATTTGGTCCTAGTTTCAGAAAATGTTTGGTTTTTTTGTGTGTGAAAAATCGTGTCGGACGGTGTTATATTTATTTTATACAATGGAAACAAAACCTTCTTTTATATTATTTTTATAATATTTATTTGAAAATAGCATCCACATTTGACTTCTAATAGTTTTTGAAAATTGTATATGGGTGATTCTCCACGAAACCAACAATTTGGTTACTGTTATTTTAGAAATTTTATTTTCTAATTAAAATAAAAATCGTAATGTAACTTTCAAGTATGATAGTCAAGAATGAAATATCTGTGATGGGCCGGACAAAATGTTTATAATTATTGTATTTTTTAAACAAATTAGCTGTTACCGCATCTATATACCATAATCGGTTGTAGTATAACAAAATCGATAGTTGGATTTACAGGAAAGTGAAATAAAAATCATTAGCATTTTAACTTTCAGATTTTATATTTGTTTAAACAAATTATAAAAAAGTCAGATTTAATTAAAAGTATAGATGCCAATCGATTCTACAAGAAAAATCAAAATGATTTTGTTCTGATCGTGTTTTATGTTAAGGCATAATTTGTTAATAAAATCACTAAAAACAAATAAAACAATCCATTGTGATAATTTATGCGGTAATTTATGAAAATATTAAGGTAATTTATAATAATAATACAAAACAAACTTCAAGATTCAAAAAACTAATGCAGGAAATTTATTTCGTAATTTATGGAAATATATGGAAATTTATAATTTTTTTGAGGTAGTTTATAGTAAATAAAATAAAATAAAAAAATATAATTTTTGAAATTTATGGAAATTCATAGGGTAATTTATGGAAATTTATATGGTAATTTATGGGAATATATGTTGTAATTTTATAAATTATTTATATGGCCATTTATGGGAATATATGTTGTAATTTTATAAATTATTTTAAAAACATTTATTGTAATTTATTAATACATAATTTAAATTTGCAAATCAGTTACCAACAATTTATACAAATTTATACGGTAATTTATGAAAATTTATAAAGTAATTATTGATAAACTTTTTAAAATTATGCCAGGCTAAGTAAATTTTATTTGTTGAATTTTATTTGGACACAATCACTAAAATTGTTTTAATTATACACTTGGTTGAATCACAAATTTAATGAAAGACAGCCAAAAGGCTTCGCAATGACGCTGAGGCTTCACCATGACGCTTAATGAATACTGTTTTTGTAAACAAATTGTTAGCAATTTTTATTCGGTTTTGCATTCCTGCCATTTAAATTCACTGAACTAATACAACCATAAATCATTTAATGAAAAACAGTTTTTTCTTTTTGATTTATTGCGAAATATGTAAAGGCTTCACCATGACGATTCTGTGATCCCCTACACAAATTTGGCGCTTCAAACGTGAAAAAAACAAAAAATCAATTATAAAATTTGTTTCTGTCGTAGTGAATCTCTTAAGGGAAGTCAATTGTTGTTTGTACTAAAGTATAACTACATTCGGATTTAATTTTTATAAAATATTTCAATTTTTTAAAAAGATTTCATCATGACGCACAAAACTGGGGACAAGATATAACATCTAAAAAAAATAAAATAAAATCTTTTTACAACCAGTTTCTTTCTGAATTCTACACACTTAGACAATAAGAACATGTTACAATTAATTAGTTTTATTATTAAAGTTTACTAAATATATTTATTTTTATTTCAAAACTTACCCTGGGGACAGGCTTCACCATGACGATTTGGCTCTTAAATTTGAATTCAACAAAAAATATTTAATCTTATAAATTAAAGTGGCTACAGGCTTTTGTTTGTGATCACTAGAGCTACTTTTTCACGTTGGATTCATTACCATATGTGCAATATGTTTATAAAAAGCACAAGGGACATGGAATTGTCGGTTTCGTGGAGAATCACCCATATATGATTATTATTTAGGATTTCTCCCTCAATGAGAATTTCTAAATCTTTCTTATTCAAACTAAAAAATATTCTTTCTTTTGCAATACCCATCGCATTTTTTTATAGGAGAAATTTAAAGGAGAAATGGATCACGAGGAGAGATAAATCACTTTTTGACATAGCAAGAAGATGCATCTTGTATCTTTTAAACAAACTGTACTGGTTGTTTATCAGATATCATGTTATGATACATAGACTAAAAGTTCAAAAAGTCTTATAAGTATTAACTTAACTGTATTTTGGAAGCAATAAAACAATTCTTTTTTAATTTCGCTCAAAAAACACTCCGAAATTTGTGTGGTGTGCTAAAAATAATACGTTTCTTCTTTAATTTTTTTAATTCGTTACTAACGGAACACATTCGTCAAAGTGTAGATGTTACCGCAAATGAATATATGTCAATAAAACATGATTCAAAAGCTTTTTTTGATTTAAATAAAAAATAAAAAGAAATCAATCTCTCTCTGTCATTTTGATTTGTCGCGCACATTCTTTTTTGCCGATGTTCGAGGAAAGATAGTTCATTATACTTTATAAATATAACCTAAAGAATATATGCATAAGCAAAACAGAAAGTAAATAGAAGAATAGATATAGATATAATAGAATTTTTAATATCAAAATGTAAATTCTATTAATAAATTAAAAAATTTAATTTTTACTAAGAAAATGGAAACATTTATTTGAAAATTAATATCTAATGGTTCCTGATTTTGCTAATCCGCTATTTTGGATCCGCCATGCTATTTTGAATTCTTAAATATTGACTCCAAAATCTTCATCAGGAACCCAAAAAACCATTAAATGCAATATTTCATAAGAATAGAAAAGTTATAGGGATATTTTCCAATTTCTGATTAAGCATAGGGGTTGTTCTAAGATTAGGGGTAGGGGCTAAAAACTGAAACTGGTGCACTTGAAAAAATTTATAATTGTACCACAATACTTGTAAAAAAAATTTTTTTTTACTTTTCACGATAATTTTACATAAAAAATAAAAATAACATCTATATAATGTTACACAATAATTATATAAATACTAATATGATTAATATTACAAGTAATGTTATATTAAAGATATTAATACAAAGTATCTAGAACCCTGAGCCGAGGCAAATGTGAACGACAGCGGCGTTGAACTAAGAAGAAACTGGCGTACAGCGGCGTAGTGATTTATAATAAAATGTACAAACTTAAAGACAGTAATAATTAAAAGAAACACATTTCCTAAATGAAAAATTTGCAATATTCAATAATTAATTACTTTTCTCTTGTTAATAAAAGCAATTATGTTTTAAAAGGAGAAACGATGCTATCAGAGTGTCACTAAAGGATAACGTTTCCTTCGCTGACGCCTTGAAGCATATGAAGTCGGTAGTCAACCCTGCTGACTCTCAAACGGAGGTCCTGTCGATCCGGAAGACGTTGAAGAACGACATGCTTCTCGTCCTCAAGGGAAGAGAGGATCGCTCAGAAATCAGTAGGGCACTGACTGCTGCCTTTCAGGAAAAACGAGAAGTCGCTACTGTGGTCACAAAAAGGTCCGTGGAAATCAGGGACCTGGATGAGTCCACAGTGGTGGACGAAGTGGTGGAGGCCGTGAAAAAGACACTGGACAGGACCGACCTGCAGGTGTCTTGCCGCCTTTTCTCCCTTAGTGCCGGAAGCAAAATAGCGGTGCTTCAACTTCATGAAGCATCTGCTAGAGCATTGCTAAAGGTAGGTAGGACGAAAGTAGGATAGATAAACTGCAGAGTCCGGGCCAAGCTAGAAGTTGAGAGGTGCTATAAGTGCCTCGGATATGGACACCTGACCAAGAACTGCAGTGGCCCTGACAGGAGCAACGCTTGTTGGCGGTGCGGAGAACCAGACCATCAGAGCAAGGGGTGTAATGCGGAGTTCCACTGCACCACCTGCTCGGATAAAGGAATGACATATTTCAAACACCGTCCAGGAAGTGGGTCCTGCCCTGTCAACAGTGCAGACCTAAAGAAGTTAAAAGGAAGGAGCTAAGGTGTCTTCAGATTAACCTTAACAAGGGAAAGCTCGCAAAAGATCTCATGTTTTTAACGGCCATTCAGAGGGTGGTTGATGTACTGTTTTTCAGTGAACAGTGTAAGAAACCGGACCACTCTGTCTGGTACCAGGACAAAACATGTAGATCTGGGATTCAAGTGTGCAACCCGGATCTGAGCGTCAGCGATTTTCTGGAGACCGATGAGGGGTTCGTTTGGATAGAGGTGTCGGGTATACGTATGTATAGCTGCTACTTCTCTCCGAACGATCGCTTTAAAGATTTCGAGGCCGAAGTGCAATCTCTTGAAGAAAGCATAAAAGCTTTCGGCGGGAGGACCCTCATAACGGGAGACATTAATGGTAAGTGTCCCGAATGGGGTGAATTCCGTTTAGACAAGAGGGGCACTTTGATAAGCGAAATGGTGGCCAGAAATGACCTGGTCGTAGTGAACCGGGGCCAGGAGTTTACATTTCGGCGAGGTGAATCGGGATCAATTTTGGATCTAACAATAGCCTCGCCAGATTTGGCATGGAAGATTAGGGACTGGGAAGTGCTCGATGAAACAACCTTGAGCGATCACCAGTACATTGAGTTCGTTATCTCGATGAATGAGCTTGTGAGGGGCAAAAGACCCGGTAATCTTAGTAAGAACCCCTTATGGAACACCAGTAAGCTCGATCGAGATACGGCAAGAAAGTACCTGGAAGACGCCAAGCTGATCTCCGAACTTGGCTGGATAAGGGAACCGGAAACGGTAGAGGAGAGGGTGCGTGCCGCGAGGCGTGAGGTGACTGCAGCGTGCAATCACTCTATGCCCCGACGTAGACGCGATTGCTCTAGGAAGAAGTCAACATACTGGTAAAACGAGGAATTGGCCACTCTGAAAAATGAGTGCAATAAAGCGAGACGGAGATATACCCGTTCAAAAGGGGACATCTCGCTTGAGCAGGAATGGCATAAAACAAAAAAGGCTTTTAAGCAGGGAATAAAGCGTTGTCAACGGAAATGCTGGAAAGACTTAATCAGCGACGTCGAAAACGACCCATGGGGACTGGCGTTTAAGATTGTGACCAAGAAATTGGTTATTAAACAACAGATCCCCGGTCTAGACAAACCTGATTGGGTCCGACAGATCATAAGAGCCTTATTCCCATATGTGGAACCATGGTCTCGAGAGGACTATTCCTCTTGCTTAGTACGGAGCGAAGATCTTTTCACGATTGAGGAGCTAAGAACTGCGAAAAAGGGTTAAAATCTGGCAAGGCGCCAGGAAGGGATGGAATACCCAACGAGATCCTAAAATTGGTGGTCGATGTGTACCCCGAACTTCTCCTTAACCCTTTGAACGACTGTCTCAGGGCTGTAAGGTTCTTTATGGTTTGGAAAAAGCAAAAGTTAGTTCTTCTCAGAAAAGGAGACAAGCCTCTGGATAAGACGTCATCCTATAGACCCACATGTCTTTTGGGCACAATGGGTCTTTTGACTGGCGAAAATGACCTATCAGAAAACCAGTACGGTTTTCGCAAAGGCCCATCTACTGTCGACGCTATTTCGGCAGTAGTGGAAGAAGCAAAGAAGGCCAGAGAAGGCACGGGGAAGAAGAAAGGATTTTGCGCATTAATAGCAATAGACGTACGTAATGCGTTCAATTCCGCGCGATGGAACATCTGCATCGAGTCGATGAGGAGGAAAGGGATACCGACCTACCTATTGCGAATGATGGACAACTATATTAGTGATCGGTGGATCGAGTATGAGGGCAAAACATTTCAGATTCGCGAGGAGATGATTTGTGGAGCCCCCCAAGGGTCAAAGGTAGGGCCATTCGTGTGGAACGTCATGTATGATGATTCCCTGCGTATGAAACTACCTACGGACACCAAATCATTCGGCTTCGCGGACGACAAAATTATCGTATGCGGTGCGCAAACTACAGAAATCCTTGGCATAAGGGTCAATGAAACTCTGCGACATGTTAAACGCTGGATGGACGCCAATAGCCTGAAAATGGCCTTGGAAAAAACCGAAGCACTGCTTGTCACAGACCGGAGATCCTTTGTGGTCCCACCCATTGAGATTGATGGGACTGAAGTAAAATGAAGACAGACCATAAAGTACCTGGGCGTCGAGTTGGATAAGAAGCTTAGCTTCAACCAACATTTAACATCTGCGACGATTAAAGCCATCCAATGTGCAGGAAATATTTCTCGGCTTATGCCAAACATTGATGGTCCCAGGGAAGCGAAAAGAAGATTAGTAGCGAGCGTGGTAAACTCGAGACTGCTTTATGCAGCTCCAGTGTGGGCATCAGACCTAGAAAAACACTCCATCTCTATGAGACTACCTTCAGATCAAAGAATAGTACTGCTGAGAATAGTCTCAGCCTACCGGACTATACCTACTAGCGCTGTGCAAGTCCTAGCGAGCGTTCAGCCTGTAGATCTTTTGGCTAAAGAGAGACAATCCGTCTATTCTGTCACTAAAGATTGGGCAAGCTCGCTCGCCGAGAAGGACAGACGGCGACTAAAGGCCCAGATTCGCAGAGTCGCGAGGAGTAGATTAGTCGAGGAGTGGCAGGTGAGATGGAATGGGGAATCTACCGGAAGGTGGACTTACAGCCTTATTCCCCACCTCGCAACGCGTACTTGAAACGCTTTAAATTAAGAAGAGAGGGATCGTGCTCCTATTGCGACGCCCCCGTGGACACCGCGGAGTACACCCTCTTTGTTTGTAAACATTGGGAGGAGAAACGGCAAGATATGCTTCGGGTGGTGGGCACTGAAGTCACCCCCGAAAACATGATTGACCTTATGTTTAGAAGTGTGGACTCGTGGCAGCACATTGAATCCTTCATTACCCAGGTGATGAAAATCAAGGATTTCGATGGACGCAGGAAAAGGAATCAGGGTTGATCTGAAAACATTGGAAGGTAAGAAGATCATGGAAGAAATCCGTATAGAATCCTCCACCTGACATCACTTCGAAATCAGCCGTTGATCGCAGGGGGTCCTTACCCCCCTCGATTCGTCGGCTGATCGACATCTGATGCTGGGCTGAGGGATCTATGGGTATGGGTGGAGTTAGCCCTCAGCGATGTTGGTTGCTTAGCTCAATCGTCCCGCTGAGGGTTAAATACTTCTGTAAAGCGAGGAAGGTTTAGTGGGTATTACCCAGAGACAAACTTACGGGGAATATTTATATTCCCAAGTAAACTATTCTATGGATTCGAGTTCCACACACGGGAGGCGCCCTCTTTAAATGATGCCTGCATCATTCATTGTAAGGTGCTTCTTATGGTGCGTAAATGCATTTTCCAAACCTCGTAAGAAAAAAAAAAAAAAAGATTAGGGGTAGGGGCTAAAAACTGAAACTGGTGCACTTGAAAAAATTTATAATTGTACCACAATACTTGTAAAAAAAATTTTTTTTTACTTTTCACGATAATTTTACATAAAAAATAAAAATAGGGGTAGTTTTGGGGTTCATGATGAACTTTAAAATTCTTTTAGATTATATTTGACGCTTTAAAAAAACTTTTGGACAATTTTCAAAAGGAAATTCATTATTTTTCTTTATTTTTTTTAAATTTTTTGAGCGGTTTCAATATAAATCTCGTTTTTACCCATAAAAACCGTACATAAAATTAACCTGAAAAAAGCCACAGGTAAGTGTATCTTTTTTTAGCTCTACTTTCCGAAAATGATTGACTTATTTATTAACATTTTGTTTATCACTACTTTCAATTTTACTATTATCTGAAATAAGAGGGAAATGACATAAGCAATTAATTAAAAAAATTGTCTGTAAATGTTCTCTCATTACTGCATGATTATATACTACACTTTTAGGTTTAACATTATAATATACAGAAGTTGCAAAAGCAATTGCATAAACACCACAATCCACATAATTGGGTTGTTTTTGAACAGTGGGAAAAACTACATTAGGTGTAAACGGATATAATCTAGCTAGATATTGACATTGATCATTATTTAAAAATTTATTATTCATGCTGTCATAAACAAAGAGAGTATTTGAATCATAATAAGTACAAATCCAGTGACCTTTTTTTGAACCACTGAATAGGATTTGAGTATGTTTCTTATCTTTTCTAATGGGTTTAACTTCATCCAACATTTGTAAATAACCCACATTTTGCATTTGAAAATGACCACCAGAATCGACTTCTAATAGTTCTTGAAATTTGTATATATGATTATCATTGAGCATTTCTCCCCGAATAAGAATGTTTTGATATTTTTCATTCATTATAAAGTGTATTTTTTTATTTGTAGAATCCATTGTATTCTGTTTTACCAAAACATATTATATTATAAATTATGAAACTTCTGAAACATTTCATGCAATTCTTGAGATTTCAGAATTTTAAAACATATATGCAACAAGTATAGTATAAATTTCTCTTCTCCAGTGGGACCTGAAAAAAAAAGTTATTTACATAAAAATTAATTTCATCTTAATGCTATTCAAAAAACCCTGCTAGAAAAAGTAAAGATGTTTTTTATAAACATGCTTTAATGTAATTTCAGTAATTTCAGAATACAAACGTTTCATATATTCCTTAATATTAAACGAGTTATATGCAAATGAGTTACCAAGTTCAAGTAAAGAGGAAACGAGAAAAGAGGCGCATGAATATTCCCTAAAACCCATTTAGCCTAAATTCCATTAGGCCCCAAACCATTTAACCTAAATTGTATTCAGCATAAAACTATGCTGAATGCAATTAAACTAAAATGTATTAAGCCTAAATCCCATTTTAACAAAAATGCATTTAGCCTAAAGCCCATTTAACCTAAAATGCATTCAGCCTAAAATTCATTTAATCTAAATCTCATGTAACCAAAATCCCATTTAACCTAAATTTCATTTAACCTAAAATGCATTCATCCTAAATCCCATTTAACCTAAAATTCATTCAGTCTAAATCTCATTTAACCTAAATCCCGTTTAACCTAAATTCCATTAAGCCTAAATCCCATTTAACCTAAATTCCATTTAACCTAAATTCCATTTAACCTAAACTCCATTTAACCTAAAACGCATTTAGCCAAAATTCCATTTGACCTAAAATGCATTCAGCCTAAATCTCATTTAACCGAAATCCCATTTTACCTAAAATGCATTGAGCCTAAGTCGCACTTAACCTAAATGTCATTTAACCTAAATCTCATTTACCTAAATTCCATTTAACCTACATCTGATTTAACCTAAATCCCATATAACCTAAAACGCATTTAGCCTAAATCTCACTTCACCGAAATCCCATTGAACCTAAAATGCATTCAGCCTAAATACCATTTAACCGAAATCCCATTTTACCTGAATCTCATTAAAAATCAAATGCATTCAGCCTAAATCTCACTTAACCTAAATTTCATTTAACCTAAAACGCATTTAGCCTAAATTCCATTTAACCTAAAATGCATTCAGTCTAAATACCATTTAACCAAAATCCCATTTTACCTAAATCCCATTTAACCTAAATTGCATTCAGCCTAAATCTCACTTAACCTAAATTCCATTTAACCTAAATCTCATTTTACCTAAATTCCATTTAACCTAATTCCCATTTAACCTAAATTGCATTTAAGCTAAATCCCATTTAACCTAAAACGCATTTAGTCTAAATCTCACTTCACCGAAATCCCATTGAACCTAAAATATTTTTTATGTACTTTTGACATGAGTTTCCCAACCCTGTATTAATAGAGAGTAGTTCTTACATATCGATAATGCAGATTAGATGGCGTTTCAGACATCTTTGCGTTTGCGGGAATTTTCAAATGCTTTCTTTTATTTTTGTTTTGAATCATTCTTTTTTTTTAGTAGATCACTTAAAGAAGATATATATTGAAGTTGTAAATTAATAATAGTTGTTTGTTTTTTTATCTTAGGTAAGTTTTGTAATTTTATTCGTAGGAATGAAGGATACGTATTTTCAATAACATTCGAAATATAAAAGTAAAGTTTTTTTAAACAGGGAATTTAATTTGGTTTTTAGTAAAAATGGTTTAACCAAACATGCTATTTTGTGTCATATAGTTTTTATTTCTCTATTATTTAAGTTTTTAGAAACATAACCTACAGAAATTGTCTTTTTTTTAATGTAAAAGTTTTTATATAAACAATGGAATCTGTTGATGGATTAGACTATAAGACATTTTAATTAAGTATTCAATAGTTTTAAATACTGTGGTTTAATATTTAAATAATAATAATCTCCGTACACTCCTGAAATTAGTTAGTATTTATATTTATTCATCTTTTTCTGTCCACTTTTAAAAGCCTGAAGTGAAGTTAGATAATATTAATATGTATTCATCTTTTTCTGTTTACGTTTTAAAAACTGAAGTAAAGTTAGTCCCTGTTATTTTATTGATTTTGACTCTCTTTAAAAATTTACGATGGTTTTTGAAGAAGTTGAAAATATATACACATCCAATTAATTTCCCAAATTTTCAGTTATTATCTCAAATTTAGATTATTGTCATGAATTTTTCATTATATAACGATTTTTTAATTATTTTCTTTTGTTTAAAAATAAATTCTGCAATTTTTCTTGATTTGCATCAATTTATAGTTATATTCATTATTTTGGCATTACTTTTAAAGATTTTAATTATTTATCCGATATTGCAATTACAGGTATCACAGTGGTTACTTCGTTCAATTTTAGGTAAAAAAGGGGATTTCGATTTTCCAAAAAGGGGATTTTCTTTAATAAAAAAGGGATTTTGAAAATTAATAAAAAAGGGTTATATTAATAATTCAAGTTTTCTTTCACAAAATTTTATTGTTTCTTTTTTTCAAAACAGTTTTATTAATTAATTTAGTCTTTTTTGTTGAATTTGTTTATGAAAATTTCAAATGAAAGAGCACTTTCGAAAATACAAAAATTTATCTTTTTGTAGGTTGACTGTTCAATGACGAGAAGATGGTTGTTGCAATTAAATATTTTTAAAAATAATTTTTAACTTCAAATGGGTTTTAAATTATCTATTTAATAATTAGATTTTAAACAGGAAACATAAAAATCTGTGATGTAAAATGTTCTGATATAATATTAAAGAAATTAAATTAAAAATCTTTCAGCGAAATATAACAAAATCAATTTAAATTATTTTATTAATCTCTTTTATTGTGTTTTTATATATTCTAATTCAAAACAATTAATTCTTGTTTAAAATAAGTAAATATATTTTATAAACAATTTTTTTTTATCCAATAAAATAAATTTGATGTATTTCAGCAAGAATACATGGTTTATCCAATAAATTAATTTGCTTCAATTAATTAAGAATACATGGTAATAAGAAAATTATATAACTTTTTTAAATAATTTTATTTTAATTTCATTGTACAGACACCCTAAAAAAGGATAAATTTTTGCATTTCCGAAAGTGGAAAATAGAAATTTTTTGAAAAAAAGAAGGTCAAAGAAGAGAAAAATTTTGATTTAAGGTGTTTTAGGTGATAAAATGTTGATTTTAGATGTTTTAGGTGATAAAATCTTGATTTTAGGTGTTTTAGGTAATTTTTCTAAAAAAAAGGGGAAAATAAGGGAAAAAGAGAGAAAAAAGGGGATTAGGTGAAAAAGGGGAGAAACTTTGATCCCTGCAATTATTTTCATCAATTTTCGTTATTTCTGCGATTTTTTAATTATTCTCTTTAATTACATTTTTAAGTGATTTCGTAATTATATTATTTCAAACATATTTTTTTAAACATATATTCTATGATTTTTTTAGTTATTTCTCTCAAAATTTTATTGAATGTTTTCAATTTTTCACATTTAAATTATTTTCATCATAATTCAATTTTCTTTCTCAATCTTCAATTATATGTAAATTTTTTTTTTTTTAATTTTGAATTTAATCACTTTTTAATTATTTTCCTCGATTGTTAATTATTATTCTCATTTTCTAAAATTATTTTCTAAGATTTTTAAGTATTTTTCAGAAAATTCAAATATTTTCTTCAATTTCTAATTATTTTCATTTGTTATCAGAATTTCAAATTTTTTTAAATAATTATCGTAAATTTCAATTATTTTTTCTTTATTTAAAAAAAATTCTGTTGTTTTTTCAATTATCAACATAAATGTCATTTATTTTTTACAACTTATCATTGTTTGTATAATATTTTAATTATTTTCGTCAAGTTTTAAAAATTAAAAACATTTTTCAATTATTTTCCAAAATTTATTTCCTTCAGTTTTCAATTCTTTACATTTGTTTCATAATTTTAAAAATTTTAACTATTTATCTGACTTTTCAATTATTTCATTATTTTTTATATTATTTTCGTCAATTTTCAATTACTTTCGTTCTTTTTGTCGTTCTTTTTATAATTGCCAAAAAGTTTTTACTTTCTCCTTATTTCTCTAAAACTTGTTCTGTTCAATTTTAAATTATGTTTATTTTTTTTCATTTATTTTTTCTAATTTCTAATTATTTTCTTTTATTTCAATGAACTTCTGAAAGTTTTAAGTATTTTTCTCAAATATTGTTTAACTTTCCTTTATTTAAAATTATTTAAAATTATTTTTAAAAATATTTAATTGCAACAACCATCTTCTCGTCATTGAACAGTCAACCTACAAAAAGATAAATTTTTGTATTTTCGAAAGTGCTCTTTCATTTGAAATTTTCATAAACAAATTCAACAAAAAAGACTAAATTAATTAATAAAACTGTTTTGAAAAAAAGAAACAATAAAATTTTGTGAAAGAAAACTTGAATTATTAATATAACCCTTTTTTATTAATTTTCAAAATCCCTTTTTTATTAAAGAAAATCCCCTTTTTGGAAAATCGAAATCCCCTTTTTTACCTAAAATTGAACGAAGTAACCACTGTGATACCTGTAATTGCAATATCGGATAAATAATTAAAATCTTTAAAAGTAATGCCAAAATAATGAATATAACTATAAATTGATGCAAATCAAGAAAAATTGCAGAATTTATTTTTAAACAAAAGAAAATAATTAAAAAATCGTTATATAATGAAAAATTCATGACAATAATCTAAATTTGAGATAATAACTGAAAATTTGGGAAATTAATTGGATGTGTATATATTTTCAACTTCTTCAAAAACCATCGTAAATTTTTAAAGAGAGTCAAAATCAATAAAATAACAGGGACTAACTTTACTTCAGTTTTTAAAACGTAAACAGAAAAAGATGAATACATATTAATATTATCTAACTTCACTTCAGGCTTTTAAAAGTGGACAGAAAAAGATGAATAAATATAAATACTAACTAATTTCAGGAGTGTACGGAGATTATTATTATTTAAATATTAAACCACAGTATTTAAAACTATTGAATACTTAATTAAAATGTCTTATAGTCTAATCCATCAACAGATTCCATTGTTTATATAAAAACTTTTACATTAAAAAAAAGACAATTTCTGTAGGTTATGTTTCTAAAAACTTAAATAATAGAGAAATAAAAACTATATGACACAAAATAGCATGTTTGGTTAAACCATTTTTACTAAAAACCAAATTAAATTCCCTGTTTAAAAAAACTTTACTTTTATATTTCGAATGTTATTGAAAATACGTATCCTTCATTCCTACGAATAAAATTACAAAACTTACCTAAGATAAAAAAACAAACAACTATTATTAATTTACAACTTCAATATATATCTTCTTTAAGTGATCTACTAAAAAAAAAGAATGATTCAAAACAAAAATAAAAGAAAGCATTTGAAAATTCCCGCAAACGCAAAGATGTCTGAAACGCCATCTAATCTGCATTATCGATATGTAAGAACTACTCTCTATTAATACAGGGTTGGGAAACTCATGTCAAAAGTACATAAAAAATATTTTAGGTTCAATGGGATTTCGGTGAAGTGAGATTTAGACTAAATGCGTTTTAGGTTAAATGGGATTTAGCTTAAATGCAATTTAGGTTAAATGGGAATTAGGTTAAATGGAATTTAGGTAAAATGAGATTTAGGTTAAATGGAATTTAGGTTAAGTGAGATTTAGGCTGAATGCAATTTAGGTTAAATGGGATTTAGGTAAAATGGGATTTTGGTTAAATGGTATTTAGACTGAATGCATTTTAGGTTAAATGGAATTTAGGCTAAATGCGTTTTAGGTTAAATGAAATTTAGGTTAAGTGAGATTTAGGCTGAATGCATTTGATTTTTAATGAGATTCAGGTAAAATGGGATTTCGGTTAAATGGTATTTAGGCTGAATGCATTTTAGGTTCAATGGGATTTCGGTGAAGTGAGATTTAGGCTAAATGCGTTTTAGGTTATATGGGATTTAGGTTAAATCAGATGTAGGTTAAATGGAATTTAGGTAAATGAGATTTAGGTTAAATGACATTTAGGTTAAGTGCGACTTAGGCTCAATGCATTTTAGGTAAAATGGGATTTCGGTTAAATGAGATTTAGGCTGAATGCATTTTAGGTCAAATGGAATTTTGGCTAAATGCGTTTTAGGTTAAATGGATTTAAGGATAAATGGAATTTAGGTTAAATGGAATTTAGGTTAAATGGGTTTTATGCTGAATGCAATTTAGGTTAAATGGTTTTAGGCCTAATGGGATTTAGGCTAAATGGGTTTTAGGGAATATTCATGCGCCTCCGAGAAAAACGTATGCCTTTCTGTTTGGAGAGAGTGAGAAGCAAATGCGTTACCGATTGAAGGAGAAGATAAGAGAAATAGTAAAACTTTGTCCTTTTCCTTAAAGCTATTAACCCTTATTATTACAAAAGGTTCTCTTGAAGGATAATGAGCCTAGCAGGTAGCCTATTGTTTGTATTGAAACTGACCCTCATTAGCACTGCTCCTTTGAACGACGAATAATTAAAATGTTAAATAAGTTGTGGAATAGGGTAAATTGAAAATAAAATTTTTTCTTCAAGTCAGTTGCAATTGAGCTGCTGTTGTCGTTGGGTGCTATTTTTGTGGCTTGCGGCAAATTTTTTTTTTGGAAAAAAATAGTTTGCGAGTTTGAGAGTTAGAGAGTTTGAGAGATAGAAAGAAATAGAGAATTTGTCGTTGGGTGCTATTTTTGTGGCTTGCGGCAAATTTGTTTTAGAAAAAAAGAGTTTGAGAGTTAGAGAGTTTGAGAGATAGAAAGAAATAGAGAATACGAGAGGTAAAAAGTTATTTGAGAGATTAAGAATTTAAAGAGTTAGAGAGTTTGAGATATAAACAGTTTGAAGTTTAAGAGGTAAAGAGTTAGAGAGTTTGAGAGATAAACAGTTTGAGAGAGATAATAAACAGTTTTTGAGAGTTAGAGAGTTTGAGAGATAGAGAGAAATAGAGAGTTTGAGAATTAAAGAGTTTTTTTTAGAGATTAAGAGTTTAAAGAGTTAGAGAGATTTTTTGATTAGAGAGTTTGAGATATAAACAGTTTGAGAGTTAAACAGTTTGATAAATAAACAGTTTGAGAGAGATAAACAGTTTGAGAGATAAACAGTTTGATAAATAAACAGTTTGAGAGATTAACAGTTTGAGATATGAACAGTTACAGAGTAAAGAGTTTGAGAGATAAAGAGTTGAAGTATAAAACTAGAAAGATTGAGACAGAAAGAGATAAAAGAGAGAGAGAGAGAGAGAGAGAGGGAGAAACAAAGAAATAGGAAAATACAGATTTTAAAAAATTGTTTTTCATTGTAAAAGATTTAAGTATGAGTTCTTTATCACCATCTGATTGCTTGAAAAAAAGCAAGGAAAAACACGTGCAGAAATTCAAAAATATTACCGTGAAAGGCTTAAATTAAAACGAAAGGTTGATTCTAAAAAAGACTTAGATAATGTTTATGTAAGTACAGATAAATCCCTTTCATCAACATCGAAAGTATCATCTTTGCATGTCAGTGATTTAAATGTATCTGAAAAGAAACGTCGGAAAACACGGGCAGAAATTCAAAAAGATTATCCTGAAACCTTCCATCAACATCTAAAACATCTTCTCATGTAAGCGATTTAAGTTTATGTGACAAAAAAAGTCGGAAAACACAGGCAGAAATCTAAAAAGATTATCGTGCAAGACGTAAATTACATCGTAAGAATGGTCGCCATGATGAGGAATTATATGAGCTATCAAATTGTAAAGAACGAAAATTATTATGTGAGATTAGTAGTGGAAAATATGATTTACGTTCTAATTATAGGTCATTAATGTCAAATGAAGTGCAAAATTTGTCAACGACGTATCAAAATCCTGAGGCAGTTTCTTTTAACAATACTGAAAACGATAAAATTGCATTGAATCTGATAAATGGTTCAAGTTGTATGGAAAATTATCTTGGTGAAATGACTTTATCTTGTAGTAAATGTAGAGCTAAGCATTTTAAAGATGAAAAAGTTAATTGTAAAAAAACTACTTTTAAAGACTGTTGCAGTCATGCTGGTGTTGAAGTTTCTTTAGTAGATTATCCTCATTATTTAAAAACTTTACTTGAATGCTCTCATAAAAAATCAGTGCATTTTAAGACCAATATCCGACTATACAATAATTCATTTGCTTTTGCATCATTGAATGCTAATGTAATTAATTTTAATGGCAGAAGACGAGGGCCATATTGTTATAAGATATAAGGTCAAATTTATTATCAAATCAATAATGCTCTATTTCCTGAAGAAGAAGATGATCCATGTTTTGGTCAATTGTACATTTACGATCCAGAAGATGCTGTTTGTTATAGATTGAAAAATAATGAATAATTAGATGAAACGATTTTACAAATGATTGAAAGACTAATGAGAGATTGTAATCCATTCACCAAATCGTTTTTGATGATGTCAGAAGTTGTTAAAATAGAAACTGAGTTAGCAAGAAAAAATAATGAAGAAATTCCAGACTTGCAATTATTGTTTACATTGAAAAAGGGTTTCGATAGAGGAAGGTACAATTTTCAAAGGAGTAATAAAGTAGCTGCAATTTTTAATACAAATGCAAATGGTGAAATACCGGAGTCTTATGTCACGGTTTATAACAAGTCAAATAAAAAATTAAAATTAGTTAGTAGTTTAGAACCCAATGTTGAACCTTGGATATATCCTATATTTTATCCGTATGGAAATAAAGGTTATAGCATCAATATGATTCGTTCAAACAGTGACAAAAGAAACAGAAATCATACTATTTCAAGATGTGCTTATATCAAATACAAAATAGCAATAAGAGATAATAAATTCAATCAATTTCTAAATGGTGGAAAACTGTTTCAACAATGGTTGGTTGATAATTATGTGAAAGTTGAAAAAGACAGATTATATTTTTGTGAGAATCATCAGACTCAATTAAGAAGTGAAACATATAAAGGATAATTTGATCATTTACATAATCAAGAGTCTGAAAGTGATGTACACGTTGTTAAAATAGTAGTATTACCATCAACTGTTGTAGGATCACCTCGTAATATGATGCGAGAATATCAAGATTCTATGGCTATTGTAGGTCGCCATGGCAGACCAGATTTATTTATTACAATGACTTGTAATCCACATTGGCAAGAAATACAGGAAAATTTATTACCTCATCAATCTGCTTCTGATAGACCTGATATAGTAGCAAGAGTTTTTGCTTTAAAAGTAAAGAAACTTATAAAATGTATTGTTGATGATAAATTGTTTGGAGATGTAATATCTTTTGTTTATGTCATTGAATTCCAAAAAAGAGGGTTGCCCCATATTCATTTGTTGGTAATATTGAAGGAAAACTCTAAAATTTCCATACCTGAAAGTGTTGATCGTTTTATATCGGCTGAAATTCCAGACAAAAATATTAATCCTATACTTTACAATGGCATCAAATGGCCGCCGTTGAGTAAGGTCTGTCGTTTCACGCTCCGTATTTTCTTTCAATTTTCGAACGGTTTTTATAGTTTTAGTAGTTTTAAATTGTGCGGTGTTTGTGCCATATGCTAACTACTACTTGACTGGACTATCATATTGCCAATGTGGTTTAATATTTGGTCGTAGTTTGGCTTTTTATAGTCAATCTGTACGTTTGCGAGTCTTTTGAACTAAAAGAGACAAGGTGAGAAAGTTTGAGTGACAGAGTTAGAAGATTTGGCTTCATACGTATGTAATGAATCATCCGTTCCTCACCGGTTTACTTGACTTTATTTGGCTATCAGGCGATGACATCTGGGAATACTAGTAAACAAACGTGCTTGCTTGATTTACCAAGTACATCTAGCGCTGTGGTTTCGAATAAATCTCAGGTCATTTGTTTTTCTTGTAAAAATATCGCCGTTAAAGCGATTATTTCGTGTACTGGTTGTGGAAATATTTACCACCGTGGGTGCGCTAAAAAGTGTGCAGTTCTTTCTAGTGGTGCTTTCAAAAAGTGTTGTTGATTAAACCCTTCGAAATCGCCTGTCAAAAACATTAATTCCTTGGCCATGGAGGATATACGCAACATGATGAAAGAAGAGCTGGAGAATTTCCGTTCAACTATTGCTGATGAGGTTAGAACCAAATTATCTGAGGACCTAAACCGTATTAATTCATCTATTACTACGTTGTCTGAAGATATCAAGCAACAAAAGGACCGGATTTCAGTATGTGAAGCATCTATTTCAAATGTCGATGAGCGTGTACAGATTTTAGAGACCAATAGTGTCACTACAGCCGAAGGTAATCCAAATTGGGAAAAACTAGTCTCTGCATGCATTAGTGAATGCGAAGCTCGCAATTCACGTAAAACTAATTTAATGTTTTTTGGTGTTAAAGAATCCAATTCTCAAAATATTGAAAACTCAAAAAAACTGGATTCAAATTTTATAATTGATGCGCTAAATACGTTATCTGTAAATTCAAAAGTTTATGAATCTGTTAAAATGTGGCGAATCGGATTCCTGTCGCAGGTAAACACAAAACCCAGACCAATCAAGGTTACTCTTTCCTGTCCTCAAGAAGCGGCTTCGATTCGCAGCACCTTTATGCAGCTCAAGGCCTCCAAGCAGTTACCACCTCTTCTCAGAGATGTGATTATCACCCCAGATCGAACGAAGCGACAGATTATGGAATTTCAAAATACCAAAAAACAATTGATACAACGAACAGAGGAGGGAGAAGAGAATTTAACCATAATATATCAACGCGGAGTTCCAGTTATCACCAAGAAACGCCCTCCACCAGCATCAAAAGCTCCTGACAATTAAGTTGTAGACCATTTTATTCTCCAGTAGACAAGTTAAAATTTTTAATTTTTTATCAAAATGTGCGAGGGTTAAACACTAAACTTGACGTGTTAAGGAATTTTCAGGATATAAACGTATATAATTTTTTTTGCCTTACAGAGACGTGGCTTAAACCTTCAATATCGTCGAGTGAAGTTTTTGACCCTGTATCATTTAAAATTTTTCGCTTTGATCGTCATGGAAGGAGGGGTGGTGGAGTGTTGATAGCCGTACGTCAGTCTTTTCAATCTTTTTCTATCGATGTTTCACAGATTAACAATCTTAATACTAACATTGATATTTGTGCAGTCATGATAAAAATCCATACTTTAATTTTTGCTATCATCGTAATCTACATTCCCCCTAATATTCCCTGTAATACCTTTTGTTCTTTTTTTAATGCTTTACAATCAATGGAGATTTTATTCAAGAAACCTATAATTTTTGTGGGAGATTTTAATATCCCCAACTTTAAAAAAACCTCTTTGTTGAATAAATTACAGGCTAAACCTGTGTCAATAAACAACTTTATGAGTTTTTTTGAACTGAAACAAGTCAATTCGGTTTACAACTGCGACGGAAATTTTCTAGACTTAATTTTAACGAACATGACGTGCTGTTCTTGGTGCTCTCCCATTCCGCTAGTGCCGGAGGATGCTTATCACCCGGCTCTTACTATTGAATTTGTATTAGATTCTTTGCATAAATATCAGCCCTCAATTTTTCAATTATGTAATGCTACAAATCAAGGTCATTATAATTTTAGAAAGGCTTCGTTTGTCGATCTATACATTTTCTTAAATACTGTTAGTTGGTCTTTCTTAGACGGATGCTCTGATATCGACTATACATGCGAAAAATTTGTTTCTATTATTATTCAGGCGTTTGAACAATTCGTGCCTCGTTATCGGAATATGAATCAGTTAGGTGTCAGATATCCTCCATGGTTTTTTGGTAACATCATAGATAATATTAATATAAAAAACAAAATGTTGAAAAGACGAAAAAAATTTCCTGAAATGTATGACACTCGAATTAAACTTTTATCAAACGTTATTCATAAAGACATTAGGTCTGAGCACCGTAAATACATGGCAAAAATTGAAAGGGACGTTCGTAATGATCCAAGTCACTTTTGGAAATTTTACAATAAGGCAAATAAAAAACCTTCGATACCAAATGTCATGAAATTCGAAAGTGATGATCTTGATAATCCTCAATCAATCGCCAATGCTTTTCGTGAAGTTTTTTCCAAAGCAAATAAAGGCTCAGCCGTCAGAGTCGTATCAGGCACTAACTGCGGGGAGGATAACGTATCATTGGAAACTATTGAAAAATCAGTGCCTGACCCATTTTTTGTGACAGAGAGTGAAATCTTAAAGTCTTTGAAGTCTTTAAAGCCAGCCTTGTCCGCTGGACTTGATAAAATTCCCAGCTTTTTTCTTAAGGATTGCGCCTCCATCCTTGCATAACCTCTTACCAAAATTTTTAATTTATCCTTAAAACAGTGTAAATTTCCAAATTTATGGAAAACAGCAAAAATAGTTCCGATTCCCAAAACTGGAAACAGAACTGACATCAATAATTATCGTCCTATTGCATTGATTCCGAATTGTGCTAAAATATTTGAAAAAGCTGTCATCAAACATATTAATTTTGCCTTGAAACCCATTTTATCCGATAGTCAACATGGTTGCTTAAGTAAAAAATCTACTATCACTAATTTATCTTGCTTCACACAATTCGTCAAGTCTGCTTTAGACAAAGGTAATCAGGTTGATGTAGTGTACACCGATTTCGCTAAAGCCTTTGACTCCATAGATCACGCAATTCTCAGAAAGAAGCTGGATGCCATTTCCCTTGCTCCTAATCTTAAATTGTTGCTTCTCGATTACCTGAAAAATAGGTCACACATGGTATCGGTTGGAAATTTCATGTCAGAAGAGTTCGTCCCACAATGTGGCGTTCCCCAAGGGTCTTCTTTGGGATCGCCATTTTTTACATTGTTTATTGATGACGTTACTGAATGTTTATCGTCTCCGTGCTTATTATACGCAGATGATTTAAAATTTTTCAGAATTGTTAATTCCATGCAAGACGCGCTCGAGTTGCAGAATGACCTAGATAACTTGTTAAATTGGTCGGTTATAAACAAACTATCTTTAAACATTTCAAAGTGTTTTGTACTTTCTTTTTTTAGGTCGAGTAATTGCTTATCTTTTTCTTACAAAATTGGTCAGATACCACTCGAGCGAGTTTATTCCATGCGTGACCTTGGTGTGGTTTTTGACTGTAAGTTAAATTTTTCAGAACATATTAAAGGGATCGTCTCTGCAGCATCCGGTGCACTTGGTTGCCTTTTTAGACACACTAAGAACTTTAAAAACCCTAAAACTCTTACTTTACTTTTCAATGCTCTTGTAAGATCTTAATTGGAGTATGCTTCCATTATATGGAATCCACAATATGATAAATATGCGAAAGAGTTGGAAAATATTCAAAAAAAGTTTCTTAAATTCTTGGCATTTAAAATCGATGGTGTTTATCCTCCACGTGGTTGTGATTATCTAAATTTATGTCAACGTTTTCAATTTTTGACACTGAAGGTGAGAAGGATTATTTTTGCTACTACTTTTATTTTTAAATTAATTAACACTCAAATTGAATGTCCTTTTCTCCTTCAGCAACTAATGTTTTTTGTGCCGAGCTACGATGCTAGAAATACATTACCTTTTTATTTTGAATTACCGGATGCCACTATTGGCTACACTGCTCCTATCTATGCTTCATGTCTTCATATTAATAGTATGTTTAAGTTCTTAAAACCTAGCCCTGACATGTATTTTTCTTCAAATGCGGAATTTCTTAGACAAATTAATATTTATATAGAAAAACTCAGAGAATTAAGACTCACTTAAATAATATAAATAGAATCATTGTTGCAAACACCGATAATGTATGTTTTTGTGAATCGTAGCAACTTATGTTCTTTCAAATTCTAATCAACACACAATGTAAATTCGATTAACCACATTTAAGAATTATCTGTGACTTTCGTCGTTATATCTTTCATGCTTATTGTTGTAAGCCATTTATGGTCCATTACTGGACTGCGGGTGGTTATAAATAAATAAATAAATAAATAAACAATATTATAATGCAAAGTAATATTCATGGCCCATGTGGTGATTAGTGTTTAGTTGATGGAAAATGTTCTAAAAATTTTTCAAAAGATTATCAAGAAGAAACGACAATAGAAGATGATTGTTATGTAAAGTAACGGAGAAGAAATACATGTGAAACATATGAAAGACCAAATGGATGTATTATTGATAATCGTTTTGTAGTTCCATACTCTCCAAAACTATCGCAAACATTTAATTGCCACATTAATGTTGAAGTTGTTTCAAGTATTAAATCTGTGAAATACTTATACAAATATATCTATAAAGGTCATGATGCTGCTTCGATTGTTATAAGAAATGTTGATGGCGAGTCTACTATAAACCATAATGAAATTAATCATTATGAAGAAAATAGATATGTTGGTCCTGTTGAAGCAGTGTGGAGAATTTTGAGTAAGCCTTTAGGGAAAAAAGTCACAGTGTGAATCGTTTACCCATACATTTACCCATTATATTCATTTACCCAATGAACAAAAGGTTATTATTCATGAAACAAAAAAAAACTACTCAAATTTCATTTGATTTAGAAAAACAGACAAAATTATTAGATTACTTTGAACTAAAAAAGCGTGATAAGAATGCAAATCAGTACTATTATTTCCAAATACCAGAATATTACAAATGGGAAGAAAAACAAATGCAATGGGAACAAAGAGTGCGTAGAGAAAAAGTAACAGGTAGAATATATTCTATTAGTCCATGTCAAGTAGAATTGTTTCATTTAAGGTTATTATTACTTACTGTGAAAGGTGCAACTTCATTTCAAGCTTTAAGAACAATTAATGGAATATGTCATGAAACTTTTACCTCTGCCTGTTTAGCATTAGGACTTATAGAAAATGACCATGAATGGATAAGAACAATGAAAGAAGCCGCAATATGAAGCCGCCTTCTTTACTTCGTCAATTATATGTCAGAATTTTAATTCATTGTCGCCCAGTAAATCCTTATGAATTGTGGGAACAATTTAAAGTCGAAATGTCAGAAGATTTTCGAAGAATTGATTTGGCTACGTCACAGAAGAAAGCTTATAGAAATTTAAAGGCATTACTATTAAAAGAGGGATATCATCTTACAGATTTCCAGGGACTTATAGATATCGAAGATGAGGAAGAGACTTTAGAGTCAAGGGATGATATGAATATTCTGCAACACAATAGTTTGGGTCATGAGAAATATGCTAAATTAAATGTTCAACAAAAACTTGTTGTTGATTATACACTACAAGGTATTGATGAGATTTCTTCAAATAACTCTAGATGTGTTTACGTTGATGGTCCGAGAGGTTCTGGAAAAACTTTTTTGTATACGACGATATGGCATTTATTAAAAAGTAGAGAAAAAAAATGTGTGTAATATGGCATTTACAGGAATTGCTGCGACTTTACTTGCCAACGGAAAAACTGTTCACAAAGTCCTAGGTTTGCCTATTCCATTATACAGCGATTCATAGTCAAATATTAAAGTTCAATCTAAAGATGGAGTTTATCTATAAAATATTCATGTTTTCATTTGGGATGAGGCACCAATGGCTCCGAAAGATGCTTTAGAAATCATGAACAGATTATTGAGAGATCTGATGCAATTAGATGAACCTTTTGGTGGTAAAATTTTAGTTTTGGGAGGATGGTTGCAATTGATCTAACGATCACATAGACCCTCCTGAATAAAAGTATTAAGGGTTGGCGCGTCCTGGAGGATTATACTCACAGTGACCACCAGTATATTGAGTTTTTAGTCTCAAAGAGAGACACACTGAGGGCCAGGAAACACGGAGTTCTCAATGAGAAAGGCCCAAAGTGGAACATTAAAAAACTCGATAAGGAGAAGTTTGGCCGGTCCCTAAAAGAATCCCGCCTCATTGAAGAGCTGGGATGGGTGCAGACGCCAAACACTCTGGACGGGGAGGTGCGGACGACGAAAAATATGATTGTCACCGCATGCGATGCGTCTATTTCCTCCTTTTCAGAGATAGAATGTACACCCGTTATACGGACGACAACAGACCCAGCAAGGACCAAATTCGCCGAGATGCGAGAAGCGGACTTGTCGACAGATGGCAAGAAAGATGGAGCGGGGACTACTATTTGACCCAAGCTCTCACTGGGCATGGGTGTTTTGGCTCCTATCTGGAGCGGTTCAAGAAAGCAGATAGCTCGGAGTGTGTGTACTGAAAGTTCCCAGTGGACGATCCAGAACACACACTCTTCAGTTGTAGGCGTTGGGACGCGCAGAGGCAGGTCATTTTCGCCAGTGTAAACCATCGAGTTACACCGGAGAACATGATCCTGCTTATGACTCGTTCGGTTGAGGATTGGCGGACCATCGAGACTTTCATACATTACGTTGTGAGGGTCAAAGATCTCGATGGTCGCCGAAGAAGGTAGGTCCCGTAGGTTTAGGGATAAAGTCGCTAAGGTGATAGAGTAGGGGATATAAGACCACTCCTGATGGCGATACGTGCGGAAAGTGCTAGCCGGGAGTGGTTTTACGGTCCCCAAGTAAGGGTGTGTTTTTAGCGGGTCGGCAGAACATCGCCACCCCCGCATAACCCTGTTGTGCGGGCTACAGGGTACCTGATCGCAGGTTTTCACATCCTTCTAAAAAAAAAAAAATTAGAAAAGGTGGCACAGTGTCTGAAATAATTAATTTATCAATCAAGCATAGTAAAGTTTAGAAGCATTTCCAAAAATTTACTTTAACGCAAAATATGAGAGCTTTACCTGATGAAAATGAATTTATAGATTTTCTACTTAAGGTTGGAAATGGTCAATTGAATGACGTTAATGATAACATTGCATTGCCAAAAAAAATAATTCAAAAAGGAAACGTGGATATTGCTAAGGATATGAATGGCGATTTGATTCAAAACAAAAGGTTTAAAGAAATGTCAATGTGTGCTATTTTATCACCTAGAAATGTTGATGTTGATGAGATTAATAAAAGGGTGGTACAATTATTAGACAGTGATAACGAAAAGATTTATAAAAGCATTCGTTATACTGAAAATTATGATAATGGAGATTTTGTTGAAGTCATCTTACCGGAATATTTAAATGTTCTTTCACCATCTGGTTTACCACCACTTGAATTGCATTTAAGATTAAATTCTGTTGTCATGCTTATAAGAAATCTTAGTGTTAATGAAGAATTATGCAATGGTACAAGATTACTGATTTTGGAATTATCAAACAATGTCATGATATGTAAAATATTGACAGGAGACAAGTGCGGTAATTTAGTATTCTTACATCGTGTAACATTGTATTGTGAAAATGTATATCCTTTTACATTTAAAAAAAGACAATTTCCCATAAAATTGGCATTTGCCATGACTATAAATAAATCTCAAGGACAGACATTTAATAAAATATCGATCGACTTGCGATGAGATGTTTTTAATCACGGTCAAATGTATGTTGCCTTATCATGGGTACGTTCATTCAATTTAATAAAAGTTTATTTAGGCAATAATCGATGCCACAAGTCTATAAAAAATTATGTTTACAAAGAAGTTTTAGGAATAAAGTAGTGTTGTTCTCTCATACGTTTCAGTAATTTTTTCATGTTTTTGGAACTTTCATTTTGAAGTCATTATATTATATTATATTATATATTATATTGCAAATTTTTCATTTAGGAAATGTGTTTCTTTTATTTATTACTGTCTTTAAGTACGTACATTTTTTTATAAATTACTACACCGCTGTACGCCGGTTTCTTCTGAGCCAGTATTATTTTGACACATGACTTAATTCGTAGATTGTTATATTGTACAGAATGGAAATGTTATTTTGTACAACTGCTAAATGTTATTTTGTACAATTTCGAAAAATGAATTTGTTATTTTGTACAATTATTTAAAAAATGAACTTAATTGTAATCCCAAAGTTTTTTAGCTTTTTTAAAAAATTGTACAAAATAACAAATTCATTTTTTAAAATTGTACAAAATAACATTTAGCAGTTGTATAAAATAACATTCATATTCTGTACAATATAACAATCTTTAAAAATAGTTTTGTGTCAAAATGATACTGGCTCGTTTCTTCTTAGTTCAACGCCGCTGTCGTTCACATTTGCCTCGGCTCAGGGTTCTAGATAGTTTGTATTAATATGTTTAATATAACATTACTTGTAATATTAATCATATTAATATTTATATAATTATTGTGTAACATTATATATACACGTTTTAAAATGTATGTGCATAAAATCCTTCGTTTTAAAATTGTAGAAAATATATACTTCTACTTCACAGACGTGTGTAATTGGCTTTTTCAATGAGTCATTAAAGATTTAGGTTTCTACAAACGTTTATTACATTTCTGAACATGTGTCTTGTAATTAATTAAAATAAGTTTAATTATGTCACGTATTTTTTGGTATTTGTTCTAAAATTAAAACATTTTCTGTTTTCATGTTCTCCATATATTTTGCTCATATTTCTTCTTCTATTTAATGATTTTCTTGAAATGCAGTTTCTTTTGTACAAAATATTTAATTTTACTTTCAATAATTAACAATGTCAATGTGATACTGACTCATATAGCATTAATTTAAGCTACAAATTGCTTTCACTTTTTTGTGCATTGAACTTTCTTAGAATAGTTTCTTTTTTTATTACACAATTTATGCTTTATTTTTAATGTACTGTAATTTCTTTTCCTTTAAATTTATACACAAATTATAAAATAAAACAACACTTTTTCCAACAATTTTTGACATTTTATTCTTTTATAATTATTTACTAATGTTTCTTATAACCATTTAGCTTCTTTATATACAAAGATATTTAATTTTATAACAGGAAAACAGTACACTTCCCTCTCTTTCAATGAACAAACACTTGCTGGACAATTCAAATGTCAAATATTGAAATGTACAGTCATTTTCAACGATTTTGTAGCACGTTCAGAACATTGTTAAATAAAAGAGTTATAATATCACCCTTTCAAGACACAAACTATTCAATTTCATCAATATTTCTATAACAAGAAGAGCCTATCAACGATACAAAAAAAGAGGCGCGCGTAGCGCGCAAATCATTGCGCTAGTATAAAATAAAGGGACCCAAGATGAACACCCTTTAGATTTATTGCTCTAGAATCCAAACCGAATAAAATATTATATATTAAAAATTAATTTAATTTAATTTTTTTATTTAATGAGAAAAAACATTCCTAAATACTTCAATTTAATAGATTCACAGTAAAAAGTAATAAGATATCGAAAACTATCGATATATCTAATTCTTTGACGATAACATCACATTTTGTGTTGCAAAATAAAAAATTTTAATTGGTTCAAAAAATTATTGAAAAAAGTTTTAAATCGAAAATATGAAAATAAATACATTGAGATTTTGGACCTGTTCATCTTAGGGTACATGACACAGTTTTTTTATCCCCAGTAAAATTTTCTATACTGTTACGTCCGTAACCTATATATATTAATTATATATATATTGTTATAAACACTATTATTTGTGTCTATATTCAACTCTCATAAATATGAGAATTGTTATCATTGTATATCATTTTGGTTAATATTGTATATGAATATTAGACAAGAGTAGAAAAGATTTTATAATTGAGAATGCTGAAAAGAGAAAGATTATGTCATACAAGATGTCAAGCATGCCGCTAGCCTAGCTGTCTGGAAGAAGAGACAATATTTGACGAATTACAAACTATAGCACGCTTCATATATTTTTTAATGCACGAAAAATGTAGCTGTGGTATCTATTGAGGAGTGCGGGCGCAGGGAGCACAAAAGAGAAAGGTCATGGCGAGTTCTACGCAAAGAGACAAGGGAGGCAGGGGAGATGTGTAAATACCATTTTAGTATCTCTAAAATTAATATCTACGTAAAGAGAGCGGAGACGCAAGAAATAGGTAAAAAACGCCATCTTCGACTCTTCAATTTGAAATAATATAAATAATATATTCAGTAAAAAGTTTAACAATTTTTATATTAAAATCTAGATTATAATATAGATTTTTTAATTGTATTCGCATAATTTGAGTAAGTATAACTTATTTAAATCATATTTTTATACACGAACTGTCAATAAAAGTGAATATAAGTTTATACGTATAAGTAATTCAATTAATGAGAATAACTAAAAAACAAATGAATATAAGAATAAATAAATTTATGTATGGATATGTATGATTAGATATATATATAGCAGTGACAACAAAACTTGAATTATTTTCTGAAGAATCGATTCTAACCTCAATTCTTGCTTTCGTACAATTTGTAATAATTATATGCAAGTTGTTATAATTATTAAATTAAAACATTAGTTTTCCTAACTCTTGCAAGTCAAGGATGTGGTAGCAATTCGACGTAAATAACTCTAAATCCTACACAAATAAATTTTACAGAATCCATTCTAAATACACGAAAAAACAATACATTACATTTAGCCATGTGAAATCAATTCTACACAAATCAATTGTACAAAAAAACTTTAGATTTTAAATGTAAAATAAAGTTCAATTTTGTTTATTTAATTCTATATGTTTGAATACTATCCTACAGAATTCTACGCAAATTAATTCTATACACAAAAATATTAAAATTTTATTTTCAACGTGTAGAGATTCTTTGTACAAAATTAAAAATATAAAATTTTCTGGTGTAGAGTTTCATCATCTGAAATTAATATTTGAACGGATTCAAATGCGAAGAATTTAATTATATAGAATTTAATTGTCTAGATTTATTAAAAATTTAATTTTTATGGTGTTCAATTTAAGCAGGCTAGTTGAAAATCACTAATCGTCGCGTCGGTACAAGTTTGAAATATTCAGCAAAAATAAATAAAATATTAATGCACATTATTGTTAAATCTGAGATAATTTTACTGTACAATTTCTGATATCTTGTCTTCCATTATTCACTATTTTTCTTAATATTTTGCATTTTTCTAATGGCCGACGTAAAAAAATAAGTAACTTAAAATATATGACTTAATAACTTTTGATGTACAATTAGGTTTTAATTCACAATTGAAGAAAAATAATTCAATATATCAGGATTATAATTCACTTGAAAGACTATGGAATGTACCGTTTAGATACTGAGTATTATTTATTAAAAAATTACAATGTTGAAAAAAAAAATTTTCTGTAAAAAACATAAAATAAACGACTAAAAAAGATGAATACCGCGAAGATTCAAATAAAACAACAAATTTTAAAACGAATTTTTTATCATAAAAAGAGAAGTAACATAAATTTGTTCTAATAAAAAATAAATTTATTTACTTAAAGTTTTAATAACTGTCACTGAAAGAAATATTTTTTAAATAATAGTCATAAACTTAAAATCGAAAATTCTGTAGGTGTAATTAAAATCATGGTTAGTTTGACATATTTCTAAATGCTGTGCACTAAGGTCTTCAAAAAAATACTATTTTTCTTAAAATTTTATTATTTACATTTTTAAATGTCACAGCACAAGGAATATTGTTTAAAAATATAAAATTTAATTTTACATAAAACTTTTTACTTCATATTTAACATTTTAGAAAAAACAAGTATTTATCTTGACTTTAGGTCATTTAAACTATCCTCCTTAATATTATTAAGTTAAAAATAGAATTAGAAAAAAAATTGCAATATTTGTTTTTGTAAAATTACATAACATGCAGTTAGAATGCAGTATAGAGTTTATATCTGTAAAATCACTGTCACATCAATGAATTTTATTTTGTTATTTAAAATATATTTTTAAGGTTTATTTATTTATAAAAAATCGTATTTACTAAATGTTAGAATTAAATATTTTAATTTTACAGAAATTATTATGTCATTATGGATAAAGGCAAAGAATACCAGGAGTTATGTAGACTTTACAAAAAAGCATTTCCAGACAAAAAGGGTGACAAATTACAGCAGGAAGTTAATTTGTTTTGGAATTCTATTAAAAATACTAATTATACTAATAATACTGAAGAATAAAAGCAAATTGTTCAACTATTGGGACAAAGTAGTCAGGGATAAAGAATTTTGTGAATATTAATTGTGCAAAGAAGTTAAATTTGAATAATAGTCAACCAGTTACATCTGAAGATTCAAGTTTACATGTCCTACAATCTTCGGAATCCATTAATACGCCGGAAAATTTGATCCTGAAAATTCGGAAGTTTTAGAATCATCTCTTTTAGAAAAATCAATAGATTGGCAAAAAAAACATGTAAGAAGCAGTCAGTACTGTCTGCAAATTTTAAAATGTGAAGACTCCAATTGTTGTTCAATTCCCCGAAGCTCAATTTTTCATATTCTGACAAATAGATTTTTACCACCTCCATTACCACTCGCGCAAAAAAATAAAAAAGTAAATCTTCTTCATTTAGATCAAGAAAATGGAAAATATCCGTCTCTCCTTATTTTGCAAACAATGCATAGTACTATATGGTCGATTCTTGCGTAACTGACCGATTTCAAGATAAGTTTTGGTAAAAAAAAAATTTTTTTTATTAATGTTTCTCTGCACTTATTTTTCTTATTAGGGTATAATATAATTATATTTTAAACGATTTTACTACAACTGTATTTATACGAAAATAGTAGCAAATTTTTGAAAATTGGCTGCCATGTGGAGCTGGACCGCATCCTTTTATTGCAAATATATTGTACAAAATAAAAATTTCTTCTTGATATCTTGCTAAAACGAAAATAAATAATAAATTCATAAATTATTTAATATACTAACAGTATTTTAGATATTAGTTAACATATATAAAATTTTATAAAAGAACAGCAAATACAATATTTAATAATGAATATTTCGTTTTATTTTTTGGATAATTTGAAATCGAGATCGAGCAGTGTAATCCGGCATTGCTAAACTACTTTATAGAATAATATTTTAAAATAACCACAACAGATAAAAAAGTTTCTCTGCATGAAGCACACTGAACACTTCATATAGGCCATGGAGCTGAAATTTTACGTGATACCATGGAGCTGAAATTTGACATTTATTCTAACCTCACTTCTACAATATTGCAAAATAAATCTATTCCTTCTGCAGATCGCTTTTTTCACATGAAAACTTAAAGAAAATGGTAACAATACTATCAAATAGTTGTTACAGTAATATAATAGTAATGACATGGAACTGAACGCTTTTTTTGTACACATGCGATTTTCACAAAAATAGTTTTTTTTTTTAAGTAAAAATTTTTCTTTTTTAAAACTTTTTTCACATGTGATTTAGTGCTAATGGATCAAAATTGAGATTTAACTTATTAGAAGGCGTAATAACTAAACACATGACACCTTAATTATAAGTCTACAGATTGCGTTCAAAAATTGGAAAAATTGAGGGACAAAATATTTTTACAGATTCTAAGTATGAAAAAGGTGTTAAGAAGTTCAGTATAAACCTAAATTGTTCATAAATATAGACACTTTATTCTTGAAAAAAGCTGAGTTATAATAATTATATTTTCACCGAAAATTATTAAATTAAACTTAACATTTTGCAAAAGGGACACGACACGGAGCTGAAATTTCAGCAGTTATAGTGCAATATAATAGAAGTTATAATATGTATATTTATGTATATTTGGTTTTTATTTACTCTCATATATACCTTTAAAATTCACTAATACACTTCAGAATATATTTTTAATTTAGGTGTATTTTTTTAACGCAGCCAAGTACCCAGTGGGCACACATGTCCGAAAGGCGTCCCTATGTCGGCCTTTATGTCTAAAAGACGTCCTTAAGACGTCTTTTGGAAGTTTTTGCCCACTGGGTAGCCCAGTTACGTAAGAATCGCCCATATATAAAGAAGAATTTAAGCATTTTATTGAAGTACCTTATGATATAAGTGGCCCTTCTGTGAAGACTGATATTCATAGAAAAATTTGCTCTAAATGCGGTATTTATATTGCGTCTTTATGTCGATTGAAAAACCACCAGAAATGTTGTTGTGTACCAACTGTTACTCAAAAAGTACGTCCCATTAGAGTTGCTGCCAAACGACAGAAAGAATTATTAGCAATTATTAGAAAATATGAAAATGAAGAAGAAATGGAATGGTTGGACTGTGATATGGTCGATGAAGAAAGATTTAACTCTGAAGAACTAGTTTCAGAAAAGTCAGAGAAAGCTTCGTTGATTACAATTCCTGAGTACTTCAAAAATCCGTGGAACAATTAATTTATTCTTGTTTCCAAAGAGCATTTTGTAAATGCGCAAAGTTATAAAAGTTTATTTAAAACATATTTATTAGAGAATAATACAATAATAGGTAATAATATTTAATTTTCAAATAATACGTATGAAGTTTTTACAAAAATGTGTTCAAAGTTTATTAAAATAAATTTTTTAAGTTTACTATTTTAATAATAATTAAAAACCAAACGAAAAATATTGTCATGTATAAATTATAATGTACGTTACATAAAGAATTAAAGAATGGTAAAAATATCAAGAATTTATTCGTTAATATATTATCTATCCAATAACATAGGTTTCCTGACAGGGGGGGGGTGTTTTAAAATATCACGTGCCTTTAAGGGGGGGGGGGTTCTTATTAATATCACGCATTATCACGATAGGGGGGGAGGGATGTGAAAATAGCGGAAAAAAGTATCACGTGATATGTGAACGACCCTAAAGAGGCGAACCTTACTCACAGAAAATACCAATCGAATCATTTGGTAATTTCAAGTAAACGCCCAGAATACCCTTACTTCTTAAAGGTAAAGAAAAGGGTTATAATCACCTTATTGTAATTTTGGTAATTTTGACAAAAGGCTAACAATAAAGTTATTGTAATTTCGACAAATGGCTAATAAT
Organism: Ganaspis brasiliensis; assembly: GCA_037103525.1. Lineage (NCBI taxonomy): Eukaryota > Metazoa > Arthropoda > Insecta > Hymenoptera > Figitidae > Ganaspis > Ganaspis brasiliensis. Next base: position 114,030 of record JAZKLR010000653.1, read on the forward strand.
GAGCTCATTGATATTTGGACAAAAGGAGAACAATAGACTCATTGTAATGCAGACAAAAGGAGAACAATAGGAGAACAATGCCAAATCTCCGCCCATTTTGAAACGAAAATTTTCAGCTAAACGGACACTGGCAAATTATTATATAGGATTATAAATGCGTTGGAATGATAATTTCTTAAGCTTTAAAATGGTACTAAGCTTTTTGTAAAAAATATTTTTTTTCTCGGTGTATTTTGTATTTAAAAATTTCAAATACAAATATCTCAAAACACGTCGACTTCAATTTTGTTGAAAGTTGTATGAAAACAAAGCTTCAATTCTTTATTTTTTACCACCTAAATATTATAATGGCCTTTTCAGTAGTTCTTCTAATAATATTTTCTGACATTTTTTTTTATAAATCTAAGTTGAGTGACACTAATACTCTGCCAAATTTCACATGAATCGGCTAAGCCGTTTTAAAGTGATGCCCGGACAAAAAATCCTGGACAGACAGACAGAATTTTTTTGCATTTTTGCGATCCTTGTCACTCAAAACGAAAAAGTATGTAAAATTTTTTGAGTTTGGTGCAATGTACAGACAAAATGTTGATTTTATTTATATAGATTAATGTATCGTGTGTATTTAAATTAAACAGAAATTTTGTCTCTTTCAGAATCAAAATAATTGTAAAATAATTAGTTATTAATAATAACTTTATAACAATCTTAGTTAACAAATGTATATCTTTTCTAATTTTTATAATAAAAATATCATTTTTGCTCCGTTTATGTATTTGGGGCACAATTTCTCAAGTGTACCTATCGAAAAAATGAAAATGGCTAACAATTGCACAAAATGTAGTATTCTATGTCAGTACTCAAACCACCAATTATTATGAAATTCTAATAAAAATTGTAGAAGGGGGAGGGGGCTGTCCCCCTCTACGTCGGTATTTACTTTAGTAGATTATTTTTTTCATTTGTGTTCATTTTTTAAACACTTTGCTTCCTCAAACATATGGCAGAATTTGTCCCCCTGAGAGACCAATTATTTGGTAGAAAAAAGATGCTTCTAACTATAACGGTTCTCGAGATATTGGCCCAAACGTAATGTTAACATAGACACACACACACACCCGGACATATTTTCTAAACATCATTTTTAACATCCTGTGGTCGAATTATGTCGAGAAATGTCAAAAAATTGCAATTGAGGATTTGAGGGTAAAACAATACTTCTTCTCTGAGGAAGCATAAATTGATAATAAAGATTTTCCATTTTTAAAAGCTTGATAACTCCATACGAAATTGAGCTACAGGGTTTGTAAATAGCTCAATCGATGCCTTTTTAAACAATAAAAAGGATAATAAGCTTACATTTTAACTTTCTAATTTTTTTTTTATAATTTGCCCGGACATTTTTTCTAAACATTATTTTTGACATCCTGGGGTCGAATTATGTCGACAAATGTCAAAAAATTGCAATTGAGGATTTGAGGGTGAAACAATGCTTCCTCTATGAGGAAGCAAAAACTGATGATTAAGATTTTCCATTCTTAAAAGCTTGATAACTCCGTACGAAAAGGAGCTAGAGGGTTTGTAAATAGCTGAATCGATGCCTTTTTAAGAAATAAAAAGGATAAAAAGCTTACATTTTAACTTTCTTAAATTTTTTTTATAATTTTGCCAAAAAACGATTTTTTGAAAATTTTAAAATCTAAAAAAAATATATCTGGAACTGATCAATCGGATTCAAACATATAGCAGAATTTGTCGCCCTGAGAGACCTATTATTTGGTAAAGAAAAATGCTTCTAACTATAACGGTTCTCAGGATATTGGGCCAAACGTAATGTTAACATACACACACACACACACGGACAATTTTTTCTAAACATCATTTTTGACATCCTGGGGTCAAATTATGTCGAGAAATGTTAAAAAATTGCAATTGGGGATATGAGGGTAAAACAATACTTCCACTAAGAGGAAGCAAAAATTGATAATTAAGATTTTCCATTTTTAAAGCTTGTTAACTCCATACGAAATGGAAGTAGAGGGTTCGTAAATAGCTCAATCGATGCGTTTTTAAAAAATAAAAAGGATAAAAAGCTTACATTTTAACTTTCTTTAATTTTTTAAAATAATTTTACCAAAAACTATTTTTTGAAAATTTTAAAATCTAAAAAAAATATATCTGGAACTGATCGATCGGATTCAAACATATGGCAGAATTTGTCCTCCTGAGAGACCTTTTATTTGGTAAAAAAAGATGTTTCTAACTGTAACGGTTCTCGAGATATTGGGCCAAACGAAATGTTAACACACACACACACACACACACACACACGGAAATTTTTTCTAAACATCATTTTTGATATCCTGGGGTCAACTTATTTCGAGAAATGTCAAAAAATTGCAATTAAGGATTTGTGGGTAAAACAATACTTCATCTAAGAGGAAGCAAAAATTGATAATTAAGATTTTCCATGTTTAAAGATTGTTATCGATGCGTTTTTAAAAAATAAAAAGGTTAAAAAGCTTACATTTTAACTTTCTAAAATTTTTTTTTATAATTTGCCATAAAACTATTTTTTGAAAAATTTAAAATCTAAAAAAAATATATCTGGAACTGATCGATCGGATTCATACATATGGCAGAATTTGTCCCCCTGAGAGACCTATAATTTGGTAGAAAAAAGATGCTTCTAACTACAACGGTTCTCGAGATATTGGGCCAAACGTAATGTTAGCATACTCGCACACACACACACACACGCGGACATTTTTTCTAAACATCATTTTTGACATCCTGGGGTCGAATTTTGTCGAAAAATGTCAAAAAATTGCAATTGAGGATTTGAGGGTAAAACAATACAACCTCTATGAGGAAGCAAAAATGGATATTTAAGATTTTCTATTTTTAAAAGCTTAAGAGCTCCATAGGGAGCTAAATTAATGCCTTTTTAAAAAATAAAAAGGATAATAAGCTTACATTTTAACTTTTTTAAATTTTTTTTAATAATTTTATAAAAAAAGATTTTTTGAAAACTTTAAAATCTAAAAAGATATATCTGGAACTGATCGATTGGATTCAAACATACAGCAGAATTTGTCCCCCTGAGAGACCTATTATTTGGTAAAGAAAAATGCTTCTAACTATAACGGTTCTCGAGATATTGGGCCAAACGTAATGTTAACATACACACACACACACACACACCCGGACATTTTTTCTAAACATTATTTTTGACATCCTGGGGTCGAATTATGTCGAGAAATGTCAAAAAATTGCAATTGAGGATTTGAGGGTGAAACAATGCTTCCTCTATGAGGAAGCAAAAACTGATAGTTAAGATTTTCCATTATTAAAAGCTTGATAACTCCATACGAAAAGGAGCTAGAGGGTTCGTTAATGGCTGAATCGATGACTTTTTAAAAAATAAAAAGGATAATAAGCTTACATTTTAACTTTCTTTAATTTTTTTTTATAATTTGACAAAAAACTATTTTTTGAAAATTTTAAAATCTAAAAAAAATATATCTGGAACTGATCAATCGGATTCAATAATATGGCAGAATTTGTCCCCCTGAGAGACCTTTTATTTGGTAAAAAAAAAGCTTCTACCTATAACGGTTCTCGAGATATTGGGCCAAACGTAATGTTAACATACACACACACACACACGGACATTTATTCTAAACATCATTTTTAAAATCCTCTGGTCGAATTATGTCGAGAAATGTCAAAAAATTGCAATTGAGGATTTGAGGCTAAAGCAATACTTCCTCTGAGGAAGCAAAAATTGATAATTTAGATTTTCCATTTTTAAAAGCTTGATAACCCCATACGTAAAGGAGCTACAGGGTTCGTAAATAGCTCAATCGATGCCTTTTTAAAAAATAAAAAGGATAATAAGCTTACATTTTATTTTTCTCAATTTTTTTTTTATAATTTGCCAAAAAACAATTTTTTTAAAATTTTAAAATCTTATAAAAATTAATCAGGAACTGATCGGTCGGATTCAAACATATGGCAGAATTTGTCCTCCTAAGAGACCTATTATTTAGTAAAAAAAAGATGCTTCTAACTATAACGGTTCACAAGATATTGGGCCAAACGTAATGTTAACATACTCACACACACACACACACACCCGGACATTTTTTCTAAACATCATTTTTGACATCCTGGGGTCGAAGTATGTCGAAAAATGTCAAAAAATTGCAATTGAGGATTTGAAGGTAAAACAATACTTCCTCTATGAGGAAGCAAAAATTGATAATTAAGATTTTCCATTTTTAAAAGCTTGATAACTCTATACGAAATGGAGCTTAAGGGTTCGTAAACAGCTCAATCGATGTGTTTTTAAAAAATGAAAAGGATAAAAAGCTTACATTTTAACTTTCTGATATTTTTATAAATAATTTTGCCAAAAAACAATTTTTTTAAAATCTTAAAATCTAAAAAAAATATATCTGGAACTGATCGATCGGATTCAAACATATGGCAGAATTTGTCCCCTGAGAGATCTTTTATTTGGTAAAAAAAGATGTTTCTAACTATAACGGTTCTCGAGATATTGGGCCAAACGTAATGTTAACATACACACACACACACACGGACATTTTTTCTAAACATCATTTTTGACATCCTGGGGTCAAATTATGTCGAGAAATGTTAAAAAATTGCAATTAGGGATTTGAGGGTAAAACAATAATTCCTCTTAGATGAAGCAAAAATTGATAATTAAGATTTTCCATTTTTAAAGCTTGTTAACTCCATACAAAATGGAACTAGAGGGTTCGTAAATAGCTCAATCGATGCGTTGTTAAAAAATAAAAAGGATAAAAAGCTTACATTTTAACTTTCTACAATTTTTTTTATGATTTTGTCAAAAAACGATTTTTTGGTAATTTTAAAATCTAAAAAAAATATATCTGGAACTGATCGATCGGATTCAAACATATGGCAGAATTTGTCCCCCTGAGAGACATATTATTTGGTAAAAAAAATGCTTTTAACTATAACGGTTCTTGAGATATTAGTGCAATCGTAATGTTAACATACACACACACACACACACACACACACCCGGACATTTTTTCTTAACATTATTTTTAACATCCTGGGGTCGAATTATGTCGGGAAATGTCAAAAAAGTGCAATTGCGGATTTGAGGGTAAAACAATACAACCTCTATGAGGAAGCAAAAATGGATATTTAAGATTTTCTATTTTTAAAAGTTTGATAACTCCATACGAAAAGGAGCTAGAGGGTTCGTTAAAGGCTCAATCGATGCCTTTTTAAAAAATAAAAAGGATAAGAAGCTTACATTTTAACTATCTTAAATTTTTTTTTATAATTTTGACAAAAAATGAATTTTTGAAAATTTTAAAATCTAAAAAGAATATATCTGGAACTGATCGATCGGATTCAAACATATGGCAGAATTTGTCTCCCCTAAAAGACCTATTATTTGGTAAAAAGAGATGCTTCTAACTATAATGGTTCTCGAGATATTTGGCCAAACGTAAAGTAAACATACACACACACACACACACCCAGACATTTTTTCTCAACATCATAAATTCGTAAATAGCTCAATCCATGCTTTTTTGAAAAATAAAAAGGATAATAAGCTTACATTTCAACTTTCTTAATTTTTTTTTTATAATTTGCCAAAAAAAGGTTTTTTGAAAATTTTAAAATCTAATAAAAATTAATTAGGAACACATCGGTCGGATTCAAACATATGGCAGAATTTGTCCTCCTGAGAGACCTATTATTTGGTAAAAAAAAGATGCTTCTAATTATAACGGTTCTCAAGATATTGGGCCAAACGTAATGTTAACATACACACACACACACACACACACACCGGACATTTTTTCTTAACATCATTTTTAACATCCTGGGGTCGAATTATGTCGGGAAATGTCAAAAAAATGCAATTGCGGATTTGAGGGTAAAACAATACAACCTCTATGAGGAAGCAAAAATTGATAATTAAGATTTTCCATTTTTAAAGCTTGTTAACTCCATACGAAATGGAGCTAGAGGGTTCGCAAATAGCTCAATCGATGCCTTTTTAAAAAATAAAGAGGATAAGAGGCTTACATTTTAACTTTCTTAAATTTTTTTTTATAATTTTGCCAAAAAACGATTTTTTGAAAATTTTAAAATTTAAAGAAAATATATCTGGATCTGATCGATCGGATTCAAACATATGGCAGAATTTGTCCTACTAAAGAGACCTATTATTTGGTAAAAAAAAGATGCTTCTAATTATAACGGTTCTCAAGATATTGGGCCAAACGTAATGTTAACATACTCACACACACACACACCTGGACATTTTTTCTAAACATCATTTTTGACATCCTGGGGTCGAATAATGTCAAGAAATGTTAAAACATTACACTTAGGGATTTGAGGGTAAAACAATAATTCCTCTAAGAGGAAGCAAAAATTAATAATTAAGATTTTCCATTTTTAAAGCTTGTTAACTCCATACGAAATGGAACTAGAGGGTTTGTAAATAGCTCAATCGATGCGTTTTTAAAAAATAAAAAGGATAAAAAGCTTACATTTTAACTTTCTACAATTTTTTTTTTGATTTTGTCAAAAAACGATTTTTTGGTAATTTTAAAATCTAAAAAAAATATATCTGGAACTGATCGATCGGATTCATACATATAACAGAATTTGTCCCCCTGAGAGACCTATTATTTGGTAGAAAAAAGATGCTACTAACTACAACGGTTCTCGAGATATTGGGCCAAACGTAATGTTAACATAGACACACACACAGACACGGACATTTTTTCTAAACATCATTTTTCACATCCTGGGGTCGAATTATGTCGAGAAATTTTAAAAAATTGCAATTGAGGATTTGAGGGTGAAACAATGCTTCCTCTATGTGGAAGCAAAAATTGATAATTAAGTTTTCCATTTTTAAAAGCTTGATAACTCCATACGACAAGGAGCTAGAGGGTTTGTAAATAGCTGAATCGATGCCTTTTTAAAAAATAAAAAGGATAATAAGCTTACATTTTATCTTTCTTTAATTTTTTTTTATAATTTTCCAATAAACGATTTTTTGAAAATTTTAAAATCTAAAAAAAATATATCTGGAACTGATCAATCGGATTCAACCATATGGCAGAATTTGTCCCCCTGAGAGACCTATTATTTGGTAAAAAAAAGATGCTTTCAACTATAACGGTTCTCGAGATATTGGGCCAAACGTAATGTTAACATACACACACACACACACACCCGGACATTTTTTCTAAACATCATTTTTAAAATCCTGGGGTTGAATTATGTCGAGAAATGTCAAAAAATTGCAATTGAGGATTTGAGGGTAAAACAATACTTCCTCTATGAGGAAGCAAAATTAATAAAAAGTAGTAAGAAATGAAATATTAAACAAACAAATAAACTTTTAATAATTTTCGGCATACTGACGTAAAGCTTATCAAATTCTTGATCTAACAAACATAACTTGAAGTATTTTTGATAAATAAATGCTAACAAAATAATTAATAATATCTTATTAAATAAAAAATGTGTATTTATTTAGTATCCATTTATCAAAAAGACTTCAAATTATGGTTGTTGAATCCGGAATTTGATAAGCTTTACGGTAATAGCCCTGAAATTACCAAAAGTTTAATGGTTTGTGAAATATTTCGTTTTTACGAATTTTTATTAATTAATTAATTATTAATTCAAAAACAAAGATAAAAGACATTTTCTCTATAGCGTGTATTGAAAGTGCACATAGTAAGCTTTATTTTTAATAAAAAAAGAAAAAAAAGATGTCTTTTTTCAAAAAAAGTAAAAAAAAAAATTTTGAAAAAAATAGGTTAAATTTAGAATATTTTTAAAAATTTTTTGCACCATTTAAAAGAGGAAAAAAAACCTTTCGAAAACATATAGATCAATTTTTTGTCCACCCTGTTGCATAATAGTTATGATTTTTAAAAAAATACCCTCTTTACACTTGACCAGAATCTTCAGCCCCCTCCCCCTTCTACAATTTTCATTAGAATTTTATAATAATTGGTGGTTTGAGTACTGACATAGAATACTACATTTTGTGCAAATATTAGCCTTTATTACACTGAAAAAATTTTGGTACAGTATCCGTCCCATGGAAATATTTCATTATTCTGTTAACTTCAGATTAAATATTTTGCATTGATTTTCAACGTAGTGAAGTTAACTGAATAACGTAATTTTTCATTTGGGACGGATACTGTACTTTAAAGTGCAGATGCTGCACCAAAATTTTTTCAGTGTAGCTATTTTCATTTTTTCGATTGGTACACTTGAGAAATTTTGCCCCATTTAGAAATTAAAATTAACAAAATTATATTTTGAACAAAAAATTTGTTTTACAATTAATAGTAAACAAAATTCTGAAAATAAAATATGATAAAAAAATAAATATACCAATTTTATAGAAAGTTGAAGTTTCCAAAGTGATTCATTACTAAAACCAATCTTTTTAAAAATAATTAACAAATATTTAAAACATTTTTTATTAATGCGTTTTGCAGAAGATTTAAATGTTGAAAATTTGATTAATAATTTGCATGAATATAAATAAAAAATATAAATTATTATTTTTTAAGGTGTTTAAGAAAAGTAGAATGCTTAGAATTCTAAGATCTAAAGTAATTAGATCCGATCTACGTTTTTAATAAATTTGAGTGTTTGTTACTTAATTATTTATGCAATAAATGTAATATAATTTTGTTAAGTGAATTGGTTAATTTTTTTATATATTTTTTATTTATTAATGTTTATATATCATAAGTTCATGAAGTTCATGTACATAATTAAAATGACAAATATATAGAGATTTAATTGTTGATAATTAATTTGAAAAAACGTTTCAATTAGTTTTCATTTTTAAACCTTGTTTATGTGATTCCCCTTCAATTAATGAAATTTTTTTTGGTAAAATTGCATTTTCGTTAAAATTATATTTGAATTAACAAAAATTAGAGAGTATTGTGCTTGTTAACAAAATTTGTTTAAAAAATATTCTATTACATGAATTTATTCTTCACTAAGTCTTAATTTAATAATCTTAATTTACACCCCTGCCGATGGGATATACCTAAAATATATCCAAAATATGACTGGTACGACATTTTTTAGTCATTTTTACTCTAACAATGCCAGGTACCACTTTTTTCTCCGAGTAGGTAGTCCCTTTAAATTTCGGAAGTACTTATTTAAGTTTTAATAGGATCATAAATGCGTTGAACTGGAATATATGAATGCCTACCAGGATATTTTTTTCATTTATGGCTTCGATAACCCAAAAGTTTTATGACTCAAAAATTTTGCAATTTGCAAATTTGAAATTGTATATTAAAAAATTATGAATCTCTGGTTTTTCACGATTATAAATATCTAAAAATTTTCTCAAAATTAATAAAATTAAATGACAATCAATTATTAAAAATATTGTTATTTTTTATAAAAATAACATTATCGAGAAAAAAATTAGATACACATAATCGTTGAAAGACGTAGAATGCAAATTCTCAATTTATTAATTTATAATTACAAAATTAGAGAAATTTTTATTTCTGATTTTTAATCCATTCCAGATGTCTGAAAGTTTTACGACATAGCTCGTCCCTTTTTCGACATCTCAAATACGAAAAATGTACTGGTAAAAAATATTTATTTCTTAATAAATAAATTTTTTCTAATTTTTAAGTTAGAACTTCGGTTCTTTTAAATTTAGAATCTGTAATTTCTGACAATTACGGAGATGTAAAATTTTCGGTAAAAGCCTTACAATTAAAAGAATAGTAGCGTAACTCGTAAACAGTAGAAGATATTAAAAATCTGATATCATTTTTGAATTTTGTTTCCAAAGAATAGGGGAGAGTGGCCATCAATGTACCGGTTTTTTTTCAAGGTCATAGTACTTATTCAATTTCACCAATTTCAAGCACTTCTTTGCATCAATATAAAACTACAACACTTCTCTAGGTAATGCACACATATTATACACGATTTATTTTGATTAAATAATAAAATTTAGGATCTTTCTAAACTAACAAGTTATTTTCATTTTTAACAACCTGGGTACACAATGAACCACCTCTATAAAAACACTAAAAATGTTCAACAATAATAATATTGCAATTTTCACTTTGTAAAAAAACTTATTTTCTATCAAATACTATAAAAAAATATTACTTAACACTTTTTAATTGATAATGTATAACATAAATATACCTCAACTTTAAGTTAACTAGCTAAAATGGCATTTTAGTTTTGCTATGTTGAGAAAAGTACTGATAACAATCGCTGTAACATGCTGTACGCATGCCTAGTTTTAAATCAGGCATATCACTCTAGAAATCGAAAATACACTAAAATTCCAGGTGGTTCATTGTTCCCCGGTACATTGAATCAACATGACATTTGCAACAAAAATGGTTTTTCATAACTTAATCCAATATTTCAAAATATTTATCTCATTAGAATATTGTAGTTAAGGCCCAAAACAAAATAAATCGTAAGTACATTTATTTTTAAATTGCCTTATTTCAATTAAAAAACGTGTTTGTATTTTAGGTAAATTTTTTCTTCAGTGCATCAAAAACAGTTTTCTTCAGTTTTCTCTGTAAAGAATAAATCCACACGTCTCAAATTTATGGACGTAGTGTGATTACGCAAACTTCATTTATATTTAAAATTAGGAGAATTTTTATTTAATTGTTTCTGAGAAAATTGGAATGGTTCATTGAAAAAACTGGTACATTGATGGCCACTCTCCCCTATATCTTATTCATATAAACATATAAATAATTAAATTATTCAAAAACGAGTATAATTTTGCAATAAATAATATAAATAATTTATAATTGAAAAAAGGACTGTAAAAGAACCTTGCATTTTATGAGAGGGTAAAAGCATAATAAAATTCTTCAGGGTTTAGAATTTACGGTCATAAATAGCCATAAATTAACCTTTTGATCCCTTTTTCGTTGGACATTTTCTAAGCACGGAATCATTCAAATCGAACCTCAAAAATGACTTAATTCATTTAGTCATTTTAGCCAGTCATTTTTTAGGTATTTCCTATCGGCAGGGACACACGTAATAGATACTACCATTGCCTATTAGCTTTACATGAAATGCCAAATATACTGATCTAATTGTTTATAACTAATTAAGATAAAGATTTTAATTATTTAAATTTTTTTGACATTGTTTGTGATGTGTTCCTCTTTTAATTAATATAAGTTTCGTTGATAAAATTGCATCTGTGTAGAAATTAGATATGAATAAAAAAAATTAAAATAATATTTAATTTGTTAATTAATATTGTTCAAATAATATTTCGGCACATGAAATTTTATTATGCAATAAATATAATTTTGTTAATTTAAATTTATAAGTACGTAAACGGAGCAAAAATGATATTTTTATCATAAAAATTATAGAAGATATACATTTGTTAACTAAGATTGTTGTAAAATTATTATTAATAACTAATTATTTTACAACTGTTTTGATTCTGAAAGAGACACAATTTCTGTTTAATTCAAATACACACGATCCGTTAATAAATAGTATATTACCCCCCACAGCACCGAAAATTTCCTGAAAATTTATTAAAGATTTATTTGCAAACTTCGGAATATTTAGGTGCAAAGCTTAGTGAAAATTGTGTAAAGATTTAAATGTCCCGATTAAATAAATGTTTATAATAAAAGTTGACTGAAGATTTAAATTAAATTTTCGTGAAATTTTCGTCGCGAAAGTTTCCTGAACATTTAAATTACATCTTCGTGAAATGTTCGTCGTGAAAGTTGACTGAAGATTTAAATTAAATTTTCGTGAAATGTTTGTCGCAAAAGTTGATTCACCATTTAAATTAAATTTTCGTGAAATGTTTGCCACAAAAGTTGATTCAACATTTAAATTAAATTTTCGTGAAATTTTCGTAGTGAAAGTTGACTGAACATTTAAACTGAATTTTTGTGAAATGTTTGTCGTAAAAGTGGATTGAACATTTAAGTGAATATTTGATAAATGTTGAGCGGAATGTTGACCAAATAAAAAAAATTATATTAAATAGAAGGGGAACAAGTAAATTAAACAGTAATTAAATTCAAGGCCGTAGCCAGGGGGGGTGATAGGGGTGTTTGAACCCCTCCGAAATTTTTTGACAGCTGCTCAAGTTTTCAAAAAAAAAAAAAAAAAAAGGTCATCACTTTGACTGTTTGTTGACAAAACCCCACCCCCCCCGAAATTTTTTTCTGGCTACGGCCTTGATTAAATTAATATAAACACATTTATTGAATAAAATTTTGAAGATTCTGTAACGTTTTACAAATCCTTAATCTAATACAATCTTTCAACTTACAATTTCCTGTGTGTTCTATTTAATATAATTTTTTTTATTTGGTCAACTTTCCGCTCAACATTTAGCAAATATTCACTTAAATGTTCAATCCACTTTTGCGACAAACATTTCACAAAAATTCAGTTTAAATGTTCAGACAACTTTCACTACAAAAATTTCACGAAAATTTAATTTAAATGTTGAATCAACTTTTGCGACAAACATTTCACGAAAATTTAATTTAATCTTCAGTCAACTTTTACGACGAACATTTCACGAAAATGTAATTTAAATGTTCAGGAAATTTTCGCGACAAAAATTTGACGAAAATTTAATTTAAATCTTCAGTCAACTTTTACTATAAACATTTATACTATGCCGGAAAGTTGGATGCCAGGGCATCCAGCTTTCTGGCCGTGTGTCGTATACGATTTTTCTTCGGCCCCAGCCGAAAGTACGTTGAACAGTTGAAGAAAATATGCAAAAAAAGCATTGACAGTGGTTGACGGATGCTAACTTGCTGTCAGACATATTTGTTTACTATTCTTACTTTTGTGGCATGTGTTAGCGCGCTCTACTGGACACCTTGCAAAGCGTCTCGCAAAATGTTCCTGGATCTGCTGAATTCTTGTTTGGAAATTCGATCTGCCCGCCCGACTTTTGCAAAAGCGAGGCGAAGCCGAGGATTTTGCTGGTCGGGGCGGGCATCAACAAAAGTAAAAACATATCAATAGGTAAGTATCTTATCAGTCACCTAGATTTTTTATTTTTCAAATTTTAATGCTGAACAATGTTCAGTATTTAATGTGTCAAGGTATTAGAGACAATTATTATTTATTGTTTTGTTTCATTTTGACAGATGATTTAAAATATATTTTTAGTTATTTTAAGTTATATAAAAATTTAGTAACTGATAGGATATTTGCTTGGAAGGTTAGAATTAAGAATGAACAATGTTTTTATTCTTTTTTTGTTAATATTGTGTGGTTATTAAGTTAAACACAGTTCATGTCAAAAATTACAATATAGGAACCATGATTAACTTTGTTATGATAACAAGCCACGAAATCTCGTAGCCAATCAGAGCGCCCGACTGTTCGAGCAGGCAGCAAAAGTTGTTTCTGGAGCGAAAATAGTCCAGGAAGAGCGTACTTTCGGATAGGGGATGAAGAAAAACTATTGTCTACATATGAAATTCCAAATATACTAATTTAATTATTTATAACTATTTACGAAAAACATGTTAATTTCTTAAAATTTTTAGACATTGTTAGTGATACACTCCTTTAGTTACTATAATTTTCGTTGATACAATTGCATCTGCGTAGAAATTAGATTTGAATAAAAAAATTGAAATAATATTTTTCCACATGGAATTTTCTTATAAAAAAATATAATTTTGTTAAGTTTAATTCATAAGTACGTCAACGGAGCAAAAATGACATTTTTATCATCAAAATTAGATAAGATACACATTTGTTAACTAAGATTGTTATAAAATTATTATTAACTAATTATTTTACAACTACTTTGCTTTTTAAAAAAGAAAATGTTCTTATTTATGCAAATATTTATGTTTTATACATAAATATTTTTATTTGAACATAAAATGCCAATTATAAAAATTTAATTGTTTATAACTAACAAAAAAATTATTTTTATCATTTTACCCATTTAAACTTTGTTTGTGAGGATCTCCCCTTTTGGTTAAAAAAATATTTGTCGATACAATACTATTTCTATAAAAAATAGACTTGATTAAAAAAAAAAAAATTCTTGTTTTTATTGTTAATTAAAAAAAAATTAGCAAAAATATTCAAAATTTGGCTGTAGACGAATTGGTCCACGACCACCTTGTTTTGCCCCACTGTGCGCCACACCGCATAGTGGTGCAAATACAAAAAAAAGTTTTAAAAAGATCTATAACCTGCAAATTTTGACTGATTTCGATTAATTTTTTTTATTTTAAAGAAAAATAAATTTTGAAAAGATCCCTCGAAACACTTTTTTAAATTTTTAAATTATTAGATAATTTTTTATTTGTCAAATTTAAAACAAATTTGATTTAATATAAAATTTCAATTTTCTTCATTCCAAGAAGTAAATTATACTTAAAATACACTTTCATTCTAAGTTTATTAATTTATTTAGAAAAAATCCAACAGACTAAAAGACCAGTTACAGGATTATCGCAATATAATTATGTTGTAAAAATTAAAGATTAATGGCTATCATATATTATACAAAAAGAACTTTTACTCTTGTATCGACAAATAATATTCTCTTACTGATATCAAAAATGTACTCATAGATTGATAAAATAAGTCTAATTCAGTTACAGAGTATATAACATTTAACTCTTCTCATATACTTAAAAGAGGTATCTCACGCAAGTCTCCTGTGTAAAAAAGTCAGACCTTCGAGTGTCATATGGAGGTACGTGGAAAGCAATTTATGTAAATAAATCAAGGCAGTTTATTAACCCCCTAATCAATTTAAGGAGAAACATCACCGAGTCGATACTTTTTCTGTTTTCCAAAGATAATTCATTAAATCCATGACATAATTGTGCATAGTCGGAGCCTTGGGGTAGAAACGTACCATGTTTTTTAAAGTGTAAATATTTTAAAAACAATTTTTGACATTTATCAATAACTAAGGACAAGTATGCAGTTTTATTTTGTCAAACAATTGAGCAATATGTAAGTTTAGAACGTAACAATAAGTAGTATAAAATTTTCAAATCTGATTCATCTTTACGACATATTCTAAATATAAAACCCAAGGTCCTAATTGATTCGCGAACGATATTATCAACATGTGTATTAACTTGAAGGGGTAAAATATACTTCTAAATCTTTGACAATATGAATTCTTTCCAAAGAATGACCCTCTATATTATAATCAAATCCACGTACCTCTTTTTTCCTCGTGAATGTCATAACCTTACATTTTTGTATATTTAAATCTAAACAGTTTTTCTTGCACCAGACGGTAAAATTATTAATATCAGTTTGCAAGCTTTCACAATCCTGATCACAATTAATAGCCCTAAACATTTTAACGTCGTCTGCGTACAATAAATAGTCATTCTTTAAAAAAGTATCAATTTCATTCATATAGATGACAAAAAGCAGAGGTCCAAGATTCGACCCTTGTGTTACGCCAGAAGTAGGTTTAAACTGAAAAGACAAATATCCGCTATATGTAACAATCATTGATCTATCATGCAAATAAGAATATAGTAAGCCAATAATTTTATCTGGTAGTCCCAACTTAACAAGATCATTAATAATTTTTTTATGACTCACATAGTCAAACGCTTTAGATATGTCCGTGTAAATCACATCGACTTGTGAATTATTTAACAAATACATCTCTAATTTATTCAAAAAAGTAAGTATCTCTAATAACACTATCTCCAATAACACTGTGTTACAAAAAATGAGAACAAAAAATTACTTTAAATTGGACCTAGCCAAAGTTGTTCGTCATAAAAAACTAAAAAATGGTATAGTAGTATAGCAAGGAGGGTACGGGGACAGTTACCGACCGTCGGTAATTTAGATTTCTACTTTACCGACAGTGGAAATAGTGGTTTCTGGGGGTGTTCTGTTTTACCGACCGAGTTGGTTCCGACGGCCGCCGCTAGATTTGCGCCACTTGTTAATTCCACAAGAAAAAGGCTGTTTCTACTGGGGATTTTGAATTTCCCTTGTGTTTTTGTTGTTTGAAGTAGGGATTTTTGAATTTCCCGCGTTTCGAAGGGGGAATCACCCAAAGTAAATTTGAATTTTTACGTCAATGTCGGTAATGCAGATCCCTGACATACCGAATGGGGTTAAAATATTGCCAGGGTTCTACCTTACCGACTGATGGTAATGCATAATTCTACCTTACTATCAGTCGGTAATGCAGATCCCTGACATGAATTTCAACCCAGTCGGTATGTTAGAGTTTTACCTTACCGACCTGTGGTTCCCCAAACACTTGTGCAACTGTGTGTGAATTTTGGCGCCAGTGTCGGTGAGTTAATTATTTAACTACATTTAAATCTCCCGCTTATTTGAAGTGTCCCCTACTTATATGAATTTTACCGAGGTGGAGCACGTTGCGCGCGCAGCAAGTAGAGGATTCGCCAGTAGGCGTGTCAAGTGCGTACGCGGCTCTATGATGCTGGGGTTAGAGAGCGTAGGGTATAAGTAGCGGAGCACGAGTCAGGAGCGTCATTCTTTTCTTTTCAGGTCTCATACAATTAACTAATATTAGGTTATTCAGATTTTTTAGATTTTACATTTTCAGATACTTTTTTTTCCAGGTTTAGTTTTAGATCTTTATTTTCAGGATTTAGCCTTATATTCGAATTTTCAGGTTTTTTAGAATTAGATTCTTTTATTTTCAGTTATCTTTCTTAAGTTTAGCTTTTCTCGATGCCAAAGTGCAAGATGGAGAAGAAAAGGCGACGTCGAATTAACCTCGAGGAGTACATGGAAGTCTGTGATAGGACTGACATGTTCTTACAAATCGCTCACAGTGAGTTAATTAACACTGCAATTATGTCTGGAGATTTAAGAACGATTCATGCATTCGAATGGCAAAACAAATGTCAGCGATGTATAAATATAATTAGAAAATTTTTACATAGAACCGAATTATCATGTTCGCAAAAATCAAGATGTTTAAATTTAACTCAAAAAGTTGAATATTTGCGTTGCCATTTCGAAGCATATATGAAAAGCGGTGCGGGTATTCAAATGTCAAATGATAGATTGAAGTGGATTGATTTTGATAAAGCGTTTGATAGTCGTTTACAAACAAGCGCTATTATAAATTTGACTCACTTAGATATTAACGAGTTCCTTGATGATGCTTTTTCTTTGTTTAAATATCATATAGAAATAGCTTTAAACAAATATGGTTC
The DNA here is from genome assembly GCA_037103525.1 of Ganaspis brasiliensis. NCBI lineage: Eukaryota > Metazoa > Arthropoda > Insecta > Hymenoptera > Figitidae > Ganaspis > Ganaspis brasiliensis. Next base: position 131,330 of record JAZKLR010000653.1, read on the forward strand.
TTTAAAAGTATATACCGTTTTGGGCGCGAAATTTAAAAAAGATTTGAGTGATGGGACATTAGAGTTTGATTTTAAAACGTTTACCGCGAAAACTGACGAAATTTTCAGTACAACCCTGTTAGATGAATGGTATAATAATAACGTTAAACACATTATTTTGCAAAAAATGGAAGAATTTGAGGAAAAAGATTCCAATTGGAAACTTGATTCAATACACAGATTAGAAGTTAATATTAACAAGTACAACCCATTGCGCGCAAGTTCTTATATTGATTTACCATTGCCAATTAAAAATAGGCAAGCATGTATTAATGTTCAAAATAGGGGGGATAATGAATGTTTTAAGTGGACAATTTTATCTGCTTTACACCCAGTTGAAATCCATCCAGGACGAGTCAAAAAGTATTTGCCATATAAAGATGAACTTGATTTTACTGGAATTAATTTCCCTGTTGCATTAAAAGATGTTGCAAAATTTGAAAATCGAAATAATATTTCAGTAAACGTTTATGGTCTTTCCCGACTAAATTTTAATTTTAATGTATTCCCATTACATTTAACATCACAAAAAATGGTGAGGCATGTAAATATTTTAAGAATTGAGGATCATTATGTTGATGAAAATGTTGATGATGATGAAGATGAAATACAAATTACATCTTTCAACTATCACTATGTATATATAAAAGACTTATCAAAACTTTTATATTCACAATTATCAAAGAAGAGAAACAAAAAGTACATTTGTGATCGTTGCTTACATTATTTTTCTGAAGAATTAAAGCTTACCGAGCATGAAGACACCTGCCGGACCATGAATGATACAAAAATTCGACATCCAGAACCAGGTCGACATACTGTGGAATTTAAAAATTTTGATAACAAAGAGCGCGTACCTTTTATTATTTACGCTGATTGTGAAAGTCTTTTACTTGAACCTGAACCTCAAGAAGAAAGCAATACTAACGTTTTTCAAAATCATAAATTGCTTAGCATTGGTTATTATTTTAAGTGTGGCTTTGATGACTCGTTATCTGTTTACGAAGCATCTCCAAGAGATGAAGATGACCCTGCAAAATGGTTTTCAAAAGAGTTAAAGCATATAGTTGAGACTGTAGAATCTATCTTTAAAAACTTAAAACCTATGGATGTATTAAGTCCACAGCAACTGAATGATTTTAGACATGCAACTGTTTGCCATATTTGTAAAAAGAACTTCGCGCAAGGGGATGTTAAAGTAAGAGAACACTGTCATCTAACAGGGAAATACAGGGGTGCCGCGCATCAAGATTGTAATATCAATTATCATGAATCGCGAACCATACCTGTTGTTTTTCATAACCTAAGTGGTTATGATGCCCATTTTATTATTGAAGCTATTGCAACCGAGTTTGATGGTAAAGTTGATCTGCTTCCTATAAATAAAGAAAAGTATATCAGCTTTACCAAGAATGTAAAGGATAGCTTTATTAAATTTCGGTTCATTGATTCGTTTAAGTTTATGGCATCATCATTGGACAAGTTATCATCTTATCTTGACGAATACAAGATTGTAGAATCAGTTTTTTCGAACTTTAGTACCGATAAAATTCAATTATTAACGCGCAAAGGAGTTTTTCCTTATGAGTATTTTGACTCGAAGCAAAAGCTTGATGAGACTGAATTACCGTCTAAAGAAAAGTTTTACAGCACATTAAACGATTCAAATATCTCTGAGGAGGATTATGCACATGCACAGAAAGTTTGGACTGATTTTAATTGTCAAAATCTCGGTGATTATATTTATTTGTACATGAAAACTGATGTGCTATTGCTTGCAGATGTATTTGAAAATTTTAGAAATCAGTGTTTGATTGCCTATGAACTTGATGCAGCACATTATTACACTACACTCGGCTTGACTTGGAATGCGATGCTCAAGTATACGAATGTAAGATTAGAACTCCTCACTGAAATTGACATGGTTATGTTTATTGAACGCTGAATAAGAGGCGGAGTAAGTCAATGTACAAATCGATACGCGAAAGCTAATAACCCGTACATGGAAAAGTTCAATGAAAGTGAGGAGACATCTTATATCGTATACTTGGATGCAAACAATTTGTACGGTTGGGCAATGGTGCAAACGCTTCCTTATGGTGGTTTTGAGTGGGTAGAAAATGTTGACGATAGTTTTAACTTTAATGTAGAAGATGATGCGCCAATTGTTTATATTTTAGAAGTAGATTTGGATTATCCGGACGAATTGCATGAAAAACATAGTGATTTTTCGTTTTGCCCAGAACACTTAAAACCACCAGGGTCTAAGGAAGAAAAGCTCCTTACTACTCTCCTACCGAAACGAAAGCACGTTCTCCATTACCGTGCTCTGAAACAAGCTTTGGCAAATGGTCTTGTTTTAGTTAAAATTCATCGCGTTTTAAAATTCAAACAGTCTGCATGGCTTAAAGATTATATTGATTTCAATACTACACAGAGAACAAATGCCAAGAATGAATTTGAAAAAAACTTGTTCAAACTAATGAACAACGCTGTATACGGCAAAACAATGGAGAACGTGCGAAATAATGTTGACATAAAACTCGTGACAAAGTGGGAGGGTAGGTATGGAGCTGAAGCCTTAATCGCTAAACCCAATTTCCACAGCAGAGCCATTTTTAACGAAAACTTGGTAGCTGTAGAATTAAAAAAAGTTGAAGTTTTCATGAACAAACCTCTATATGTTGGTTTGAGTGTATTAGATATTTCAAAAACGCTAATCTATGATTTTCACTATGATTACATGTTACGCAAGTACCATAATAATTGTAAACTATTGTATACCGATACAGATAGTCTTATATATGAAGTTAAATGTGCTGATATCTATGCAGATATGAAAGTCGATATTCATAAATTTGATACCTCCGATTACCCCGCTAATAATGTCTACGGTATTCCGCAAGCCAACAAAAAAGTTTTAGGATTGATAAAAAAAGATGAATGTAGCGGGAAAATTGTAACTGAATTTGTTGGCTTGCGGAGCAAAATGTATAGCTTGCGTGTTGAAGATAAAGATTTTGTTAAAAAAGCTAAGGGTGTGAAAACCAGCGTTGTAAATAAAAGCATCACATTCGACGACTACATGTATTGTTTGCAAAATGTTGAAATGCAGTATCGAACTCAATATTGTATTAGATCAAAACTCCACAACGTTCAAACTTTGAAACAAAAGAAAATTGCTCTCAGTCCTTATGACGATAAAAGGTTGTTGTTGCCTAATAGTTCAGATACCCTTGCATGGGGTCATTGTAAAATAATTGATGAACCTATGGAATTGTAAATAGAAGACTTTGAAGAGGAATGGTTGTTAATAAAAGATTATTTATACATTTATTTCATGTCTGCTTTATTTAATAAAACCTTAATCTAATTACATTTTAACTTATTTAACTATTATTTAATGTTACTTTAACTTTATTTAACGTTACTTTAACACTAGTTTAACTTTACTTTAACATTACTGTAACATTACTTTAACATTACTTTAACATTAGTTTAACGTTACTTTAACTTTACTTTAACGTTACTTTAACGTTACTTTAACTTTATTTAACATTACTTTAACGTTGCTTTAACATTAGTTTAACTACATATCAGATTTCTTAATCCAACTATTATGCGAGTTGTCGAATCCAAGCCATTTGACGTATACTTCATCTCCACGTGTTTTGAGAACTTTTTCTACAAGATAAACATCAGAATATTTGACTTTCAAGAGTTCTTCTTCATAGAAACCACATTCGATGGGTTGATTTTGATAATCGGTAAGTATGTAAGTTACTGGTTTTGTTGCTTTAACTCGATCCACAGTGAATATCTCAGTTGTCCAGTTGGGTGTATATCCTTTTTCAAAGATGTTTTTGTACTTGCTAACTCGAACTCGATCACCGACTTTGAATTTTGATCTCTTCAGTGGAATTCTTCTCAGTTTGCTGATACGTTTCAACAATTTTCTCTCATCTTCTGCGGTGACATCTTTGGGTTTCATACCAATAGTACGATGTTTTTGATTATTATACTTTGACATAAGAGCTGGTAAAAGATTTAACCATTTGTAATTGCCTTGTTAACTAAATTGGGGCCACATCATATTCTTAAGAGTGCGGTTAAACCTTTCAATAATTGATGCTTTTAGATTACTATAAGTTGAATAGAGTTTAATGTTGTATGTTTGCATTACACCTGCAAATTAAGAGTTGTAAAATTCTTTGCCTCTGTCAGTATGCAAGTTTTTTGGAATACGTCCTTGTACCAAAATAGATTTCATGGCTGTAGAAATATCCTTTCCACTTTTACTTTTCACAGGAACAGCCCATGCATACTTTGAAAAAATATCAATAACAGTGAGCAAATATTTGAAACCTTTATTGGATTTAGAGTATGGTATCATTTCAACCGAATCTGCTTGCCATGTTTCATCTATGCCACGCATTTGAACTTTTTGTCGAGTATAATTTCTCCTTGCTTGTTTATGAAGTTCAGAGACTACTGTCAACTTTTTGTCGTCCATTTTCCAGAAGAGTTAATCGAGCGTCCAATTAATGAATAATTTCTGCGTTTCGTAAATAAATTTGACTCTCTAAAATTTTCAATTTTCGATCTATTGAATCCTCAAGGCTTTTTAATAATATTTGATTGTTATCAACTTCTGATCTGATTGAAGATGTAACTTGGGAAACGGCTTTTATCTCGTTTTGAACAATTTGTCGTGCAAGTTTTAAATTTACAGCGTGATACGCATCTTCAGCGTCTTGAACGTTACAAAGCTTTTTCTTATCAATGTCGTAATGTCCGTTTGAAGTTAGTTTAAATCCTGTACCAGGAAGTCCTCGACTTGCAACAACGGATCGTGTCAAGGAATGTCAAAATACGTCAATGCTCATTGTGATACTGATGATTAATACAATTGAACTCTCTTAATATATAATTCGAGCTTCACGTAGTTCCTCAATAATTGACATAATTTCATTGTTATGACTCGGATTTCCAGCTTGCTGTGATGCTATAAGCAGTCGTAAACGGTCAACAAGTTCATTTGGATCATCCCAATAGATATAGTCTGGTTTAAATTGTCTCTTTGCTATCATGAATTTAGGTAATTTTTTCTTCAAAGTACCTCCACCTTTTTTCGGTGTACTCTTGAATAGCTTTGCAATTAAACTGGTGTATTTGGAATTTTTTAAAGTTTGGATTGATTCATTTGAACTATAATTTTTTCGATGAGCGTTTGTAGAAACAAGAATTTCTTTATAATTTGTTAAATCATTAGAAGTTATGAAAGATTCATCAGGTTTTTGTTTAAATAAAAGTTCAAGCAATCCAGCAGTTTTTAGATAACTTTTCTTTCCAACAATCTTGATATTTGAACCTTCAAAGATAGTAGGTGTATCATCAATTATAAATGAACCATTAGGAAGTTTACGCACTCCATAAACCATGTCCTAGTAACTTTTTCTATTTTTATTCAACAATAAAATAAATTTATTTGTCAATTTTTCATAATTATCATCATTTTCATGATGTTGAGTTGTATCAACTATAGTCGCATCGAGTAAACTTGAATTCAGTAAAGTTGAATCATCATCAAAAGCAGTTGAAAAAGAGAAATCGTTATCCTCCTCTTTCTTTACCTTTTCAAGCTTTATGTCTTTTATAGGGACATCTTTTACATTTACTAATTTTTGAAGAAGTGTGACTATTGGTTGAAAAGTTTCTTTTAGCATTGTTTCTGCAGCTTCTTTGCCTATTTTCAGTAAACGATGTTTGCGTCTAATAGCATCACTTGCTTTTGCTATTTGACGAAACGTTTCTTGCTCTTTTCGATACATGTTTCTATCTTCACAATATAAAGTATACTAATTTAAAATTAATTAAACTCTATGTATTTATAGTGTAATGAAACAATCAAATCCTTTCCTATATCTTCCATCATTCAAATTCCTATCCTTATCAATGACCACAAATCCATATTTATCAGATTTCCAGCATTCTGAACATAAATCACGAAATTGAGTATATGACATGTCTGTGTTAACATGATCTTCATACACATGTTTTAAATTTTGTTCATCTTGTCTAAAAAGTACCAATAAATTGGCATTGTCTCGTACCAAGTGTTTTGGAATACGGGCATAAGTTTGACACAAGTAGAAACTATCAACGTTTACATGTCTACCCATACAAAAGAATGCTCTTACATTGTCTTGTTTCTCACAAGCTATATCATCAAAAATGAATATTGAATTTTGTTTAGCTTCCTTAGGTGAAACCACGTCTACATGCTCTCTGAAAGGAAAGTACTCTACACGATCTACATTTTTTAGTACATTTTCCAAAAATTTGTATTTAGGTTGTTCTAACGATTTTGAATATAGATAAATGTTTTCAAAACTCAAACCATTTGGATGTATAATTAGAGAAAGAAGGGCGTTTGTTTTACCACAATTGGAGGGGCCACAGAAAACAGCTCGAATGCTGCCTGAGAACAGACTGCCGTGACGTTTTATCTTTTTTTCATTAGTCTCAACGTCAAAACTCGTGATTGGTAGCTTAACAGGTTGTGTTGTAAACAACATTTTGACATCGACTGGCTGAGAAACTATAAATAGCGTGCTTTTATAGCTTTCCAGTCAGTCTCATACAAACTTTTAAGATGTGCGTGTGACATGATTACACATAAAGTGAAAAAAGGTAAAGGCTTAGTCAACCGTGTTATCAATAATTTACCGTTCGAGTTACATTTACCTGGTTATCAGTTTTGTGGACCTGGTACTAAACTAGCAAAACGATTAGCTCGTGGTGATCAAGGTGTTAATCCTTTAGACAGTGCTTGCAAAGATCACGACATTGCTTATTCACAAAATCGTGAAAATATAAACGCAAGAAACGCTGCAGATAAAGTACTAGCTGAAAAAGCGTGGCAACGTGTTTTAGCTAAAGATTCTACAATTGGTGAAAGAGCAGCTGCTTTAGCTATATCTGGAACAATGAAGGCTAAATCAACATTAGGTATGGGGGTGCGGAGAAAGAGGAAATCCAAATCCAAGAAGAAACTAGCGCTTCGCAAAGTCGTTGATGCTGCTAAAAAGAGTATGATTCCCAGCAATAATGCTGAAGAATCTATTCGAGCTGCAATGATTGGTGCACGCAAAGCAATTAAAAGTGCTGGTGGTAAATCTAAAATTTTATCACCTCGAATTCTTCCGGTACCTACAAAAGTTGGTGGTTTTTTACCGTTAATTCCAATCTTTGCTGGACTCAGGGCAATTGGTGCTCTTGCTGGTGAAGCATCTGGTATTGCAAAAGCTGTGAACGATGCTAAAACAGCTAAAGAAGAACTTGCTGAAGCTCACCCACATAACAGAACAATGGAGGAAATATCACTTGGAAAAGGTTTACATTTGAAACCTTATAGACAAGGACTGGGTCTCCATATTAAACCTTTTAATCTGGGAAAAGGGTTGAAAAAACGTAGATCAAGAAAGAAGCGAACTTTGAAGAAGAAGAAACGAACATCAATGAAGAAAAAAAACTAGTATTGAAGCTACCTCATCGTGCATTAACTGACTTTGATTTATTGAAATATGCAAGGACTCTTAAAATACCACATTTTCGAGGTGTTTTTATGCGTAATGAATTGCCTGCTAAAGGACCTTTTCAATATGAGTCAGCAATTATTAATTTAGATGATAAGGAAGGTCTTGGTACACACTGGGTTGCATATAAAAAATTAAAAAATGAAACAATGTATTTTGATAGTTTTGGCAACCTTCCTCCTCCAGCAGATCTCATCACATATCTGGGTGATGGTAGCTTCATAAAATACAATCATGAAAGATATCAGAATTATGATACATTTATATATGGACACTTGTGTTTAAAATTTTTATGTAAACAACTAAATATTAAGAGCAGTTTTAGGCTATATAAGAACATGTAAATTTTGTAAGCTTCAGTGTTAAAACTGACAGCATCATGAATGATTCGTTTACTTTAACGTTAACGGGAACATCTTCAGTTCTTGAAGCTGAATATTTCCCACCAATAGAACTTAATTCAAATAAATATTATGTACTTGGTCTTGTTGAACTATTGACTTTTAATTCAATTCCCAACATTGATGAAAGCAACAATAAATTTCATATAGGTTATAAGATAATTACTATACCAACAGGTAGTTATGAAATTAAAGATATTGAAGCATATATACAAAGCGCCGTACCAGATGATTGTACAATACATATTAAACCTAATAACAATACATTACGCTGTATGATTTTCTCAAATCATCAAATTAATTTTACATATCCGAATTCTATCGGTACTCTCTTGGGATTTACTCCTCAAGAATTGGTTGGTAATGAGACACATACATCAGATTTACCAGTATCTATTTTAAAAGTTAATGCTCTACGTGTTGAGTGCAATATTACATCTGGAGCATATATAAATAATCAAAAAGTGCATACTATCCACGAATTTTTTCCTAGTGTTCCACCAGGATATAAGATTGTGGAAGTGCCAACACATGTCATTTATCTTCCGATAGCAGTCAAGACAATACATAATATTCAACTCCGCATTGTTGATCAGGATGGTGATTTGATAAATTTTCGAGGAGAAACTATCACGATTCGCTTACACATAAAATCAATATAATGGGGATTGTATATAATCAAAAAGTTGGAGGAAACTATAAAAGCTTGTCAACATGCAAGAGGTTAACCAGTCTAAATTTATCTCGCAGAGTGTTAACACCTCAGAATCGGAGTTTTCTGAAGCAAATAGGTCTAAAAGTTATACGACAAGGAAAACGACAAAACAATTAATCTATATATTTTTTGGGTGTTGTTGTAATAAAAATGGAAGATCTTCTCAACATTGCAACTCCAGTTAATTTTGATGAATCCATATCTCATTATGAGATTCATGCTCATCAACCCTATGCTTCTTCATCCTTTAGCAATAGTGATGAAATTAGAATTGCTGTACGAAATCAAGATTTGTGTATTCTACCAAGCAAAAGTTCATTACATATATTTGGAAAGTTGACCAGAAATAATGGAATTACTCTAACTGAAAATGTGTACTTGAACAGCAACGCCATATGTTTTTTATTTGACGAAATTCGCTATGAATTGAATGATATCGAAATTGACAGATGTAAATACGTTGGACATACTACAATCATGAAAAATTATGTTTGTCTGAATCCCCCTCAGCTAAACTTTATTGAAAATGCAGGATTTTCAAAAATATCAGATGATTCGAGAATTCCAGTAGAAAATGGCTATTTCGATGTAACAATACCACTTGGCATGATTTTTGGTTTTGCTGAAGATTATAAAAAAATTGTTATAAACGCTAAACATGAACTTGTTTTTACAAGGTCACGAAATGACTTAAATGCAATAATTCAAACAGGACAAGCAGAAGTTGATGATGAATTCAAAATTACAATCAATAAGATTGAATGGATGGTTCCATATGTTTTACCAGCAGACAATAATAAAATAAAATTATTAAAATTTATTGAAAAAGATCCATTAATCTCAATGAGTTTTCGATTTTGGGAAATATATGAATATCCTTTAGTTCCTACAAGTTCAAAAGTTATGTGGCAAATTAAAACTTCAACACAATTAGAGAAGCCACGATATGTAATACTTGGATTTCAAACAGAAAAAAAAGATAAGCGTAAAAAATATGCTTGTCATTTTGATCATTGCAATATTACAAATGTAAATCTCTTTTTGAATTCTCAATATTATCCTTATGGGAATTTAAATATAAACTTTGAACAAAATCAATATTCTCTACTTTATGAAATGTATGCTAATTTTCAAACTTCTTATTATGGAAAAGAATCTGTACCTGTCTTAACGAAAAATAATTTTAAAAATTTGGCTCCTCTAATTGTAATTGATTGCTCAAAACAAAATGAATTTCTCAAACAAGCGTCTGTTGACGTACGTTTGGAATTTGAATCAACTAATAATATGCCAGCTGAAACTACAGCCTATTGCATCATTATCCACGACCGCATTGTACAATATAAACTAATCAGCGGCGTTGTCAAAAAGTTGCTGTAGAGGGGATGAAGAAGTGGTGGGGATTAAGACTATAAATGCAGCTGCTCTCGAGCAGAAATTCATTTCTGTTTCAGCATTATACGTTTCCAGATGGAATTTATCGTAGATGTCCAAGGCTTTAAAAGGCCATACAATGAATTTGTTTTCAAGGAGTTGGCAATAATTCCTTTTCAGGTTGATGCTCAACCACTTGTCTTCCTCTTTGAATCACCTTACCTTTGGAGTAGATTACCTGTGCGATACAAAAATGAGAATCGCTGGCTAACACGTAATTACCTTGGAATCGAATGGTCTGATGGAGAAATCCCCTACGATGAACTGCAGCCGATTTTAAAAGAAAATTTGCATAGTGCTAAAACAATCTACGTTAAAGGATTAGAGAAGAAACAGTGGCTAGAAAAATATTTCTTAAATGTCATAGATTTAGAAGATTTTGAGTGTCCATCGATTAAAAAGTTAAAATCGGAATCATCGATCACCGCTTGTACACATCATTCCTTCGAAAACGCAAATTGTGCTGTAAATAACGTTGTAATTCTTCGAGATTGGTTTCAAAAACCTACAAACCAATTTATAAGTGTAGTTGCTCAAGGAATTGATGAAGTTGATACTACTTTAAAATCTTTTTATGAAAATTGTGAATCTGTTTTGTAAATATTTAACTTTTAAAATAAAATTTATTAACTTGAATTTAAAATGTTTCTTAATTTCTAAAACCTATCCTATTTTAGATTTAATTAACTTAAGTGTTATTAAATTATTTTAAAAAAGCATTAATTTTAAAAAAGTAACTTAAAACTAATTTACACTTGGAATAAAGTAAGACCAATATAGGGTAATAACATTTTTGTTTATTTTTAACATTTTTAAATTTACATTTATTTTACACGATGTTATTTTGATAATTTAAATTCAACAAAATTATAACTTCCTTCAAGATATTTCATTTGAAGCTGTTTCCCTTACGAAAGTTTATGACATAAAATGTATGTCATACGCGCTTGACGTAAATTACATGACGTTTTTTCGCGACGTCAAGTAAATCACGTCAGAAAAATTACGTCAAAAAAAAAAAATGCCACAAATCGCTAAAATAAATGATTTTTTAAGAAATAAACGATTCTAAACAGCAAAATACAAAAAACAATGAACAGCTTGGGTTGTAAACTACACATAAAGGTTATGTGTAGCTTAAAATTAATAAAAGTTATATTTCAGTTAATAAATACAATTTTTAAATTTAATAAATTAAAAAAGAATTTTAAAAATACAAATTACTATAAAAGTGAACGAATTAAGATTAATTGTTGCTACAATTAACTGCGAGAACCTCACATAATGAGGATATTTTTTAAAAACAAATTTGGGGGGACAGGGAATCGAACCCGGGTTCGCCGCACGCAACTAACTAAAACCTAACGCCTAACCAACTGAGCTATCTCGATTAACTTCTATACAAACAACAAATCTTTTTCTTAAACTGCAAGTCCATATTATGTGTTTTGCTGGAAAATATGTAAAAAAGCAAAAATCTAAATTCCTAAACGACTTATTATGATAAAACTTATTGTTTTAAAGAATCCAGACAATATACAAAGAAATAAATAGTTTATTTCTAAAAGAAAACATAAAGAACTGAATTCCGTCAACCCAAAGCAAAACAACAATATAAAATGAGTTCAAAATTATTGCAAATGATTAATGGATGCCTCCTCAATCAGATTGCACTTGCACAATCTTTAAAAATTGGCAAATTAATAATAAAAATAGCGAAAATAAGTAAGTTGTTTAAGCCAACTAATCTGCACAGATTGACCACCAATCAGAGGAGGTCACGTGCTTTTACGCACGAAAATCAAATCACTCTTGTTGACTTAAAGAATATATCAGTACAAAAATCAAAAGTTTAAACAAAAATAATTGATTAATCAATTCTGATCATTATTGAAAGCATAATTATTTCATTTCTTAAGAACAAAATGTTACAATTAATAAAATTAAATTTAAAAGTAAACTAATTAAATCCAAATAAAAATAAAATATTTATCTACCACAAAATTAACAATTAAAAAAATAAAACTTTAATTACACAAAAAAAAATTGAGATATTAAGATAACAAAAATTAAAATGTACGACAGGTAGTAGCAGAAAGGGGCACAACAATCAATTTGCACAAAAAAATCTAATCAAAATCTAAAATGGTTGATCATACTCAAAAATATACAATTTAATTATTTGAATTAATAAAAAAAATGATCAACCCATGAAAACCACCCTAAAGGATGATATTCTGACAAAATTATTGAAAAAATAAAAATTCGTTCAAAAAAAATTTAATCACAATCTGAAAGAGTAAAACATACTCAGAAATATACACCCTAACTTTGTAAATTAATAACAAAAAATATCAACACCTGAAAACCACCCCTAATAAAAACATTCGGATAAAATTAAAAAGGAAAATATCAATTTACGCAAAAAAATTGTAAAAAAAATTTGAAATGCTAAAACATTACCTATATCTGAAACAATAATTTTGTCCGTTTATTATACATATGGGAACATTCCTTCATAATTATGCCTTGCCAGAAATTATTGGCAAAATACACTAAAAAAATTTCAGTCAAATATCAATTATTTTCCACATTTCTAGATCTAATTTCAAACTTTTTCATCTCTAAACAAACAAAATTAAACATAAATTGAGCTACTGCGCATTGATTTCAACTTGTGAAAAAATGAAAATTCAATGCATTTTTGCCTTGCCAGAAATATTTGCCAAAATACTCTAAAAAATTTTCAGCCAAATATCATTTATTTTCCGTACTTCTAGATCTAATTTCTAACTTTTTCATACATTAACGAACAAAGTTGAATAAAAATTAACCCAATGCGCGTTACATTCAAATTGTCAAAAAGTGAAAATTTAATCAATTTTTGCCTTGCCAGAAAAATTTGGCAAAAAACACTAAAAAATTTTCAGTCAAATATCAGTTATTTTACGTGTTTCTAGATCAAATTTCAAACTTTTCTATATATTAACGAACAAAATTGTACAAAAATGAAGCGACTGCGCGTTACATTCAAATTGTCAAAAAATGAATATTTAGTCAATTTTTACCTTGCCAGAAAAATTTGGCAAAATACAGTAAAAAATTTTCACCCAAATATCAATTATTTTCCGTGTTTCTAGATCTAATTTCAAACTTTTTCATATATTACCAAACAAAATTGTACAAAAATTAATCGACTGCGCATTAGTTTAAACTTGACAAAAAATTAAAATACCATCAATTTTCGCCTCGCCAGAAAAAATTTGCAAAAAACACTAAAAAATTTTTAGCCAAATATCAATTATTTTCCGTGTTTCTAGATCTAATTTCAAACTTTTCCATATATTAACGAACAAAATTGTCCAAAAATTAACCCAGTGCGCATAAGTTTCAACTTGTCAAAAAATGAAAATTAAATCAATTTTCGCCTCACCAGAAAATGTTAGCAAAATACACTAAAAAATTTTCAGTCAAATATCAGTTATTTGCCGTGTTTCTAGATAAAATTATAAATTTTTTATATATTAACGAACAAAATTGTACAAAAATTAACCCAGTGCGCATTAGTTTCAACTTGTCAAAAAATGAAAATTCAATCAATTTTCGCCTCACCAGAAAATTTTAGCAAAATACACTAAAAAATTTTCAGTCAAATATCAGTTATTTGCCGTCTTTCTAGATCAAATTTCAAACTTCTTTATATATTAACGAACAAAATTGTACAAAAATTAAGCAACTGCGCGTTACATTCAAATTGTCAAAAAGTGAAAATTTAATCAATTTTTGCCTTGCCAGAAAAATTTGGCAAAATACACTAAAAAATTTTCAGCCAAATATCAATTATTTTCCGTGTTTCTAGATCAAATTTCAAACTTTTTTATATATTAACGAACAAAATTGTACAAAAATTAAGCGACTGCGCGTTACAATCAAATTTTAAATAAATGAATATTTAGTCAATTTTTACATTGCCAGAAAAATTTGGCAAAATACAGTAAAAAATTTTCAGCCAAATATCAATTTTTTTCCGTGTTTCTAGATCTAATTTCAAATTTTTTCATATATTACAAAACAAAATTGTACAAAAATTAATCGACTGCGCATTAGTTTAAACTTGACAAAAAATTAAAATTCCATCAATTTTCGTCTCGCCAGAAAAAATTTGCAAAAAACACTAAAAAATTTTTAGCCAAATATCAATTATTTTCCGTGTTTCTAGATCTAATTTAAAACTTTTTCATATATTAACGAACCAAATTGTACAAAAATTAACCCAGTGCGCATTAGTTTCAACTTGTCAAAAAATGAAAATTCAATCAATTTTCGCCTCACCAGAAAATTTTATCAAAATACACTAAAAAATTTTCAGTCAAATATCAGTTATTTTCCGTGTTTCTAGATCAAATTTCAAACTTTTTTATATATTAACGAACAAAATTGTACAAAAATTAAGCGACTGCGCGTTACATTCAAATTGTCAAAAAATGAAAATTTAGTTAATTTTTACCTTGCCAGAAAAATTTGGCAAAATACAGTACAAAATTTTCAGCCAAATATCAATTTTTTTCCGTGTTTCTAGATCTAATTTCAAACTTTTTCATATATTACCAAACAAAATTGTACAAAAATTAATCGACTGCGCATTAGTTTAAACTTGACAAAAAATTAAAATTCCATCAATTTTCGCCTCGCCAGAAAAAATTTGCAAAAAACACTAAAAAATTTTCAGTCAAATATCAGTTATTTTCCGTGTTTCTAGATCAAATTTCAAACTTTTTTATATATTAACGAACAAAATTGTACAAAAATTAAGCGACTGCGCGTTACATTCAAATTGTCAAAAAATGAATATTTAGTCAATTTTTACCTTGCCAGAAAAATTTGGCAAAATACACTAAAAAATATTTAGCCAAATATCAATTATTTTCCGTGTTTCTAGATCTAATTTCAAACTTTTTCATACATGACCAAACAAAATTGTACAAAAATTAAGCGACTGCGCGTTACATTCAACTTGTCAAAAAATGAAAATTCAATCAATTTTCGCCTCACCAGAAAATTTTAGCAAAATACACTAAAAAATTTTCAGCCAAATATCAATTATTTTCCGTGTTTCTAGATCTAATTTCAAACTTTTTCATATATTAACGAACAAAATTGTCCAAAAATTAACCCAGTGCGCATTAGTTTCAACTTGTCAAAAAATGAAAATTAAATCAATTTTCGCCTCACCAGAAAATGTTAGCAAAATACACTAAAAAATTTTCAGTCAAATATCAGTTATTTGCCGTGTTTCTAGATAAAATTTTAAACTTTTTTATATATTAACGAACAAAATTGTACAAAAATTTACCCAGTGCGCATTAGTTTCAGCTTGTCAAAAAATGAAAATTCAATCAATTTTCGCCTCACCAGAAAATTTTAGCAAAATACACTAAAAAATTTTCAGTCAAATATCAGTTATTTGCCGTCTTTCTAGATCAAATTTCAAACTTCTTTATATATTAACGAACAAAATTGTACAAAAATTAAGCAACTGCGCGTTACATTCAAATTGTCAAAACATGAAAATTTAGTCAATTTTCGCCTCACCAGAAAATTTTAGCAAAATACACTAAAAAATTTTTAGCCAAATATCAATTATTTTCCGTGTTTCTATATCTAATTTCAAACTTTTTCATATATTAACGAACCAAATTGTACAAAAATTAAGCGACTGCGCGTTACATTCAAATTGTCAAAAAATGAATATTTAGTCAATTTTTAACTTGCCAGAAAAATTTGGCAAAATACGGTAAAAAATTTTCAGCCAAATATAAATTAATTTACGTGTTTCTAGATCTAATTTTAAACTTTTTCATATATTACCAAACAAAATTGTACAAAAATTAATCGACTGCGCATTACTTTAAACTTGACAAAAAATTAAAATTCCATCAATTTTCGCCTCGCCAGAAAAAATTTGCAAAAAACACTAAAAAATTTTTAGCCAAATATCAATTATTTTCCGTGTTTCTAGATCTAATTTCAAACTTTTTCATATATTAACGAACAAAATTGTACAAAAATTAACCCAGTGCGCGTTACATTCAAATTGTCAAAAAATGAATATTTAGTCAATTTTTAACTTGCCAGAAAAATTTGGCAAAATACAGTAAAAAATTTTCAGCCAAATATCAATTATTTTCCGTGTTTCTAGATCAAATTTCAAACTTTTTTATATATTAACGAACAAAATAGTACAAAAATTAAGCGACTGCGCGTTACATTCAAATTGTCAAAAAATGAAAATTTAGTCAATTTTTGCCTTGCCAGAAAAATTTGGCAAAATACAGTAAAAAATTTTCAGCCAAATATCAATTATTTTCCGTGTTTCTAGATCTAATTTCAAACTTTTTCATATATTACCAAACAAAATTCTACAAAAATTAAGCGACTGCGCGTTACATTCAAATTGTCAAAAAATGAAAATTTAGTCAATTTTTGCCTTGACAGAAAAATTTGGCAAAATACAGTAAAAAATTTTCAGCCAAATATCAATTATTTTCCGTGTTTCTAGATCTAATTTCTAACTTTTTCATATATTAACCAACAAAGTTGAATAAAAATTAACCCAATGCGCGTTACATTCAAATTGTCAAAAAGTGAAAATTTAATCAATTTTTGCCTTGCCAGAAAAATTTGGCAAAAAACACTAAAAAATTTTCAGTCAAATATCAGTTATTTTACGTGTTTCTAGATCAAATTTCAAACTTTTCTATATATTAACGAACAAAATTGTACAAAAATGAAGCGACTGCGCGTTACATTCAAATTGTCAAAAAATGAATATTTAGTCAATTTTTACCTTGCCAGAAAAATTTGGCAAAATACAGTAAAAAATTTTCACCCAAATATCAATTATTTTCCGTGTTTCTAGATCTAATTTCAAACTTTTTCATATATTACCAAACAAAATTGTACAAAAATTAATCGACTGCGCATTAGTTTAAACTTGACAAAAAATTAAAATACCATCAATTTTCGCCTCGCCAGAAAAAATTTGCAAAAAACACTAAAAAATTTTTAGCCAAATATCAATTATTTTCCGTGTTTCTAGATCTAATTTCAAACTTTTCCATATATTAACGAACAAAATTGTCCAAAAATTAACCCAGTGCGCATTAGTTTCAACTTGTCAAAAAATGAAAATTAAATCAATTTTCGCCTCACCAGAAAATGTTAGCAAAATACACTAAAAAATTTTCAGTCAAATATCAGTTATTTGCCGTGTTTCTAGATAAAATTATAAATTTTTTATATATTAACGAACAAAATTGTACAAAAATTAACCCAGTGCGCATTAGTTTCAACTTGTCAAAAAATGAAAATTCAATCAATTTTCGCCTCACCAGAAAATTTTAGCAAAATACACTAAAAAATTTTCAGTCAAATATCAGTTATTTGCCGTCTTTCTAGATCAAATTTCAAACTTCTTTATATATTAACGAACAAAATTGTACAAAAATTAAGCAACTGCGCGTTACATTCAAATTGTCAAAAAGTGAAAATTTAATCAATTTTTGCCTTGCCAGAAAAATTTGGCAAAATACACTAAAAAATTTTCAGCCAAATATCAATTATTTTCCGTGTTTCTAGATCAAATTTCAAACTTTTTTATATATTAACGAACAAAATTGTACAAAAATTAAGCGACTGCGCGTTACAATCAAATTTTAAATAAATGAATATTTAGTCAATTTTTACATTGCCAGAAAAATTTGGCAAAATACAGTAAAAAATTTTCAGCCAAATATCAATTTTTTTCCGTGTTTCTAGATCTAATTTCAAATTTTTTCATATATTACAAAACAAAATTGTACAAAAATTAATCGACTGCGCATTAGTTTAAACTTGACAAAAAATTAAAATTCCATCAATTTTCGTCTCGCCAGAAAAAATTTGCAAAAAACACTAAAAAATTTTTAGCCAAATATCAATTATTTTCCGTGTTTCTAGATCTAATTTAAAACTTTTTCATATATTAACGAACCAAATTGTACAAAAATTAACCCAGTGCGCATTAGTTTCAACTTGTCAAAAAATGAAAATTCAATCAATTTTCGCCTCACCAGAAAATTTTATCAAAATACACTAAAAAATTTTCAGTTAAATATTAGTTATTTTCCGTGTTTCTAGATCAAATTTCAAACTTTTTTATATATTAACGAACAAAATTGTACAAAAATTAAGCGACTGCGCGTTACATTCAAATTGTCAAAAAATGAAAATTTAGTTAATTTTTACCTTGCCAGAAAAATTTGGCAAAATACAGTACAAAATTTTCAGCCAAATATCAATTTTTTTCCGTGTTTCTAGATCTAATTTCAAACTTTTTCATATATTACCAAACAAAATTGTACAAAAATTAATCGACTGCGCATTAGTTTAAACTTGACAAAAAATTAAAATTCCATCAATTTTCGCCTCGCCAGAAAAAATTTGCAAAAAACACTAAAAAATTTTCAGTCAAATATTAGTTATTTTCCGTGTTTCTAGATCAAATTTCAAACTTTTTTATATATTAACGAACAAAATTGTACAAAAATTAAGCGACTGCGCGTTACATTCAAATTGTCAAAAAATGAATATTTAGTCAATTTTTACCTTGCCAGAAAAATTTGGCAAAATACACTAAAAAATATTTAGCCAAATATCAATTATTTTCCGTGTTTCTAGATCTAATTTCAAACTTTTTCATACATGACCAAACAAAATTGTACAAAAATTAAGCGACTGCGCGTTACATTCAACTTGTCAAAAAATGAAAATTCAATCAATTTCCGCCTCACCAGAAAATTTTAGCAAAATACACTAAAAAATTTTCAGCCAAATATCAATTATTTTCCGTGTTTCTAGATCTAATTTCAAACTTTTTCATATATTAACGAACAAAATTGTACAAAAATTAAGCAACTGCGCGTTACATTCAAATTGTCAAAACATGAAAATTTAGTCAATTTTCGCCTCACCAGAAAATTTTAGCAAAATACACTAAAAAATTTTTAGCCAAATATCAATTATTTTCCGTGTTTCTAGATCTAATTTTAAACTTTTTCATATATTAACGAACCAAATTGTACAAAAATTAAGCGACTGCGCGTTACATTCAAATTGTCAAAAAATGAATATTTAGTCAATTTTTAACTTGCCAGAAAAATTTGGCAAAATACGGTAAAAAATTTTCAGCCAAATATAAATTAATTTACGTGTTTCTAGATCTAATTTTAAACTTTTTCATATATTACCAAACAAAATTGTACAAAAATTAATCGACTGCGCATTACTTTAAACTTGACAAAAAATTAAAATTCCATCAATTTTCGCCTCGCCAGAAAAAATTTGCAAAAAACACTAAAAAATTTTTAGCCAAATATCAATTATTTTCCGTGTTTCTAGATCTAATTTCAAACTTTTTCATATATTAACGAACAAAATTGTACAAAAATTAACCCAGTGCGCGTTACATTCAAATTGTCAAAAAATGAATATTTAGTTAATTTTTAACTTGCCAGAAAAATTTGGCAAAATACAGTAAAAAATTTTCAGCCAAATATCAATTATTTTCCGTGTTTCTAGATCAAATTTCAAACTTTTTTATATATTAACGAACAAAATAGTACAAAAATTAAGCGACTGCGCGTTACATTCAAATTGTCAAAAAATGAAAATTTAGTCAATTTTTGCCTTGCCAGAAAAATTTGGCAAAATACAGTAAAAAATTTTCAGCCAAATATCAATTATTTTCCGTGTTTCTAGATCTAATTTCAAACTTTTTCATATATTACCAAACAAAATTCTACAAAAATTAAGCGACTGCGCGTTACATTCAAATTGTCAAAAAATGAAAATTTAGTCAATTTTTGCCTTGCCAGAAAAATTTGGCAAAATACAGTAAAAAATTTTCAGCCAAATATCAATTATTTTCCGTGTTTTTAGATCAAATTTCAAACTTTTTTATATATTAACGAACAAAATAGTACAAAAATTAAGCGACTGCGCGTTACATTCAAATTGTCAAAAAATGAAAATTTAGTCAATTTTTGCCTTGACAGAAAAATTTGGCAAAATACAGTAAAAAATTTTCAGCCAAATATCAATTATTTTCCGTGTTTCTAGATCTAATTTCTAACTTTTTCATATATTAACGAACAAAGTTGAATAAAAATTAACCCAATGCGCGTTACATTCAAATTGTCAAAAAGTGAAAATTTAATCAATTTTTGCCTTGCCAGAAAAATTTGGCAAAAAACACTAAAAAATTTTCAGTCAAATATCAGTTATTTTACGTGTTTCTAGATCAAATTTCAAACTTTTCTATATATTAACGAACAAAATTGTACAAAAATGAAGCGACTGCGCGTTACATTCAAATTGTCAAAAAATGAATATTTAGTCAATTTTTACCTTGCCAGAAAAATTTGGCAAAATACAGTAAAAAATTTTCAGCCAAATATCAATTATTTTCCGTGTTTCTAGATCTAATTTCAAACTTTTTCATATATTACCAAACAAAATTGTACAAAAATTAATCGACTGCGCATTAGTTTAAACTTGACAAAAAATTAAAATACCATCAATTTTCGCCTCGCCAGAAAAAATTTGCAAAAAACACTAAAAAATTTTTAGCCAAATATCAATTATTTTCCGTGTTTCTAGATCTAATTTCAAACTTTTCCATATATTAACGAACAAAATTGTCCAAAAATTAACCCAGTGCGCATTAGTTTCAACTTGTCAAAAAATGAAAATTAAATCAATTTTCGCCTCAACAGAAAATGTTAGCAAAATACACTAAAAAATTTTCAGTCAAATATCAGTTATTTGCCGTGTTTCTAGATAAAATTATAAATTTTTTATATATTAACGAACAAAATTGTACAAAAATTAACCCAGTGCGCATTAGTTTCAACTTGTCAAAAAATGAAAATTCAATCAATTTTCGCCTCACCAGAAAATTTTAGCAAAATACACTAAAAAATTTTCAGTCAAATATCAGTTATTTGCCGTCTTTCTAGATCAAATTTCAAACTTCTTTATATATTAACGAACAAAATTGTACAAAAATTAAGCAACTGCGCGTTACATTCAAATTGTCAAAAAGTGAAAATTTAATCAATTTTTGCCTTGCCAGAAAAATTTGGCAAAATACACTAAAAAATTTTCAGCCAAATATCAATTATTTTCCGTGTTTCTAGATCAAATTTCAAACTTTTTTATATATTAACGAACAAAATTGTACAAAAATTAAGCGACTGCGCGTTACAATCAAATTTTAAATAAATGAATATTTAGTCAATTTTTACATTGCCAGAAAAATTTGGCAAAATACAGTAAAAAATTTTCAGCCAAATATCAATTTTTTTCCGTGTTTCTAGATCTAATTTCAAATTTTTTCATATATTACAAAACAAAATTGTACAAAAATTAATCGACTGCGCATTAGTTTAAACTTGACAAAAAATTAAAATTCCATCAATTTTCGTCTCGCCAGAAAAAATTTGCAAAAAACACTAAAAAATTTTTAGCCAAATATCAATTATTTTCCGTGTTTCTAGATCTAATTTAAAACTTTTTCATATATTAACGAACCAAATTGTACAAAAATTAACCCAGTGCGCATTAGTTTCAACTTGTCAAAAAATGAAAATTCAATCAATTTTCGCCTCACCAGAAAATTTTATCAAAATACACTAAAAAATTTTCAGTCAAATATTAGTTATTTTCCGTGTTTCTAGATCAAATTTCAAACTTTTTTATATATTAACGAACAAAATTGTACAAAAATTAAGCGACTGCGCGTTACATTCAAATTGTCAAAAAATGAAAATTTAGTTAATTTTTACCTTGCCAGAAAAATTTGGCAAAATACAGTACAAAATTTTCAGCCAAATATCAATTTTTTTCCGTGTTTCTAGATCTAATTTCAAACTTTTTCATATATTACCAAACAAAATTGTACAAAAATTAATCGACTGCGCATTAGTTTAAACTTGACAAAAAATTAAAATTCCATCAATTTTCGCCTCGCCAGAAAAAATTTGCAAAAAACACTAAAAAATTTTCAGTCAAATATCAGTTATTTTCCGTGTTTCTAGATCAAATTTCAAACTTTTTTATATATTAACGAACGAAATTGTACAAAAATTAAGCGACTGCGCGTTACATTCAAATTGTCAAAAAATGAATATTTAGTCAATTTTTACCTTGCCAGAAAAATTTGGCAAAATACACTAAAAAATATTTAGCCAAATATCAATTATTTTCCGTGTTTCTAAATCTAATTTCAAACTTTTTCATACATGACCAAACAAAATTGTACAAAAATTAAGCGACTGCGCGTTACATTCAACTTGTCAAAAAATGAAAATTCAATCAATTTCCGCCTCACCAGAAAATTTTAGCAAAATACACTAAAAAATTTTCAGCCAAATATCAATTATTTTCCGTGTTTCTAGATCTAATTTCAAACTTTTTCATATATTAACGAACAAAATTGTCCAAAAATTAACCCAGTGCGCATTAGTTTCAACTTGTCAAAAAATGAAAATTAAATCAATTTTCGCCTCACCAGAAAATGTTAGCAAAATACACTAAAAAATTTTCAGTCAAATATCAGTTATTTGCCGTGTTTCTAGATAAAATTTTAAACTTTTTTATATATTAACGAACAAAATTGTACAAAAATTAACCCAGTGCGCATTAGTTTCAGCTTGTCAAAAAATGAAAATTCAATCAATTTTCGCCTCACCAGAAAATTTTAGCAAAATACACTAAAAAATTTTCAGTCAAATATCAGTTATTTGCCGTCTTTGTAGATCAAATTTCAAACTTCTTTATATATTAACGAACAAAATTGTACAAAAATTAAGCAACTGCGCGTTACATTCAAATTGTCAAAACATGAAAATTTAGTCAATTTTCGCCTCACCAGAAAATTTTAGCAAAATACACTAAAAAATTTTTAGCCAAATATCAATTATTTTCCGTGTTTCTAGATCTAATTTCAAACTTTTTCATATATTAACGAACCAAATTGTACAAAAATTAAGCGACTGCGCGTTACATTCAAATTGTCAAAAAATGAATATTTAGTCAATTTTTAACTTGCCAGAAAAATTTGGCAAAATACAGTAAAAAATTTTCAGCCAAATATAAATTAATTTACGTGTTTCTAGATCTAATTTTAAACTTTTTCATATATTACCAAACAAAATTGTACAAAAATTAATCGACTGCGCATTACTTTAAACTTGACAAAAAATTAAAATTCCATCAATTTTCGCCTCGCCAGAAAAAATTTGCAAAAAACACTAAAAAATTTTTAGCCAAATATCAATTATTTTCCGTGTTTCTAGATCTAATTTCAAACTTTTTCATATATTAACGAACAAAATTGTACAAAAATTAACCCAGTGCGCGTTACATTCAAATTGTCAAAAAATGAATATTTAGTCAATTTTTAACTTGCCAGAAAAATTTGGCAAAATACAGTAAAAAATTTTCAGCCAAATATCAATTATTTTCCGTGTTTCTAGATCAAATTTCAAACTTTTTTATATATTAACGAACAAAATAGTACAAAAATTAAGCGACTGCGCGTTACATTCAAATTGTCAAAAAATGAAAATTTAGTCAATTTTTGCCTTGCCAGAAAAATTTGGCAAAATACAGTAAAAAATTTTCAGCCAAATATCAATTATTTTCCGTGTTTCTAGATCTAATTTCAAACTTTTTCATATATTACCAAACAAAATTCTACAAAAATTAAGCGACTGCGCGTTACATTCAAATTGTCAAAAAATGAAAATTTAGTCAATTTTTGCCTTGCCAGAAAAATTTGGCAAAATACAGTAAAAAATTTTCAGCCAAATATCAATTATTTTCCGTGTTTTTAGATCAAATTTCAAACTTTTTTATATATTAACGAACAAAATAGTACAAAAATTAAGCGACTGCGCGTTACATTCAAATTGTCAAAAAATGAAAATTTAGTCAATTTTTGCCTTGACAGAAAAATTTGGCAAAATACAGTAAAAAATTTTCAGCCAAATATTAATTATTTTCCGTGTTTCTAGATCTAATTTCAAAATTATTCATATATTAACGAACAAAATTGTACAAAAATTAAGCGACTGCGCGTTACATTCAAATTGTCAAAAAATGAAAATTTAGTCAATTTTTCCCTTGCCAGAAAAATTTGGCAAAAGACAGTAAAAAATTTTCAGCCAAGTATCAAGTATCTTCCGTGTTTCTAGACCTAATTTCAAACTTTTTTAGCTATTAACAAACAAAATTGATCCAAAATTAACCTACTGCGCATTGGTTTCAGCTTGTTAAAGTTGCTCAATTTATGTTCAATTTTGTTCGTTAATAGATGAAAATGCTTGAAATAAGATCTTGAAATATAAAAACAATTGATATTTGACTGACAATTTTTTAGTGTAATTTGCCAAATATTTCTGGCAAGGCAAAAATTGACTAAATTTTCATTTTTTGACAATTTGAATGTAACACGCAGTCGCTTATTTTTTGTACAATTTTGTTCGTTAATATATGAAAAAGTTCAAAATTAGATCTAGAAACGCGGAAAATAATTGATATTTGGCTGAAAATTTTTTGTGTATTTTACCAAATTTTTCTGGCAATGCAAAAATTGACTAAATTTTCATTTTTTGACAATTTGAATGTAACGCGCAGTCGCTTAATTTTTGTACAATTTTGTTCTTTAATATATGAAAAAGTTTGAAATTAGATCTAGAAAAACGGAAAATAATTGATATTTGGCTGAAAATTTTTTACTGTATTTTGCCAAATTTTTCTGGCAAGTTAAAAATTGACTAAATATTCATTTTTTGACAATTTGAATGTAACGCGCACTGGGTTACTTTTTGTACAATTTTGTTCGTTAATATATGAAAAAGTTTGAAATTAGATCTAGAAACACGGAAATTAATTGATATTTGGCTAAAAATTTTTTAGTGTTTTTTGCAAATTTTTTCTGGCGAGGCGAAAATTGATGGAATTTTAATTTTTTGTCAAGTTTAAACTAATGCGCAGTCGATTAATTTTTGTACAATTTTGTTTGGTAATATATGAAAAAGTTTGAAATTAGATCTAGAAACACGTAAATTAATTCATATTTGGCTGAAAATTTTTTACTGTATTTTGCCAAATTTTTCTGGCAAGTTAAAAATTGACTAAATATTCATTTTTTGACAATTTGAATGTAACGCGCAGTCGCTTAATTTTTGTACAATTTTGTTCGTTAATATATGAAAAAGTTTGAAATTAGATCTAGAAACACGGAAAATACTTGATATTTGGCTTAAAATTTTTTAGTGTATTTTGCCAAATTTTTCTGGCAAGGCGAAAATTGATTGAATTTTCATTTTTTGACAAGTTGAAACTAATGCGCACTAGGTTAATTTTTGTACAATTTGGTTCGTTAATATATGAAAAAGTTTGAAATCAGATCCAGAAACACGGAAAATAATTGATATTTGGCTAAAAATTTTTTAGTGTTTTTTGCAAATTTTTTCTGGCGAGACGAAAATTGATGGAATTTTAATTTTTTGTCAAGTTTAAACTAATGCGCAGACGATTAATTTTTGTACAATTTTGTTTTGTAATATATGAAAAAATTTGAAATTAGATCTAGAAACACGGAAAAAAATTGATATTTGGCTGAAAATTTTTTACTGTATTTTGCCAAATTTTTCTGGCAATGTAAAAATTGACTAAATATTCATTTATTTAAAATTTGATTGTAACGCGCAGTCGCTTAATTTTTGTACAATTTTGTTCGTTAATATATAAAAAAGTTTGAAATTTAATCTAGAAACACGGAAAATAATTGATATTTGGCTGAAAATTTTTTAGTGTATTTTGCCAAATTTTTCTGGCAAGGCAAAAATTGATTAAATTTTCACTTTTTGACAATTTGAATGTAACGCGCAGTTGCTTAATTTTTGTACAATTTTGTTCGTTAATATATAAAGAAGTTTGAAATTTGATCTAGAAAGACGGCAAATAACTGATATTTGACTGAAAATTTTTTAGTGTATTTTGCTAAAATTTTCTGGTGAGGCGAAAATTGATTGAATTTTCATTTTTTGACAAGTTGAAACTAATGCGCACTGGGTTAATTTTTGTACAATTTTGTTCGTTAATATATAAAAAATTTATAATTTTATCTAGAAACACGGCAAATAACTGATATTTGACTGAAAATTTTTTAGTGTATTTTGCTAACATTTTCTGGTGAGGCGAAAATTGATTTAATTTTCATTTTTTGACAAGTTGAAACTAATGCGCACTGGGTTAATTTTTGGACAATTTTGTTCGTTAATATATGGAAAAGTTTGAAATTAGATCTAGAAACACGGAAAATAATTGATATTTGGCTTAAAAATTTTTTAGTGTTTTTTGCAAATTTTTTCTGGCGAGGCGAAAATTGATGGTATTTTAATTTTTTGTCAAGTTTAAACTAATGCGCAGTCGATTAATTTTTGTACAATTTTGTTTGGTAATATATGAAAAAGTTTGAAATTAGATCTAGAAACACGGAAAATAATTGATATTTGGCTGAAAATTTTTTACTGTATTTTGCCAAATTTTTCTGGCAAGGTAAAAATTGACTAAATATTCATTTTTTGACAATTTGAATGTAACGCGCAGTCGCTTCATTTTTGTACAATTTTGTTCGTTAATATATAGAAAAGTTTGAAATTTGATCTAGAAACACGTAAAATAACTGATATTTGACTGAAAATTTTTTAGTGTTTTTTGCCAAATTTTTCTGGCAAGGCAAAAATTGATTAAATTTTCACTTTTTGACAATTTGAATGTAACGCGCATTGGGTTAATTTTTATTCAACTTTGTTCGTTAATATATGAAAAAGTTAGAAATTAGATCTAGAAGTACGGAAAATAAATGATATTTGGCTGAAAATTTTTTAGAGTATTTTGGCAAATATTTCTGGCAAGGCAAAAATGCATTGAATTTTCATTTTTTCACAAGTTGAAATCAATGCGCAGTAGCTCAATTTATGTTTAATTTTGTTTGTTTAGAGATGAAAAAGTTTGAAATTAGATCTAGAAATGTGGAAAATAATTGATATTTGACTGAAATTTTTTTAGTGTATTTTGCCAATAATTTCTGGCAAGGCATAATTATGAAGGAATGTTCCCATATGTATAATAAACGGACAAAATTATTGTTTCAGATATAGGTAATGTTTTAGCATTTCAAATTTTTTTTACAATTTTTTTGCGTAAATTGATATTTTCCTTTTTAATTTTATCCGAATGTTTTTATTAGGGGTGGTTTTCAGGTGTTGATATTTTTTGTTATTAATTTACAAAGTTAGGGTGTATATTTCTGAGTATGTTTTACTCTTTCAGATTGTGATTAAATTTTTTTTGAACGAATTTTTATTTTTTCAATAATTTTGTCAGAATATCATCCTTTAGGGTGGTTTTCATGGGTTGATCATTTTTTTTATTAATTCAAATAATTAAATTGTATATTTTTGAGTATGATCAACCATTTTAGATTTTGATTAGATTTTTTTGTGCAAATTGATTGTTGTGCCCCTTTCTGCTACTACCTGTCGTACATTTTAATTTTTGTTATCTTAATATCTCAATTTTTTTTTGTGTAATTAAAGTTTTATTTTTTTAATTGTTAATTTTGTGGTAGATAAATATTTTATTTTTATTTGGATTTAATTAGTTTACTTTTAAATTTAATTTTATTAATTGTAACATTTTGTTCTTAAGAAATGAAATAATTATGCTTTCAATAATGATCAGAATTGATTAATCAATTATTTTTGTTTAAACTTTTGATTTTTGTACTGATATATTCTTTAAGTCAACAAGAGTGATTTGATTTTCGTGCGTAAAAGCACGTGACCTCCTCTGATTGGTGGTCAATCTGTGCAGATTAGTTGGCTTAAACAACTTACTTATTTTCGCTATTTTTATTATTAATTTGCCAATTTTTAAAGATTGTGCAAGTGCAATCTGATTGAGGAGGCATCCATTAATCATTTGCAATAATTTTGAACTCATTTTATATTGTTGTTTTGCTTTGGGTTGACGGAATTCAGTTCTTTATGTTTTCTTTTAGAAATAAACTATTTATTTCTTTGTATATTGTCTGGATTCTTTAAAACAATAAGTTTTATCATAATAAGTCGTTTAGGAATTTAGATTTTTGCTTTTTTACATATTTTCCAGCAAAACACATAATATGGACTTGCAGTTTAAGAAAAAGATTTGTTGTTTGTATAGAAGTTAATCGAGATAGCTCAGTTGGTTAGGCGTTAGGTTTTAGTTAGTTGCGTGCGGCGAACCCGGGTTCGATTCCCTGTCCCCCCAAATTTGTTTTTAAAAAATATCCTCATTATGTGAGGTTCTCGCAGTTAATTGTAGCAACAATTAATCTTAATTCGTTCACTTTTATAGTAATTTGTATTTTTAAAATTCTTTTTTAATTTATTAAATTTAAAAATTGTATTTATTAACTGAAATATAACTTTTATTAATTTTAAGCTACACATAACCTTTATGTGTAGTTTACAACCCAAGCTGTTCATTGTTTTTTGTATTTTGCTGTTTAGAATCGTTTATTTCTTAAAAAATCATTTATTTTAGCGATTTGTGGCATTTTTTTTTTTGACGTAATTTTTCTGACGTGATTTACTTGACGTCGCGAAAAAACGTCATGTAATTTACGTCAAGCGCGTATGACATACATTTTATGTCATAAACTTTCGTAAGGGTTAGCCGCGGCAGCTTCCTGCATCATTTCAAAGTTGCTTGGTTCCTCTTCAAAATGTTAAGTGAATTTTGATGGTAAGTATATGACAAAGTCAGCATCCAGTTCGAGAATAATCCTTGCTCCATACTTTGTCTGAACCTTCTTCATTTTCGTCACATAATAAAGACTATTTTTACTGAGTTCAGAAAGAGGTTTTACTGGCAGATAACTTTCAAATCGTCCAACAGCATTGACTTTTTCGAGATCCATGGTTGAATGAAGACTCCGAAAAGAATTGAAATTGTTTAAACTCTAATGTTAAACTTATAATATTAAGTATTTAAATTAAAAAAAAAGTTTAAAACAGAACTTATAAAATAAAGTTGTAAAGAAAAAAAACTTATAAAATAAATCTGAAAAACAAAAAACTTATAAAATAAAGTTAAAAAAAACTTATAAAATACATCTGAAAAGAGAAGACTTTAAAACTAAAGCTAAAAGAGAAAAATTATATCTATAATATGTAAAAAAAATACTTATAAAATAAAACTGAAAAAAACACTTATAAAATAAATCTGAAAAGAGAAAATTTTAAAACTAAAGCTAAAACCGAAAATTATATCTAAAATTGAAAATTATATCTAAAATATGTAAAGCTTATAATTACTGTTAATAAGGAGACCTGTAAGAAAGAATGACTCTGATAGTCCGCGAGTCGCCTTATATTGTCAATTCCCAAGTTCTTTCTCTTTCCCCCACTACATTGTACAATGCGCGCGCAATTATTACCCCCACCTACATGCGTGTAAGTTGTGCGCACGTTAAAAATATTTTCTAATTGCTAAAATTAAAATATTTAACGAAATGTAATGAATTACAGTATTTATTTGTAAAATTAATTTATTTATGGTATTTACTTGATATAATATAATGTAGGTTGTAAAATTTGCTTATGAGTAATTTTCAGGTGATAAAATCGGTGATGAAATTGGTGATGTTGTTGGTGATGGTGTTGCTAGTCTTTCTATTGACTGGAATATTATGTCCAACATCTCATTAGTAGGTGGCAACCCTTCTAGCAACTGTGCAATCTAAAATTTTATTTTTAATTTTAAATTTAAATAAAAAACATTCTGGAATATTTGCATGTTAATAAAAAAAAAAGTTTACCTCCTCAGGCTCAATATTGATGACTAAAATTTCGGGATTATCATCATCATCCTCATTATCATCATCGTCCTCATTATCATATTCAGCCTCATTATCATCTTCAGACTCATTATCATCAGAATCACTGATAATAATTGTGTCAGCCTCGCTATTGACATTCTCATCGTCAAGAATAATCATTAACTCTCCATCGACGATCATTGACTCTACATCACTACCAAGATCATTGTCAAAGATAACAATATTTAAATTGCTTGTGGTAGAATTAAGATTTGATTCAGGAGAGTTTGGTGGGATATAATAATTTTCCATTGTTTTTCTTTTTAATTCTGAAAAAGAAAGGATAAGAAATATTGTATAGATTTGCTTAACTTTAAAATTCTATAAATTTTAAAATAAGCTTAAGTAAAAAAAAAAACTAAAGTAAAACAAGCTAAAGTAGAATAAGCTAAAATAAGCTAAAATATAGACGAAAGACCTGAAAAGAATGATTCTTGCAGATCGCGAACGGCTATAAGTAGCCAGCAACCATCCCCACTCACATTTATCCCACTTCTCACTAGTCATGCGCGATAGAAGCTGCTCAGTTTATTAACCAATGGAAACACTCTATTAGAATGACGTCAGTTGAACATTACGTTCCCATTGGCTCTTGTGTATTGGCTTTCATGTCACCATGTTCGAGATTTGAAAATCGAAATCGGATATAGATTAATCGATTGAGTTGTTAAATCGAATTTTAAGAATCGATAACCATTAATCGATCACTCGGAAGGTAGCTTTCGATTTTCCAATTCCTACACCATTTTATAAGTTTTCAATGCTCACAACATGTGTCAAAACATATAATAAACTTTTAAATAAAAAATTATTTTTACTTAAAATTAATTTAATTAATAGACAGACTAATTTATATAGTTTTATGATATTAACTGCTTAGTGTCATAATCAATTATCGCATAATATATGTCTATAAGTTAAAAACTTTTACTTTGAAAATTATTTTACTTCATATATTAACTTACAAATTAAACTATTTTATACAATGTTATTAAAATATTTAACTCTAAAATCAACGTTTTAGTGTCATCATACAATTTTACTATTAGATTTTTATTTAGTTGCTTACATTTCTTTTTTTTCATAACATAACCTCAAACTGTCACAACATGCTAAACTTTATTTGCGTTTATAATTTTGTCTAATATATGATAATAACAATAAATATTCTTTCAGTGTAAAACTGATACAATAATACATTTGAGAATTTCTTGCTGAGATTATTTTTTTCCTCATATCATTGAAATAATACTTTATGCATACATAAATAAAAAATCAATATTAATTAGAATAATTTACGAGAATTGTATTTGTTACATATATTATTATTAGTTATTGAAATTGATCTATTTCTAAAATAAATCAAGGATTTATAAATTTAATTTATATTAATTCATATAAATGAGAAGTTAAGATTATTATTTTTATCTTGGTATTAAAAGTTCAAAATGAAATCATTTGTTAAAATAAATATTTTAAAATCGAGTGCAATAAAACAAAACATGTGAATTGTTCCTATTTGATTAGATTAATAAAATTATTATGTAAAGTGAAAGTTTTATTATATTTAATGACTAGTGTAAATATTATTTAATAAGAACTATAAATTAAAAATTATATACAGGGGGTCCGAGGCGAGGGTGTACATATTAAAAGGTGATAATCTTTGATAAAAAACAAGACGAAAAGTCCTTTGTAGTTTTTGAAACTGCGCAATAGTTAACGAGTTATAAGAAAAACAATTTTGACCAATAAGGAAGGTTTTTAGCATTTCGGGTGTTGTTAATCAAATGTGGGTCCATCCTCCCTAAAACTATACTCCCTGTGGCGAGCCCGAGCTCTCGAAAACTGACCTGCAATTGGTTCTGCTCCACGGAAAATTTTTCTTCGCAAGTATCTTGATATTATGAAAAAATGTGTGGTTTGAAGGAGGGTGTACCACACTTGACAAACAACACCTCCTGATGCTCGAAATGTCAAGAAATCTTCCTCATTGGTCAAAATTGTTTTTCTCATAACTCATTAACTATTGCAAATTTTCAAAAACTACAAAGGACTTTTCGTCTTGTTTTTTATCAAAGTTTATGACCCCTTAATATGTACACCCTCGCCTCGGACACCCTGTATATAGTAATTTAAAATAGAATTATGTTACTTTAACGTATAATTTGTTGTGGATAAATATTTAATTAATTCAACTTACAGTTTTCTGATTTGAGCTTTGTTTCACTGGCTCAGGATTTTGCATTGGTTGCTGACATTGGTTTGCTCTTGTTCTCAGGCTATGAAAAATTTGTGATTCAGGATGTTGGTTCCCAGAGTGATGTGATTGGACGTTATACCCTTCCGATGTCGGAGCATTCGATGACAATGGTTGAGTATTACACGTTTTCGTTGTCGGAGCATTCGATGACATTGGGTTACGTCTATCAGTTGTCGGAACATTCGATGAAATTGGTTGAACGTTACGTCTTTCTGTTGTCGGAGCATTCGATAACATTCGTTCTCGTGACATTGGTTGAACTTTCATAACATTATTTTCAATCGGTCGTCCTCTCAAAGATTGTAGAAAAGGTAAATTCCGTTGCTGTTCCTATTAATTAGATTATAATTTAACAAAGTTGTTATATTCAATATATATTTTTTAATTACTTTAAATGCTTAGATTAAATATTTTTAATGGAACTTACATTTTCCTGATTTAAATTTTGTTCAACTGTCCCGTGGTTTTGCCCTGTTTGCTGAATATCTAGGACATTTGACCTAGGTTGCAGTTTACATAGGTTATGTGACCTAGGTTGTTGATTCATGGAGTATTGAGGTCTAGGTTGAACAAAATATCCTGGATGTACAGAACCTTGCATTTGTGCATGACTACAGGCTGGTCTAGACTCTTGAGTAGTTGAACTCATAAAGCCATTGCATTGATGGAATCCAGAATATAGCTGTCACAGAGAAAAATTTTAACCGTAAATAATGCTGTTGCAAAATGTCACACACACACACACACAGAACTAATAGTCAAAGAATCAATTATTTAAGGTTAAAACTCTTGACAATGTAAATAATTTTTAGTCTGTGAATATTTAATTTAAAAATACTTACAATTGGTTCAATTAGAGTTATAAACCTGCAGAAACAGCACCCGCCACAATTTGACCTAGGTAGCAGCCTGCATAGGTTATGTAACCTAGGTTGTTGATTCCCAGAGTGTTGTGGTCTAGGTTGGGTGAAATATCCTGGATGTACGGAACCTTGCATTTGTGTTGAATTCATAAAGTCATTGCATTGATTGAATCCAGAATATAACTGTCACAGAGAAAAATTTTAACCGTAAATACAGCATTACTTAATACAAATGTACTAAATTTACTTAAACAAATTTAAAAATGCTGTTGCAAAATGTCACACACACAACTAATAGTTAAAGAATCAAATATTTAAGGTTAAAACTCTTGACAATGTAAATAATTTTTAACCTGTGAATATTTAATTTTAAAATACCTACAATTGGTTCAATTAGAGTCATGAACCGGCAAAAACAGCAACTGCCGCAATACATGCTGCTATTTCCATCACGAGAGAAGTTCTAAAACATGTGAACATTTCAATAATAACTTTTAAGATCTAGACAAATTTAAGTTTTAAACATACAAAATAAAAATCATGATTTACACACCATTACAGTTGGACGTTCAAATCAAATCGCGACAGTTCAAACTATTCATTATTTGAGTACAATAAATTATATCTTTGGATGTCAATTGCTGTAGAAAAATCTAACAATGAGTATCTATTCTTGTGTAAAATATTTTTATCTATAGAAAAAATAGTTAAAAGCATTTAATGTTTGTCTACATCAAAAAATTTTTAGGATAAAAATGAGTTAGAAACATAGAATACAATGTTATAATTTTCAAAACCACTTCGAAAGTAAAAATTTTAAAAAATTTAAAATCACAGATTTGAGGAGAAGATTTAAATAAGCTTAAATATAATACTTACCAAATAAGTAAAATTCAAATAGGGAATCACTAAGGGAGTTCAGTCGGTAAAGTAGAACTCTAACACTATTTTTAACCCAGTCGGTATGTCAGGGATCTGCATTACCGATATTGACGTAAAAATTCAAATTCACTTTGGGTGATTCCCCCCTTCGAAACGCGGGAAATTCAAAAATCCCCACTTCAAACAACAAAAACACAAGGGAAATTCAAAATCCCCAGTAGAAACAGCCTTTTTCTTGTGGAATTAACAAGTGGCGCCATCTAGCGGCGGCCGTCGGAACCAACTCGGTCGGTAAAACAGAACACCCCACAGAAACCACTATTTCCACTGTCGGTAAAGTAGAAATCTACATTACCGACAGTCGGTAACTGTCCCCGTACCCTCCTTGCTATACTACTTGGTATATACTCCATTCCCCCCCCATCCCCAAAATATCATTTTGGAGCTAAAAACAGTTTTTCTGCTGTTCCTTTATCCTATATTTCTTTCTATATATATGAAATCAGTTAGTTTTAGCTATAGATATACTGCTATGCTTTCTCAGCAAGTACAAAAGAGAGAATAAGGTATAGAATTTACCTGGGTTAGAATGGGACAAGAATTGTGTCCGTAGCAGAAAGAGAGATAAAGTATATGGAATAGATAAAAAAAACAATAGCGTGCGTACAGAAATATACTGCCATGCTTTTTCAGCAAGTAAGAGAGAGTAAGGTATAGAATTTACCTGGGTTAGAATAGGGCAAGAATAGTGTCTGTATGAGAAAGAGAGATGAAGAATATGGAATAGATAAAGAGAACAATAGCGTGCGTACAGAAAAAGAAAATAAGGTATAGAATGTGCCTGGAATAAACAAAGACAATAATAGTGTGCGAAACACAAGCTGAGTTCACAATTGTGGTTATAGCGTGAAAACTTGAAAGAGGGAAAGGTGTGATGATGTTCTTTGTTTGAGGGAGAGAGAGGGAGAGAGAGAGAAAGAGAGAATGAGAAAAGAGATTTTAGAGCAGTGTAAAAATTCTAAGGCACCCTTGTACGAGAACTTGATAAATGTGAGTTGAAGATATATTTAAAAATTTTTTAATTAAAAAATGGAAAGTTCGCTAGATTTATAAATTAATTTTGTATTATTTAAACAATTGTTTCTGTATTTTATATCAATTGCTTTTGTATTGTATATATTTTAATTAGCTATAGGTAAAACTAAGCATCAAACGGGAAATTTATTTAGAACTATTGCTTAAACAAATTATTGTAATTATTTATTACCTTTTTTAAAAATAAAGCTAGAGACGTGCGGTTTTGTTTTTAATTTTGCAACTTTCCATATATGATGTAACAAACCTAAGTATCAAACTTAAAGTTTATTTATAACAATAGTTTACATAAATTATTGTGGTTATTTATTAACTTCTTTAAAAAGAAAGCTAGAGATTTGCGGTTTTTTATTACATTTTCAGCCTTTTATGTTTGCTATAGTTAAAACTAAGCATCAAAGTTGAAATTTATGTACAGTCATCGTCAGATATGCTTATACATATTTCTATAGGATTACGTGCTAAAATGTTAAAGTATATCTGACGTAGCTGTACAACCCGAGTTGCCCGAAAAGCCCGAGTTTGCCCAAATAGAAGTTGCTTTCTGGTCAGTGGCTGGAAGGGCTAATTATTATTAAATAAAAACATCACAAATAGAAAGAAATTTCCTAGGCTTAGTGTATCTAATTTTCCGGTTAACTTCTTCAGGGAAGTTAACCTCAAAATGTAAAATCCGACTTCTCTGAAGTACCCAAGTACTCAACTGATGACTAGCTCATTACCGGTAAACTTCTTCAGGGAACTTAACGTCAAACTGTGAAAATGGACTCCTTTAAAGTACCTCATTACCCAACAGATGTCCAGGTTATTTCCAGGCAACTTCTTCAGGGAAGTTAACCTTTAAGATTTTTAAACCGACTTCTTTGAACCACCTAAGTACCCAACAATTGCGTTGTCCAGGTCATTTCCGGTAACTTCTTCAGGGAAGTTAACCTCAAAATGTAAAAACCGACTTCACTGAAGCGCCCAAGTACTCAACCGATGTCCAGGTCATTTCCGGTAACTTCTTCAGAAAAGTTATCCTCAAAATGTAAAAACCTTCTTCTCTGAAGTACATAGATACCCTACCCATGTCTAGGTCATTTCCGGTCAACTTCTTCTATTCAGAATGTCAAGCATTATTCTGCTTTTTTAAAAACTCCAATTTACTAGAGGTTTTATATAATAAGTTTTTTTCCAGGGTAGCATAAGTTTAAATGTTTTCATTATCGGATCCAAACGTCTAAAAATGGCACATTATTTTTGGAGTGTCGGTGTGATAATTTATTCAAAGTTGCTTATTTTACATTAAAAAGTTAACTTACCCAGAAAGTTGACAAAAAGATACCTGGAAATCGGTTTGGTACTTAAGTATTTCTGAGAAGTCAATTTTTACATTTTGAGCTTAACTTTCCTAAAGAAGTTGACCGGAAATGACATAGAAATTGCATCGGTTAACTACTGGTGTACTTTTAAGTAGTCAATTTCTACATTTTGAGATTATCTTCCCTGAAGAAGTTGACTGGAAAAGACATTTGTGCGATTTTGAACTTTTGCTAAAACCCAAATTTCTCGACATTTTAAGATCTCCTGATTGCCGAAACCCTTCACTAATGTATGACGATTTAATTTTTCGTGCTGAAACCGAGTCTGAAGTCAGAAGTGTCAGATTTTTAGCATTTTTTATTTTCACCACTCTAAGTACAATAGTTTGGCAGATATCGAGATGGAATTGTACATTTTTAATGCATTTTTGTTAAAAAAAATGACCGTACTAATGAATTAGTGAGAAATCGGTTACTATTTAAGCCGTTTTTTGAATGACGGCACTTTTGTATTAAGTGTCATCTAAACTATAATATTCAATTGAAATTGTTCATTTATGAGCCTTTTTAAAGTTTTAATTAGAATTTTGACGTACGCGCCAGCCAAACGTAGAGACGCGACGCAGCTTGCCTAGGTCGCACCTCGTGTATGTATACAGTACCGTCGAGAATTGTCAGTCCACCTATTTTTTAAGGTTTGAAAAACGTCTTTAAACGTACAAAGTATAATTATTAAAATTTTTCTGTGTTTATTTCCTAAAAGTAGATAAAATTTTGAGGAAAATAAGGCCTGAGTGAAGTGATTTAGTCAATTTTTTATTGAAATATATTAAAAAATGTGGAATTTTTAATGCTTTACAAAAATTGAAATTACTCTTGAAATAAAATAGGTTTTTTAAAGTTCCTATGCTTGTTTTAAAACGAATTTACTGGAGAATAACATTGTTGTTTAAGCATTAATGTGCAATTTTTTTCCTAGCATATGCAAGGCTCGGAAGTTGGACCAAAAAATTTATCAAATTTTAAAGACATTATTTTGACATAAAAATAATTTTTAAAATTCCAATACATATATTATATTACTTCCTTCCGAAAGTTATTGACAATTATGACCTTGGTATATTTTATATAGCTGTATTTGATATCAAGATATAAACAATAATTTTTTTAATATTTTTTGGTCCAACTGCCGAGCTTTGCATATGCTAGGGAAAAAATTGCACATTAATGCTTAAACAACAATGAAATTCTCTAGTAAATTTCCTTTAAAACAAGCATAGGAACTTTAAAAAACCTATTTTATTTCAAGAGTAATTTCAATTTTTGTAAAGCATTAAAAATTCCACATTTTTTAACATATTTCAATGAAAAATTGACTAAATCACTTCACTCAGGCCTTATTTTCCTCAAAATTTTATCTACTTTAAGGAAATAAACACAGAAAAATTTTAATATTTGTACTTTGTACATTTAAAGATGTTTTTCAAACCTTAAAATATGGGTGGACTGACAATTTCCGACGGTACTGTATGTACCGTGCTGTCTTTCGTTTTGACATTTGAAATATAGATTAAAAAGATATTATCAATGATGAATTACTCTTTTGACCTTTTGTCTCTCACTCATTTTCTAAATCCATTCAATCGAGAATTTTAAGTAGTTAAGTAAGACGGGTTCTCGTAGTAGTAGTAGCTTATTTTAGTAGTAGTAGTGTATTTTACGTTGGCACTATACTGGCTTTGTGCCTATATATCTGGCCATGACCTGGTGGATGAGTGGAGCTTAATATCTGTGAACAAAGTGCGAAAGCGGCGCGAACGCCGTTCCAGGTGCGCAGCGGTACAACCAGGCAGCCAATGAAGGCTCATCGATTGGACCACCGCACACCGCCATCGTGAGTGTTATTGAGAGAGCGCAAAGTTTGAAAATAGTAAAAAATAATATAAAGGTTAATAAGGAAATTGTTCCAAGAAGAGGGGAAAGTGCCGGTGAGGATCATTCTGTTATAAATTGATAAAAGAGATGCTACAGCTACATCGGGGAAGTGTTGAATGACGTTGAAATCTATTTTATCTAGACCCGGTGGTGATTTAGTTTTACATGAATTGATAACAATTGAAAGTTCTGAGAGAGTAAAGGGGGCTTCTAAGAAGGGATTGTTGTCAAAATCATTGGGGAAGTTGTCATGAAACACAGTAGGGGGATAGAGTTCATCCACTAAAGAGTGTAATCTGTCTATTGTTTCTGTATCTGCTAAACATGAAGCCGTCGGATGTTGAGTAAAGCGATTTTTAAAAGATTTTACTACAGACCAAACCTTTGTGAGAGGAGTGTGTCTATCTAAGGAATCGCAAAAATCCCTAAAAGATTGGCGTCTAGCCTCGTTAAGCGTACGCTTAACTATGGCTTCAGCCTTCTTTTAAATAAGGAAGTTTGGATAATTGGAATTTTTCATGTAGTTTTTAAAGTGTTTTCATTAGTGTTTAAAAGATCTGAGCTAGATTCTAAAGACAACTTAAGTTCAGAAGAAAACAAGGACCAGTCCATTGTTTTCAGCTTGTACTTATGTGAAGTGAATGTTGATGTAGGTATTGTAACACCTAGTGAAGTGAAAATAGGAAAGTGGTCACTTCCCAATGGGTTCGAGTGAACTTTCCAAGCAGAAGACGTGTATAAGTCTGGAGAAACAAAAGTAAGGTCCAGAGAGGAGCCAGGGTTTGGTGGTCGACCCACTAGAGTGGGTGAGCCATTATTTAAAAGAATGAGGCCTGTGTCAACCAGCTCCTGACATAGGTTGCGCGCATCGGGACAGACATGAGATCCACCCCAACGCGTGCTATGACAATTAAAGTCACCTCCTATGAAAACTGTATCAAAACGCGTATTTTTATAGAGTTGAAAAAAGACTTCCAGTAAGCTGGAGGAGTCTGTCTTCCCGGAATTCTATAAACTGAAACTAGTAGAATTACTCCTATGGAGGAACTAATTGACACAGCAAGTGTCTCTAGTTCATTTTCGCGATTGCATATATTTTGAATTTTTGAGTAAGTTATATTTTTGCGGATGGCGTTAGCCAGACCACCACCCTTGTTCACGGTTCTATCGGCTCTAATAATATTGAATTGATTAAGAGTATTAAGGTTAACGCGATTATTAGGTTTTAAATAGGTCTCGCAAAGCAAAAGTATGTCAAATTTATTGGAAAGTTTATGGATGTCGTGGATCTTTTGAGAGATACCACGGCAATTCCATTGCAATATATTTAAATTAGGGAGATTGGCCATTATTGTGAGTTTTAGGATCCAGTAGAAGGCGGAGGCTGTCTGTAATAGAAGTGACGAGTTCTTGATTTTGTTTTACAATAGCAGGAGAGGAGTTAGAGGAAATGTCGGTAACGCAGTTGTTTAACCACGTAAGAAAAGAAGATAGAGATGTGTTGTCAGGTGACGGATGTGCATCTGGTAAAGGTGATTGTAATGAAGAGTCTTGTGTTGTCTCAGTTAGTGCGAACACATTGGGTAAGACGTTAGGTGATCTGCCATTGTTCCAATTGGCGGCGAAGAAGGTTGACGTTGTGTTTTTAGTGTTTTTTGGAAATCTACTTTCCTTGGATGTGGAAAAGGAAGGTGGTTGTGAAAGGTTTTTCTGAGAGGATGTTTGTGCGAATGTACGTCTTTGAGTGTTAAAGTTGCCAGTTTGTGGTGTTAAAGGATCTGGACAATCTACCAATTCAGGGTAGTCGGAGAAGTTAAAAGTGCTTGATAAGTTACCGTTTTTCCTTGGACAAAGGACTGCTTTTGCCTCATCAAAAGACATTTTATGCATTGTTGCGTAGTAACGAATTATTTTTGAAAGGTGAATTCCGGACATAACTTTGAGGATGATTTGTGTGGGCCGTTACAGTTCACACATTTTGGAGATCCTGACACGCGAGTGCACAAGTTCGATTCATCATGGGGAGTTGAGCTACCGCACTGATGACATCTAGCCTTGGACTTGCAGTGTTTGGCAATGTGTCCGAAACGCAAACAGTTCATGCACATACGAGGGTCAGGAACGTACGGACGAACCTGACTTGAAGCTTTAAAGATAGCTACGCGTTCCGGAACGGTAGTGCCCTGAAACGTAAGGAGAACAGTTGTAGAGGGAACGTAAGAAACAGACTTGTCTTCTTCTACTTTTCTGCGGTTGAATCTCATCGCGTTAATGATTTTGCAATCTTTGTTGCAGTGACCTACAATTTCCGCGTTCTCTAAAATTTCTTCGTTAGAAATATCTATCCCGATGTTGTTTATTATACCTTGACACGTGACGAAACTAGAAGGAATTAACGCAATTAAGCCTTTTGTTTTTAAAGTTGAATCAGACACGACTTGATTCGCTGCTCTACCGCTATTCGTTACTACGCGAACTTTACCGCGACCGCTTGCATGAACACCAACTATTTTACCGGGGTAAAGAGCATGAAGTATCTTACCGACCGATATGTGATTAAGGTCTTTTGACGCGTCTACTGAATTGGGGTCACGCTGTAAGAAAACCGGACAGTTGTTTCTGTTCGAGTTCTCATACTTTGCAGTCTTTGGTTTAGTGTTTTTCGAGGACACATTACCGAGATTATTCGTCTGCTGTGTTTTGGGAGGGAGCACGCCACCGTCCGCACCCTGCCCATTATCACGCAAGCGCTTTGATACCTGGTCTAAATCCGTTGAAGATACCGAATTATGGCGCGATCTTGTAGATTTACAATTCTGGTTGTAAAATAGCAAACCTTCCTTCCTTTTCACGCACAGCCCTGTGGCTGGCGCTAACCTCAAAATCAACCTCAATAAAAAATAAACAAAACCTGTGAAGCAGGTAAAACAAATAAGATTTGAGACCAAATTTAAGATCTCAGCACTGGTTGATATCAACAAAAAAAAGCACCGCCGAGCACTCTCAGCTCAAAAAAACGTATTAAAAAACTCGTAAGCAATAGCACACGTGCGTCCAATAGGACAAATATTGCGCAATGGTTGGAGTATATGACGCTGCAGTGGTGAAGGACAAATATTGCAGCATATTGCACAATAGTAGGAATAAATGATATTGCAGTAGTGGGGGTAGATATATTGCGTATTGGTGGGGGTATTTGATTCATAATTCGTCTTAATCTAGTAGTAGGGGAAATTTGACTTTTAAGAAGGTGATATTGCATCAAATTGCGAAATTAGAAAGATACAAATATTCTAAGCGGAAGAGGTGGGTGATGGGGAAGGGGTATTTGACTCAATTTTTACTAAAATGAAATTTTTAAAGATTTTTACCATTACTTCAGATATCGTTGACAGATGAGCATTATCGAAAACATTAATCTTATTAATGATTATAATGGATTATAATTTATTTAGTGCTGAAGATAGTACCAGTGATATTATTAGGTAAGTTATAAAAGAAATACATTTTATTTTAAATTATATGTTTATTCGCATTATCACGCGCTCTACTGATAACAGATTAATATTATAGTGTTCGTGATGCAAACTAAAAGAAATGAAAAGTTAAAAGTGAATATCAATTATTTTACTCAAGATCTCATTTAAGAAAATACTCAAGCTGTTTATAATGTAATTTGATATGTTCAGATTGCTCACTTTTTTCACGTTTCTTTGCAGTCCATTCTATATCAATTTTTCAAATACATTTAAATTCAAGACAGATTAAATTCTATTAATAAAAAAAGGTTTTAAAAATACTCGACGCCCCCCGTTCATAATATGTTTATTAAAAAGCCAATGAAATAAAATGTTAATTTAAAAAACAGTCGAAAATCATTTTTATTAAAAATTTTGTAAGATATGATTTGTATTCAATTGTTTGTTTAATTAAATGTCTGTTGAAGTTGTGTGCCATAGAATGTTAATTGGGCCGAATGTACACTATAATGTTTATTTAATCAAATATATGCAATAAAATTCTATTTCAATCTTCAATACTATATTATTTAGATAATACAAGGCTATATACGTAAAAGAGGTATTCTTTTTTTAATCTTGTACCTAGAAAGTACAATTATGCCCAAATTTTTTATATTGTTTTAATTAATAATATTTTTTTAGTTAAAAACAATAAAACCTGAATTAATAATTAAATATAATTTGAAATGATTAAATAAAAATATTAAAATTAAAAAGTTGAATTTATCTACTGAAATTTCTTTTTTTTAAACTTTGTCATTTTATTAAAATTTAATATTATATTTCAAAAGTTAAACATATTCGTTTTTAAGAAAATTATTATTTTTTCCATTAAAAAATTGTATTCAAATTGAATTTTATCTAAATTGTAATATATTTTAATAAATTTAAAATAAAAAAAAAGTAGGAACTTACTTTTTTTTTTCAAAACAAGTTTAGGAGAGGAAAAAATGCATTTACGCACTTGTTCGTGTGGGACTCGACCACATCCTGTGGCAATACCGCACTAAAACAACCTCTCCTAATCTTTACATACTCTTATCAACTTTTGCTCCTTCCGTCCTGAAAGGTGAGCAAAAGCATAATTTTTCTTTACTCTGTACAGTTTCAGCATTCTGTTCTTTGGGTCTTCATGTTCATTGCCGCCGATGTTCTTATGCGGCCAACATGAAATTGTGGGATGCTTTTTTAGAGCTACCTTTAAAGATGTTTTTTTTACAAGGAACAGTGCTGTCGGACCAGAAAAAGAGAGTTCAAAAGAACTGCTTTCTGCATTCTACCCGCTAACAAATAGGCTTGACGTTCGCAGGTTGGGATCCTCTTCAGTTGGCTCACAAATGAAGCCTTCATCCCTCCTAAGCAGCCGAGAATTAAAACAATCAAATGGACTCTATATCCTGGATGCATTTTACTCAATTCGAATAAGAGCTCTTGATATTTGATCCGTTTCTCATCCTCCTTTTTAATGATGTTTCTCTCGGCAGGATCCGAAAACTCAACTACATAAATGATTTTACTTTTATGATCTTGGAGGACCATATCAGGCTTGATGGCACTGATATGATGAGTGGTGGGGAAAGAAAAATTCCAGTAGATCTTGCACTGGTCATTTTCTACAACGGACTCTTGATCCATTTGGGCATACGGCAGAATGGGCCCCTTATCTATACCATACTGGTGACGAAGGTGGTAATACAAAACCTTCAGTGCAGCATTGTGTCTTTCTATATATCTGTTACATGCATAAATCGGACAGGCACTTAATATATGACTAAGTGTCTCCGGGTATTGTTTGCATGCACGACAGTTAGAATCGTCAACAGGTATATGCAGTACATGAACTTACATTTTTATTTTATTTTATTATTTTTTTATTATTTTTTTTTTACAAAACAAGTTTACGAGAGGAAAAAATGCTTTTACGCACTTGTTCGTGTGGGACTCAACCACGTGCTGTGGCAATACCGCACTAAAACAACCTCTACTATTCTTGCTTTACTTACTCCATCCGTTCCTGCTCCCTCCATCCTGGAAGGTTAGCAAGAGCGTGATCCACTTACTCGAGACGTTTTTCATGTTTCTTGCACTGTTGTCCTCGCCCATAGCCGCCGATGTTCTTATGAGGTGGTCGTGAACGTTGTTGGATGCTTTTTTAGAGCTACCAAATAAGATGTTATAGTGAACAGTGCTGCCGAACCAGATTGAGAGAGTTCAGAAGGATTTTTTTCTTATTAGTTTT
The DNA here is from genome assembly GCA_037103525.1 of Ganaspis brasiliensis. NCBI lineage: Eukaryota > Metazoa > Arthropoda > Insecta > Hymenoptera > Figitidae > Ganaspis > Ganaspis brasiliensis. The sequence continues at coordinate 175,657 of JAZKLR010000653.1, forward strand.
ATTGTTAATATTATTATTATTGTTATTATTAATTTTACTATTATTATTAGTTATTGTTAATATTATTATTATTTTTATTGTTATTGACATTATTACGGTTATTAGTTATATTATTATTTAGATTATTATTATTTATATTATTGGTTTCATCATTATTATTATTATTATTATTTTTTTTTTTACAAAACAAGTTTAGGAGAGGAAAAAATGCCTTTACGCACTTGTTCATGTGGGACTCAACCACGTGCTGTGGTAATACCGCACTAAAACAACCTCTCCCATTCTTGCCTTACGTACTCTTATCCGCTTTTGCTCCTTCCGTCCTGAAAGGTAAGCAAGAGCGCGATTCTTTTGCTCGAGGTGTTTTCAGTTTACTGTTCTGTAGGTGTTCCTGTCCCTTGCCGCTGTTGTTCTTACGCGGTGGCCAGGAACACTATTGGATGATTTTTTAGAGCTACCTTTGTTATATTATATTATGAAGAACAGTGCTGTCGGACCAGATTGAATGAACTCAGAAGGACAGCCTTTTGCATACGAACCGTCAATGCTTCAGCTTGACGTTCGCAGTTTGGTATCTTTTTCAATTGGCTTACAAATAAAGCTTTAATCCCTCCCAAACAGCCTAGTATGAGAACAATTAATCGGATTTTATAACCTGGATACATTCGGCTCAGTTCAAACATAAGATCTTAATATTTCGTCCGTTTCTCATCCTCCTTCTGTATGATGTTGCCCTCAGCAGGAGCCGAAAACTCTATCACACAAATGATCTTACTTTTATGATCCTGGAGTACAATATCAGGCTTAGTAGCTCTGATACGATGAGTTGTAGAAAAAGAAAAATTCCAGTAGATCTTACACTGTTCATTTTCCACAACAGATTCCTGATCCCCTTGGGCATACGGCAAGATGGGTTCCTTATCAATAGCATACTGGTGTCGAAGGTGATAATAAAGCACCTTAAGAGCAACATTGTCTTTCTACATACCTGTTATATGCATACTTCGGACACGCACTTAGAATGTGACCAAGTGTTTCCGGGTATTGCTTACATGCTCGACAGTTGTTATTGTCGACAGGTATATGCATCACACGACTGCGGTACACCAGAGTATTAATTACACCATCCTGACAAGCGAACAAAAATCCCTCAGTCTCCGATCTCGAACCAGCAGATTTAAGAAAAGCAAAAGTCAAGCCTTGAGACAATCCTATTTCACTTATGAGATTATAGAACTGCCCGTGAACAGGTTTGCTTTCATGTTCCAGTAACAAAAGCGCTTGTTCTGCCTCCTTGACACACTTTTTAAGCATCAATGGTGTTAACGATGCTAACCCGTGCTCTATATTACTGGCTTCAAATGGGAGACTAAGTTCATTTGCAGCTCTTTCTGCCGCACGATATAAAAACGCCCCAACATTTGCAATTTCATGATGGTGGACAAATTTCATAAGGGGATCTCTACTGTTCATTACCGAACATGCTGCAGCCAGTACAATTCTTCGATGAAGACACTCTAAATTTAATAGACCTCTTCCTCCCCGGTCTCTTGGAAGGTAATTCGTTGCACGGAAGACCTTGGATGATGACTATGATGGATTGACATCATCTTGCGGGTTTCTCTATCTAGTATTTTCAACTCATTCACATTTCACTTAACAGCTCCAAAGGTATAGAGAAGTAAAGGAATGGCTAATGTATTTGTGGCCTGTATTTTGTTCTTCCCAGACAATTCGGAAGACCAAATTTTTCTGAGAAGCCCACGATACTTTGTTTGGAGTCGATCTGTAAGCCCACACACATCTTGAGTCTCCGACTGTGGAATTCCAAGATATGTGTAAGTCTCACCACCAGCAAGATGTTGAATGGTGTTGCCACCAATGTGTTGAATGTTCTAAGAGTCCCTCGGAATTTTAGATGTTTCATTTCTTCCTTTAATCAGATGGATAACGGCACATTTATCCAATCCAAAATCCATTCCTATGGCTCTGTAATACTCGGCCACTGCAAACACCAAAATTCTAAGCGCATCCTTACTGGATGCATAGAGCTTCAGATCGTCCATATAGAAAAGATGGTTGATCTTATAGACTCTATTTCTTGGTTTGCGACATATGTATCCAGAGTGTTTTCCTCGAAGTGAAATAGACAGAGGTAAGAGGGAGATACAAAAAAGAAGAGGACTAAGGGAGTCGCCTTGAAAAACTCCTTTTCTAAACGAGATGATGTTAGTCATCACCTGCTGTTTGTTAGATGTTATAACAAACCTTGTCCTCCACTGAAGCATTAGATCTTTTAAGCATCTTACAATGTTCGGATGTACCTTTAAACATTCAAGGAGCTTGATGATCAGCTCGTGACTTGGGGAGTCGAATGCTTTGCGGTAATCAATCCAAGCCATTGACAGGTTACGTCGATAAAATATCGAATCTTGGGTAACACACCTATCTATTAATAGGATCTCCCTACAACCTGACAAGCCTCTCTTACATCCTCGTTGTTCACCTACCGCACTTCAGACTGGTTCTATAGATGACAATATCCTCTCCTTGAGGATCCCAGTAAATAGCTTGTAGCAGGTGTTAAGACAAGCAATTGCTCTGTAATTTTTTGGATTGGACAAATCTCATGATTTTGGTAGAAGTACCGTTCGTCCTTCCACAAACCACTGTGGTATTGCATGTTCCCCGTTGAGATAGGTAGAGAATATACGGGGCAAATGTTGGTGAGTTGAAGTAAACTTCTTCCACCATAGATTATTAATCTTATCTGGCCCGGGTGCTGAAAAGTTCTTAGTTCTAGCTACTGAATTTCTTACCTCCTCTTCAGTAATTGGTGGACATATTTTTGCAAATTGGTCAAGCCCCTGTCTGACACAGAAGCTGCGAAAGAGTGACAAAGATAACCCTTCATCGTTTACTGAATGGGATGTCCCATAGATGTTGCTCCAGAAAGTTTCAATCTCTTCACGACATGGAGGCCTTTCAACGGTTGTTGATGGTACACTGAACAGGCGGGAAGGATTAGTAGCAAAGATATTATTTTGCTTTATCCATTTCATGCTCAGTTCTAAACGTTCCCTTATGACGACAAGAGAACGTATCTTCTCTATCCAGTGTTACTTGATGGTCTGCAACTTCGATTTTCTCAGAGTGTGATGCAATCTTTTAAGAGTTTGGGATATTTCCAAAACTCTTGGAGTAAACCTTCTATTTGATTCTAGATATGCAATCACACTCTGCAATTGAGAAGCATGTCGTCGAGCTATCCCGATCTTGATCTGCACTTGTTTGATTCGCTGGCAGGTCTTAGCAACGCGTTTCGCAACAGATTTTCTGTTATTTTTGCGAAGTAAGGACACAGCTATTTCATACACAGCACAGTTCAATGTCCAGAGATCTACACTCTCTGAGAGTAATGAGAGTTCATTGTTCCCTTCAGAGATTTTATCCATTTTAATGGAAACCTTAAGATGAATTTTGGTTTCCCTCGAACTCATGTTTCCATCGTCGGCTGCGGGCGTTGGTGTTTCACACAAAATTTGTGTGTTCTCTGTGAGTGCATATTGACCCATCGCGCATGTAACCTCTGCATGTATCCTCTTCTGTTAGGGGAACTATTTTGCCAACACAACAAAATGTCCCTCCGAAGTTGGTCTGTCCAATTTAACCTTAATCGAGCTTGTCCCTGGTCGTTGCTTAGTCGTCGCCTGGGTTCTATCCTATTGCCACGCCCAACTGAACCCTGATGTCCATCCGAGAGAGACCTATTGTGGGTGGCACTGCGCGTTACAGTCGTCGTAACCGCAAATACTCTGTGTGGGAGGTTATCCCAACACAGAGTGGACAATTATATCGGGTGCCCACCCCTATTTGACTTTTGGTCCGCCCCGGGTATTTTAATTTCCTCGGTACCTCCCATGTCTGAGAGGCCTTCCCCTATCCGCCACCTGGTGAGGCACCCGATTGGGGTGTCAAAAACCCCATCTCAAATGGCATTCAAGTACTTGACCCAGTCAGCTTAGAAATTCTGTGATATCCAGTAAAGGGTACCACAATTCCCTTACCAACACGATCAAATACCTATACGATGTTCTGTAATGGTCATCTTAGTACTGAGCCAAGTAGGACCAGTATCTTTGAGCTGCTTGGTAACGGAAGCACCAAGCAACCCATTTCGGGTTATTATTATTATTATTATTATTTATTATTAATATTATTAATAATAATATTATTAATATAAATAAATATAAATATAAATATAAATATAAAATAAATAAATACATAATAAATATTATTAATTATTATTATTATTATTATTATTTATTATTAATATTATTATTATCAATTCCCAAAAAAAATTAACGCCATCTGTTGCGTGTTTAGGTTAGCTTGGAAAATTCAAAGAATATATGAGACTACCTTGCGACAAAATTTTTATCCTTTCAACCGACAGTCAAGAAAGAGGTTCTTTCAAAAATGGATTCCCACTGCTGCAAAGAGTTTATGAAAGTAATGGATGAGGCATACGTAATTTAAAAAAATCATCTTTCGAAGAACTTGCATATTGGATTCGGGGTGGAACTAGGAACATCAGGCTACTTAATCGTGTTCTAAGAAAGCAGAAAGGCCTTTCCGTTGATAAAAAAAATAAAATTCAAGCATTGACTGGTATTTTAAAAAAGAAAAATAGGAAATTAAAAAATTTACATAGAAGGGGGCAAGGTATCAGCTCTTGCAAGGAATAAGTAAAGTGGGAAGAATTATTGTCTGCTTTTAATTCGAGTATTCGATCAGGGGTAATAATAAATTAAAAACATAAAGACATAAATGATTTTCTAAATGATGCAAAGAAATAAACTATTTTACGTGTTAAAAATACTTTAAAAACTATGACGGGATTTAAAGTTAATGTTATAACAGCTTTAAAAAATGTTAATTGCGAAACAAAAAATGTTAAATTCTTTAGTACTAGAAACTAACCAATTATTAAATTGAATGAGATTGATGAATCGTTTGAGAGTAAAGTTCGTAAAAAATTGTTACAAAAAGCTGATTCATAAACTTACATAAAAAAGCCAAAGTTTATTATGGAGAAAAAAGCTGTATTAAATGTTGCAAATAAAGATAATTATTGTTTCTTATGGTCAATAGTGTTAGCTCTATATCCAGCTATGAAAAATAGTTCTCTGATTTATTCTTATCCTAAATTTAGGAAAGTTTTAAAATATGATGGTATTCAATTTCCAATGACTTTAGATCAAATACCTAAATTTGACAAATTAAATAGTTTAAAAATAAATGTTTATGGGATAGAAAAAATTGATGGAAAGGAGGAAATCGTTTCACTTTATTTAAGTAAGAATGAATCAGAAGAGCCAAATATTCATCTTTTAATGATAGAAAATAAAAAATTTGATAATAATACAAAATATTATTTTGCTTGGATAAAAAATATGTCACGTTTATTAATTCAACTTTTCCCTGAATTATGACTTCGAACATTTTTAAATTGTAAGCAAAATGTCCACATGGTTTGTGTGATGAAACCTACTACACCGACTTTGATTTTGACAATTCAAGGAATATTAAATGATATTCTGAAATCAAGTTGAAATGATATAATTATTTAAATTTTTGAAATCTGTAAAAAAACATCGGACATTTAGCTCCGCCGGGATTCGAACTCGGGTCTTTTAATTGACGCTTGACTGCTCTAAACCACTAAGCTACAGAGGTCCATGTCAGATACTTTTTCAAAGATTAAACGCTTCATTCAGCTATGACTTTCGTCATTATATTTCTAATTCAAATTTTCCCTGAATTATGACGTCAAACACTTTTAAATCGTAAACAAGTTGCCCACTTAGATTGTGTGACGAAACCTACTATATATTCTTTTATGTTGACAATTCAAGAAATATTAAATGATCTTTTTAAATCAAGTTGAAATGATAAAATTATTTAAATTTTTGAAATCTGTGAAAAAACATTGGAAATTTAGCTCCACCGTGATTTGAACTCGGATCATTCTATTGGCGCTTGACAGCTCTAAACAACTATGCTACAGAGTTTTATGTCAGATACTTTTTCACAGATTAAACGCTTCATTCAGCTATGAATTTCGTCTTTATATTTCTAATTAAAATTTTCCCTAAATTATGACGTCAAACATTTTTAAATCGTAAGCAAGTTGTCCACTTGGTTTGTGTGACGAAACCTACTACACCGACTTTTATTTTGACAATTCAAGGAATATTAAATGATATATTTAAATCAAGTTGAAATGATTAAATTATTTAAAATTTAAAATCTGTGAAAAAACATCGGACATTTAGCTCCGCCGGGATTCGAACTCGGGTCTTTCAATTTGCGCTTGACTGCTCTAAACCACTAAGCTACAGAGGTCCATGTCAGATACTTTTTCAAAGATTAAACGCTTCATTTGACTATGACTTTCGTCATTATTTTTCTAAATCAATTTTTCCCTGAATTATGACGTCAAACATTTTTAAATCGTCAGCGAGTTGTCCACTTGGTTTGTGTGACGAAACCTACTATACCGACTTTTATTTTGACAATTCAAGGAAGATTAAACGCTTCATTCAGCTATGACATTCGTCTTTATATTTCTAATACAAATTTACTCTGAATTAGACGACAAACATTTTTAAGTCGTAAGCAAGTTGTAGACCCGAGTTAGAATCACGGCGGAGCTAAATGTTCGATGTTTTTTCACAGATTTTAAAATTTTAAATAATTTAATCATTTCATCTTGAGTTAAAAAAATCATTTAATATACCTTGAATTGTCAAAATAAAAGTCGGTATAGTAGGTTTTGTCACACATACTAAGTAGACAACTTGCTTAAGACTTAAAAATGTTTGACGTCATAATTCAGGGAAAATTTGTATTAGAAATATAAAGACGAAAGTCATATCTGAATGAAGCATTTAATCTGTGAAAAAGTATCTGATATAAAACTCTGTAGCTTAGTGGTTTAGAGCAGTCAAGCGCCAATTGAAAGACCTGAGTTCGAATCCCGGAGATGCTGAATGTCTGATGTTTTTCCACAGATTTCAAAAATTTAAATAATTTAATCTTTTCAACTTGATTTAAAAAGATCATTTAATATTTCTTGAATTGACAAAATAAAAGTAGGTATGGTAGGTTTCGTCACACAAACCAAGTAGACAACTTGCTAACGATTCAAAAATGCTTGATCTCATAATTCAGGGAAAATTTAAATTAGAAATATAAAGACGAAAGTCATAGCTGAATGAAGCGTTTAATCCGTGAAAAAGTATCTGACATAAAACTCTGTAGCTTAGTGGTTTAGAGCAGTCAAACGACGTATTTAAAGGCCCGAATTCGAATCCCGGCGGAGCTAAATGTCCGATGTTTTTTCACAGATTTAAAAATTTTAAATAATTTAATCATTTTATCTTGATTTGAAAAAATCATTTAATATACCTTGAATTGTCAAAATAAAAGTCGGTATAGTAGGTTTTGTCACACAATCCATGTGGACTACTTGCTTACGATTTAAAAATGTTTAATCTCATAATTCAGGGAAAATTTAAATTAGAAATATAAAGACGAAAGTCATAGCTGAATGAAGCGTTTAATCTGTGAAAAAGTATCTGACATGGACCTCGGTAGCTTAGTGGTTTAGAGCAGTCAAGCGCCAATTGAAAGACCCGAATTTGAATCCCGGAGGAGCTAAATGTCCGATGTTTTTCCACAGATTTCAAAAATTTAAATAATTTAATTTTTTTAACTTGATTTAAAAAAATCATTTAATAGTATGATATATTATTGATAAATTGTGAGTTTCATAAACAATAAATATTGGTTTTATAAATAACAAATATAGGTTTCATGAATTACTACTATATGGATTTGAATAAAGTTATATTACTTTATTAAGAGACTGTAAAAAGTAAAATATGGTTTCAATTTTGGATTTAATATGTTATAAACTTTATTATTTGTGAAATGTAAGTGAAATGCGACCGGTTATACCCCGTGACCGACTTTACCCCGGTCTCCCCTATATTTTAAACTATTGTTAAAGGATTTTAAGACTGGCTACAGGTGAGTATCTAGGTAGTGGAACTGACATGGGATTCAGATCCAGTCAGTTTCGGTCCCAATCCTGTCCAGTCTATTGACAGGGTTATGCAAAGAAAATAATTAATTTGATAAACTCATATGTTATGATAATCTAAATTTAATTTAATTAAATTAATAAAATTAAATTAAATTAAATTTTACTTACTTAAATAAAGAAAGCATAATAGATATTATCCAAAAACATGTAGTTGCAGTATCCCAAACTTCAATGTTGACTAATACAAAGTTATGTCTTCCAGCCCAACATATACTTTCAACAGGCGAAGAAATTACGTCAATGATAATTTGCGCTGCATTTAACCATTCTTTCATCCAGTTATTTTCCTAAAACAGCAGAAACTTTAACTTGTATTTTAAGTGTCATGCAATCTGCTGAATAATGTTCAAAGAAATCAAGTTATAATTAATTTTTAAAAATCGCGTTAGGGGAACCCGGTAGTGTAAAGCTCTAAAAATTTAGATATTTTCAGAAACTTTTTCGAAAGTTAAAATAATAAACAACGAAATTAAAACTTTCCAGATATTTTAAAGAACTTATACACTGTAGGATAAGACAAAGAGAGATAGATTACGAGAAAAGATGGATCACTTCTCAACATTTTTAGTATTTTTCAACCACTGATCAATTAGTGTAGCATGATACATAGACTACAAGTTCAAAAATAAAAGTCTTGCCATTACCAAGTTTATTTAGGAAGCAATAGCACAATCATTTATTTATTCGCTTAAAAAAACGCACCGAAATTTTTCCGTGTGTGAAAAATAATACGTTTCTCGATTAGTCGATATGATTTGTTACAAAAGTAATATGTACATCGAAGTGTGGTTGTTTTACAAGTAGAATATATGTTACTATACATAATACTAAAAATTATTTGTATTTATCGCACACCTTACTTTTTGTCTGTGTACGAGAAGAAATGGTTCACAACTCTATAAATAGATTCGGGGATTTTTAAAGTTCCTGAATACAAATCAGCCATCAGATTTTTAAAATGTAAAAATACGAATGCAATATGGCAGCCAATTTTTAAAAAATCAGTGCAATTTGCTTAAAACTTGTTATTGAAGGGTTTTTTGGCAAGCTGAATAAAAATTAGTCACCGATTCTTAAATCTCATGCTAGCGGATAAATGTACAGACAAGTTCTAGATCAGACTTCTTTGTTGAGAAAATCTAGAGGATTAAGAATCTAAGCAAAATTGAATTATCTTAAAAATCTCAATGAGTCATCGGTAGAATTGGTTGAATCTAGTGAGTCAACAGTGAATATCACTCTTACATTATCTACAGACATGTTGAAGATCAAAATTATTTGAACAAAAATTGAGGCTAAGAACCTTAGCTAAAGTGATATAACATAAAAATCTCAATGAGGGATGGACCGAATCGGTGGAATGTAGTAGATCATTAGTGTAGTTTCTAAACGAAAGTGGCATAACATTAAAATCTTAAAGAGGGACGGATGGAATCGGTTAAAAATAGTGGAACACTCTCACTTGATCTACAGACATGCTCTAGATCAGATTTACTTGAAAAGAACTTGAGGCTGAAGAACATAAACGAAAGTGATATAACAAAAAAATCTTAATAAGGGATAGAAACAATCGGTTGAATGTTGTAGTTCATTAATGGATATTACTCTTATTTGTCCTACAGACATATTATGGGTCAAAGTTAATTAAAAAAAATCTGGAATCTTAAGAATCTAAGCCAAAGTGACATAACAAAAAAATCTTAATAAGGGATGAATAAAATCGTTTGAATGTACAGTAAGGTCGCGATAAGTGTCGGTTTCAGTAACTGTCCATTTCAGCAAGGGTCCCGGAGCATGGTTCATAAAGTGTCCCTCCCTCTACTACTACCGTCAGTGCTGTCTATTTCGCTGCGACACAAGGCTTTTGAACAATTTCAAAACCCACCTGCTCGAACGCAGATTACGCTCCTGCTTTAACCCTCAAAAAGATTCTGGGGCGTGGCTTAAGGAATGGACAGTTACTGAAATCGCTGGTCCCGACAAATAGACAATTACCGCGACCTTACTGTAGTGGTTCATCAATGGATAATACTCTTATTTCATCGCCTAGGTGAAGAACTACGCCAATTCCAGTGGCGTAACTTGGTTTTGAGGGCCACCCCGCAGAAAGTAAAATTGGGCCCCCTTCGTAAATTTCAAACGAAATTTTAAACTATCCCACTTTTAATCAATTCAATTTTTTATTTGTATGAAAAACTGTTAATTTCATTTATTATTTGTTAAAATATATGGACATATCTCAGGAACCTTTAACTTTAATGTCCCTTGGATATATCTAGATGATTTTGATATATTTTTATTGATTTTTGTTTTAAAATGGTAATTATAATATGAGTTACTTCTCTCAATTGATATTATATAAATTTTTTGCTTAAAAAGGGTCTATTAAATTTTAAATGTTCGACTTTACTTTTACAAGTCTACTTGTCCCTAACCGTAGTTTTGAATGTTTTAAGTGATAAAAAATAAAAATAAGAATAAAAATTAATGACTCTGTATCAGATGAATTTGAAGTAAATGAAATAAGGATCAATATTAATAAAAAGAAAATAGAAACTTTTAATTATTTTAGATAATATGAACTCTCCAAAAACTTGTCCCTCTATTTTAACCATTTTGACTATAATTATTTTGTTTATTTATCTATTTAAAAGAAACTTCCCTATTGCGAATTCTCATATGGGATCCGATTAGGAACCCATATGGATTCCTATATGGGAATCCACATGGGGATCCATATGGGATTCCATATAGTGTTAAGGAGTGGGTACCCATATAGGTTCCCATATAGGAACCCATGTGGGTTCCTATTTGTTATCTAATTTCATATAGGAACCCATATAGGAACCTATATGGGTTCCTATTTGTTATGTAATTTCATATGGGAACCCATATAGAAACCTATATGATTTTGCACGTGATCTGATATAGGTTCCTCTATAGGATCCTATTTGTCTTTTTTACATATAGGAACCCACATGGGTCCCGATGTAAGCGGTTTGAATATATCACATAGGAACCCATATGGGGTTCTATATGTAAAAAAGACAAATAGGATGCTATACGGGAACCTATGTCTTATTTAAAAATTATCATTTTCTATAAAGACGCTGATAGACATAGGAACACACATGTGTTCCTTTTAGCGAATTCTAGAAAGAAACATATATTTTCCAAATTATTCCCAAATGGGAATAAAATGTACTGTTAAAGTCATATATCTATATGACGCGGCGTATATTGACATGTGAGGAGTTGTATCCTCACTAATTTCCTGGTCTACGTGGACTCACTCTTCTTATAATCTTTACGCCTTGAGTTAACAGTGAGAGACACTGATAATAGCACTGTCATGCGGCGAGTTTGGTAACTGAACAATGGGTTCCTATATGGGATCCTTTATGATTTCGTATAAGTCATTTAAGAGGTAAAAGCGCTCTGCTGATGATGCGGTGCTGGAAATAACTACATCTCATAAATTCTCATGTCATGTCGACAAGGAAGAACGCTTTTAGCTCTTAAATGACTTATAGGAAATCATAAAGGAACCCATATAGGAACCCATTGTTTAGTTACCATACTCGCCACATGGTAGTGCTATTATCAGTGTCTCTCACTGTTAACTCAAGGCGTAAAGATTATAAGAAGCGTGAGTTCACGTAGACCAGAAAATTAGTGAGGATACAGCTCCTCACATGGCAATATACGCCGCGCCATATAGATATATGACTTTAACAGTACATTTTATTCTCATTTGAGAATAATTTGGAAAAAATATGTTTCTTTCTAAAATTTGCTAAAAGGAACACATGTGTGTTCCTATGTCTGTCAGCGTCTTTATAGAAAATGATAATTTTTAAATGAGACATAGGTTCTCATATAGGATCCTATTTGTCTTTTTTTACATATAGAACCCTATATGGGTTCCTATGTGATATATACAAACCGCTTACATCGGGACCCATGTGGGTTCCTATATGTAAAAAAGACAAATAGGATCCTATAGGGGAACCCATGTCAGATCACGTGCAAAATCATATAGGTTTCTTTATGGGTTCCCATATGAAATTACATAACAAATAGGAACCCACATGGGTTCCTATACCCATATATAACCTATATGGGTACACAATCCTTAACACCATATGGTTTTTTATAGGATCCCACATGGAATCCCATATGGATCACCATGTGGATTCTCGTATAGGAATCCATATGGGTTCCTAATCGGATCCCATATGGGAATTCGCAACAGGGTTGTGGCACATCGAAAACCCTTAATGAAATTAAATCTTTAGGTTTTTATAAAGAAGTGTCCCCAAGATGGACACCTTCTTAAAACTCTCTGAAAAATGTGGTAAATAAAAAATAAACATCGAGTGACAATTCTTAAACTAATTTTGAATTATTTTACTGTATTTATCAAAACTGACATTTTCAAAAACTTCAATTTAATAGCTTAACAGTCATAAAGTAATAAGATATCGAAAAATATCGATATAGGGCATTTCCACGTAAACGCGGACATTTCGTCCTTGCATCGCGAAAAATAATTAGTCTATAACTTTCTTGAATATCAACATAGAATGAAAATTCCACTTTCTTGTAAGAAATACGAGGATTTAGGAACTATGCCAAATGAGTTTTTTATTCTATAACAAATATTATTAAATATATAATCAATTATTTATTGTGGAATACTAACAAAATGTCCGTGCTTCACTGACTATTACGCTCTTTCAAGTTCCATCATATATGGTAAAAGTTTATCAATTTATTCGCAACCTCTTATTTTCATTTTACACTTTATATTCAAATATTAAATAGCCTTAGAACATTTTAATTCACATAATTTGTAAACTATTCATGCATTATATTTAGATATATTAAAATTCGTATCGAAAAAAAGTCCTTGCATAACATGAAATTCTTTTACGTAAAAAATGCATAAAGTAAAGAAGAAAAATAACTTTAATACAGATTTCAGATAGATATGTTTATTGGATTTAAGATTTTGAAAGTCATTTTGTATTATAAATTCAGAGAAAGCTAGGGGGTGGGTTAAAATAGTAAAAAAAGGTCACGAAAACGTCCTTGCGTCACACGTGGAAATGCCCTATATCAAAATCTCAAACGATAACATCATATTTCATGGCGGAAAATAAAAAATTTCAATTAGGTGTCTCAAAAAATTATTGAAGAAAGTGTATAATCGATAATATGAAAATAAATACAACGAAAATTGGTGTCTGTCCATCTTAGGTACATGGCACAATTTTTTGAGCCCCTGTAAAAATTTGTATACAAACGCAATATTAGTAAAATCATTTTAGAATATTATTATACGATAAATGACCCGTGCAGAAAATTGTAATGGCGTTGTACAGTCCCAATCTAGCTTCCCTAGAAAATATACTGGCGCTAGACACTTTGACTATATAGCGTCTAGACAGAAATGTAACGTTCGTATATCTTATTGGCTAGATAGTGTGTTTAAACTGGCGCTATCTAGTCGTACTAGATATCTCTAGAAAGGTAGAAAAATAATATCTATTTTCAATTGCAAATTCAGTTTGTTTAAACACACTTTTTCACATACGGTTAAACATTCACTAGACTTAAACAATTAAAACTATCTTATATAAATAAAATCGCACGACAACTGGGATCGAACCCGGGACCCTTTAGACGCAAGTTGTACGCTAAACCCCGCAGCCACGCTCGCTTAGTTCAAAATATAAGAAACCCTATACCTATTTAAATTACAGTTCAGTTAAAGGTAAGACCATTTACTTTTTTAAAAATTATTTTTTTAATTGTAGGTATTAATATTTGCCAATGCAATAGCAAATAAAAATTATTTTAAATTATATTTACTCAATGTCTTAATGACTCAAATATAAGTATAACCCTTGAAGGAAAATTTCGTGGAACTAGCTAGCAGAGCTAGACTGCATGTAAATTTACATTGTAGCTAGCGCTGTTAGATAGTTCCACGAAATTTTTCTTCTAGGGAATAGCCACTAAAGTTAATGATCGGAAAAAAGTGTCCAACACATTTTTGTTAAATTAGCGTTTTCCTTGTTTTAAATCGTTATAAACATTAAATTTTATATGTAAAAAAAATATTCGGATTTTGGACTTAAAAATTTTTACTTGACAATCGCATAGTACGATTTTCGAAAAAAAGCATTTTACACTTTTTTCAAATGCATTTAAATGCAATTCAAAACATTCTAAACAAAATATTCTTGAAACAAAAAAAAATTCAAATTTGATTTAGAATTATTCTATTTAGAAAAAAAATGTCATGGAACTAGCTAGCAACGCTAGATACAATGTAAATTTGCATGCCGTCTAGCGCTGCTAGCTAGTGCCACGAAATTTTTCTTCTAGTTCAGCATGAACCTACTTAATAGTACAATCTTGAAAAAATCATTTAATGTTTTATTGAAAGTGTTTTGAAATGTCATTAAAAGCATTTTGAATAAACTTTTTTTTGATTTTTTTTTTAATTTGACTTAGAAATATTTTTGAGCAGGAAATATCGGCATAAGACTGAATTGAATATGTTTTTAGTACTGCGCCGGCATTGCCTTGCCAGAGTTTGGCTGAATAATGGCATGAGCCCTGAATCTGTACCGTGCCGTTAGTAAACATTACTATCGGCATCAATCAGGCATTTCCCATTGGGTTGAAGAAAATATAAACTGAAAGAGTTTCTAGCACCTAAATCACGCCAGTATAACAGTCCTATGAATGGGAATGCATGACATAACCAATATACTAGATTTATAAGTATATTTTGTAAACTAGACAGAATCAAGACCGCCACAGTCTAGCTTTACTGTATTAGCAGCGCGTGACATAACCTGTATTAGATTTATTAGTGTATCTTAGAAACTAGATAGAATCTAGACCGCCCCAGTCTAGCTTTACTGTAAATAGCAGCTCGTGACAAAAACTATACTGGCAAAAAATCAATCTAGACTGCCATGACAATTTTCTACACTGGAAATAATATTATAACGTTAAGGACTTATCCTAAATCACAAATTTAAATAACTTTACCAACTTAAGAAAAAACTGTAACGTGTTATACTGTTAATAATCATTTTTAGAAAATTAGTGAAAAAAAGAAATACCAAAGATACTTTGAAATACCTACAAATTTTATAATGTGCGGGAAATTGACAATTATTTCTCACCTTATTAAACAACCATTTGTTGATTTTTTCTTTATTATAGGTTAAAGATGTTTTCAGTTGTAAATTAATAATAACTAAGTGTAGATAAAATTGTTTATCTGTCCATGAATAAAATTTAGAAGTTTGGAATATAAACTTTACTTGGGTCAATTTTGAATAGAGGGCTTAAAAAAAATTCCAGCCTTTTTTTATTGAAAAGTTAAAGGTTTCTGAGATACGCTCATATAATAATTAAAATCATAATTTATTTTGAATTTAATTCATACAACTTTGATATATAGAATAACACAAATATATCCCTTTTTCTATCTCATTCTCACGATTTAAGAATTTGACATTTCTAGCCCATGTTATATTGTTTAAGGTGAGACACTGTGATTTTGTACAGCTACTAACATCAAAGGATTTCAGGTTCTAATTATTAAATATTTAATTTTAATAAATAAAAAAAGTAATAAAGGATTCAATTAATTCATTAAAATAAAATATTTTATAATTAAAGCCTAAAAACTTTTGACTTTAGTAGGAGTACGAAATAACATTGCTTTAGGTTAAACAATATAACATGAATTACAAAAAAAAAATTTTTGTCGAAACGATAAGGGCCCAGTTCGGGCCCCCTAAGTCAGCAAGCGTCCCCGCACCGCGGTGTGTCGCGGGGGTGTAGTTACGCCACTGGCCAATTCAGAGTAGTGCTGAAAACTCTGCCATTCCAGCAAACATTTGAAGGACATGCCATTTCAGAAATCGCATTTTTTCCCTCTTTTTAACTTGAAATTATTAGGGCAAGAAGTTCGTTAATGACAGTGATTTTTCTCTTAAGTTAAACTCGAATATTTAATAATTAACTTTAGAGCATAAGTTTTCATTATTTCTACAGACAAGTTCTAGATCAGATTTATTTGAAAACAACTTGAGGCTAAAGAATATATCACTCTTATTTGGCATACAGACATATTAGGAATCAGACTTATTTAAAAAAATCTGTCATCTTAAGAATCTAAGCGAAAGTGATATAATATCAAAATCTCAATAAGCGATAGATAGAATCGGTTTACTGTAGTGGATCAACAGTGGATATCACTTTTAGATGTTTTACAGACATGTTCTAGATCAGACTTATTTATTAAAAAATACTCATGCTAAATAATCTAAGTGAAAGTGATATAACAGAATATATTCCGTTCATTAATCGATAAATGACAGTAAGGATAATGAGTATTAAACCACAATAGAGTTTACAAGCTTCTGCCCATAGGCAATACGGATTGCAAGATCTATTTAATTAGTCCTATTAATAACAGAACAAAAATTTGGGGAGCTATATTATAATACATTATAATATTATACAATTAAAAAATCAATATATTAACCATGGTCGATCATAGAGTTATGTATCGTATTAATGTAATGATTTATGTAGAGGTAAAAGAAAGGTCATGAAATTCACCTTTAGGTAAAGCGCCTGATTACAGACAGCCTCATAACTAGTTTGGATGTTTTTCTTACCTCTGACGCTCACTAATCTAAAAAAAGCGAGTACTGCCTCGCTTAACGCGCTTAACGAAAACAAAAACATGAGTTTTTCGTGCAGGTGTAGTAGACAATATTAATTAATACATACTGGTCATGAAACTATAACAAACAATTGTGCCCAGAATTGAAACTATTAATAATAAACAGAAAAGTATAGTTATTAATGAGAAAATTTTGCAAAGCTTAAAAGCATCGATACGGCAATAAAACAAAACGCTCAAAAGAAGCCGATTTAGAAGAAATTCAGAATTAATTGCAGGAGCGCCTGTGCCTAGGCAGTCGCACTGGTGGCGGTTGGCTATTATCCTCAGTGATAATAAGATATGCGGTCAAGGCATGATATAACAGAAAGTAAATGACATCGCACTACATTTAAATCTTACAATAATTGTCATAAGGTGATAATAACCATGAAAAAATAAAAGAAGGTAATTATCATATTTGGATCGCCATAAGAAGTACTTACCATAGTTAATGCTATTACCTTAAAGTATTTAAAGAGGTAATTACCATATGTTTAAATTATTTAATTAGCATAAGTTAATAAAAGATAATCACCACGAGTACTGTGACGAGGTAAAATGTTACCTCGCACAATTTTTCAATTGGCATTTAAAAATCTTGATTAACACCAGTCGAGAATCTAAATCGTTCGACTGTTGTACAGTCGGGTATAAACTTGGCGAATTGTGCCTTATTATTTTTTTTTACGCTTGCACTCTGAAATCAACGAAAGTTTAGTTAATTTATGTTTCAATTTAATAAATAATTCAACCTTAATTTAATTGTAAAGATTTGTTTATTTTATTCTAATTGTTTGGGCCTATTAAGTTTACCTGCCAGCTTGCCAATCCGGACTTGTACTGTTGTTAACAACATTTTGTTTTAAAATCTATGTGTTTTAACTTTCCATGAACACCGACTCGCTGTTATGTATTTGAGTGGAGAATTCTCCACTTTTACTATCCGGAAGCTATACGCAACAAGTCCTCGGCCGTGGGATCGTCCTGGTACCAGGTACGGATGTGAGTCCCGTCCTGACAAGAGTGCCAGGACCAGAAGACGATGTCGACGGGGTTTGTTTACTAAGCTGTCATAATAACAGCAGACTATGGTGATACAAGGTTGGGCGTACAAAGCCGCCACCTTACCGCGCAACAGAATTCGGTCGCTCGCGGTTGCTACGTAACGGCGACGGATGTCGGCGTAACTCACGAACTTTCAGTGATTGTGGCCCCGGCTTGTTGCGCCAAGCGGTGATTGTGCGTAGACATTTTGGCTTGACGACGGGACGTGCAGCATGTCGTCATTCTCGACTGGTGTGTCTATAGTTAAACACTTATAAAGTGAAGCAGTTTCGATTGAGATAATAAAAAGTAGAAAAGAAAACTTAAGAGACTAATGTCGGGACGAGGTGCTATTAGAGGTAGTCTTGGTATTGTCTTTTGTAACCTCTAAAATGGTTTACATTTAATAAATTTGTCACATTGTATATTAAAATAAATTATTAGTTTGTTGCTGCTCCTTACTCCCCCCTCTCCGACAATTTGGTTAGTCGTGGCTCGCAAGTTTTAATTTAACCGTAACAGTAATTTAATTTAATGATTAGTCTATTGTTTTTGTTATTTTGTTTAGTTATTTGTCGTTAAAATAACTTGGCGCTCGGGTTTTGTTTTTGTATTGTTTATTTGCTTCCATTAAAATATATTTTAAAACATCAAACATAAGCTGGAAAAATGCGTCATAGTACATATAATAAGTAACTAAAAGCAAATTTCCCCAATATGGTTGTAAAAAATAATTATTATAGTTTCGCAAAATCAATCTGAAGTTATTGTATGATACAAATAATTATCAAAGCAACAAAACTTTAGACCTTAAACTAACATTGAATAAAGTATCAGTAAATTATAAACATTTATTATAATTGTTGGTATCACGCAATAGAGGATTAAAATTATGATAATTCCGTACACATCCCTTGCCAGCACTGCCCCAGTGTGAGTATCTATACATGTGCCTGAAATCCGGCCTATATAAGCTCAAATCTATAACAGTGAAATCGTTCTTTGACTGATTCAGCAAACTAGTATTAATGACAATAATTTGGTCATATAATCAATAATAAATTGTTCCATTGATCTAAATAATCAATCACTGGACGATTGTGACAAATTTACATATATAGATATATCGATTAATAAAAAACTCATCAGTCTATGAACGATCTACAATTACGATGCATGCCGTTTTAAATTTTGTCATGGCGCGTGCCAATCCACAATTTTGCACAGACGACCCCCCACAATGAGTGAAAAAGTCTTTAAATACAAGCGACGCCAAATGGATGGAGTCGAATACTCCGATACCGTCTAAGTAAAAAATTGTGGAGTGACTTGTAAGTCTCGACAACGATTTCCGCTTCATATCTTAACTACATTGTAAGACCAATTAAAAGTGAACATTAACGCGATCATCAATTGTGAAACTGTCGCTAAAGAAACTATATTATAGAGGTTTGTGTATGGAGTAGTGCCAAGCGATCTCAATCAACGAATGTCAACCCTTCGATTGATAAATCGCCGGATTGCTGCGCCAATCATCACTGATCTTATCCGAGAAAATATTAGAAACTTCATATGTAAGTACTTTGCCACTGTGTATGATTTTAAATCTTGTTTGAGGTTTAAATTTGCTTGCTGCTAAAGAATAAAATTTTTAATTTTTCTAAAAGATTTCAATTTATTTACTGTAAAATGACTACATATATTTTTTTTTTACATCTCAAGGTATTATAAAAGACAGACTGACTTCTTCTTTTTTCTGTTGCGGGAATCCTTCGTTCGCCCCTTCCTCTGTAATGTAGAGAAAATTTTATACCTGTGGAAACAATAAGTATTTGGACAATGAAGACCTTAATTGCAGGTCAAACTTCTATTTTCATGAGGTATGAATGGCTAGATTTCTAAATAAACCATTTGGATGATGGTCTTTTCGATAATTATGGCTATCTATACATAAGCACAAGGGTGCAAAGATAGAAACAAAAGGAAGAACAATAAAACAATAGGCAAGGGCCTTATTGTATATAACAGGCATGGGTCTCGGTGAAATTTTCTAATTTCCAAATAAAATGTTGCCAACTTAACTTCTGAATTTATACAAAATATATACACATTTAATTTCTATATACTTAAACAAAAGAGAACAATTCACGAAAACAAATAAAACTTATATACAGTTTACTAACATTTGCCCTTTTGTGTGAACTATAAACTTATGATCAATTGCTTGAAATTGGTTTAATGACTACAGTATAAAGTAAAATAATAACCTTATAATATGTTATAAATGTCATAAATTGATTAAAGTAGGGGAGAGCAAAGCAAACCGAACCAGAGGTAATTTGGCTCATTAAGGATTTCACGCTTTAATTAGAATCTAGGAGGAAAAGCTTGCTATAGAATATAGGTCACAAAATTTTAGTTAGGTTAACGAAATTTAGTGTAAGTCTATTCAACCTCGTGTCATGTAGGGTTTTCTGTTTTTATGCGTCCCACGTATAGTTTTTTACTTACCAACTTTTACGTTCTTTGTACACTAATTTACGAACCTTATCTTCATTGGTAAGTTTTTTTATGCTCTCAGGTGTGCTCTTTCGATATACCTATGCTATTTTATTTATATGTTTCAAATATTTCTTGTATTTGGTTTAAAGTGTCAAAAGCCAGGGTGGGGTGAATGGTCTCTCCCGACGGTGGGGTTATTCGGTTAATCATCTTAGCAGGCTCAATGCTTAATTATGGTAAGAATATGACTACTTTTAATAATTACCATTAATGAGAATACCAACTTCTTTAATTTTTTATAGAAAATAAAAAAAAAGTAAGGTCTAATGACTTCTCTTTAATTTTAAGGACCCCAGTCCCCCCAAAAATATTGGTCTTGATACACCACTGCATAATTATAATAAGAATATAAGTACTTTTCATATTTACAAAATAAAGGTCATTAAACTTTTTTATTTTTCGTAAAAAATAAAAGACACCGATTTGTCCCACAGGGTAAGCCGATTTACCTGCCAAAATTGCAGTTTAAGAATTTGGTATATCTGTATTCAAAGGTATCTAGAGCTAAAACTATAGAAGATAAATAAAAAATTCCTTGCAAATTTGAAAGTGAAAAAGATAGGCTACTAAATGATATATCCTTGTTTGGATTTAAAAAATAAATTCCTATCTTTTTTCCTGTCTGTCCAAAAGTGAGCCGAATAGCCCCGGTCTTCCCTATTAATAAACTAGTTAAAGTATGTAATCCTGGTGTAGTTTCATTAAAACAGAAATCTTAAGTGTTGGACCAATAATGGCTTGTATTGGTAATAGTTGCTTCTCATTAATGTAACAGTAATTGCATCCAATTTACAAGGAATACTGGTCCTATGGTAATATTTTATTAAATATTAATATTTAATGGTAATAGTTAAATTATTTATTTAACACTGCTCCCGTAGAGCAGACATCGTAAATCGATCCCTAAAACAAAATAATATATAAACTAGCTATTGGCTACTTGATCAGCTCTGTTACTTGTTCTATATATTTGAATGTAAATTTTTTATATCCTCACTATCGCTCAAATGTAACAAGATAGAATCGGTTGAATGTAGTAGGTCAACAGTGGTTATCACTCTTACATGTTTTACAAAACATGTTCTAGTTTAGTTTAATTTGTTACAAGAATCCTGAGTCTAAAAGATCTAAGCGAATGTTATATGACATGAAAGTCTCATTAAGGGATAGATAGAATCGGTTGAATTTAGAGGTTTATCAGTGGATATCACTCTTATTTGGTCTACCGACATGTTCTCGATTAGACTTATTTAAAAATAATCTCCAGGCTAAAGAATCTAAGCGAATGTAATATGACATAAAAATCTCAATGAGGGTTGGATAATATTAGTTAAATCTAGTTGATCATCTGTGGATATCACTCGCAATTAGTCTTAAGACATGTTCTGGATCAGAGTTATTTGGAAAAAATCTTTAATCTAAAGAGTTTAAGTGAAAGTAATATAACATGAAAATCTCAATGAGTGATAGATAGAATCAGTTAAATGTAGTGGATTAATAGTGGTTATTACTTTTAGATGTTCTATAGACATGTTCTAGATCCGACTTTAAGGTTAAAAATACCTTAATGCTAAATAATCTAAGCGAAGGTGGCATAACAAGAAAATCTCAAAGACTCCCCCGCGGATTGTTCAACTTGTCGTGGTGGGGGGCTTAATATTGAGAGTGCGACGGCCGGCCCATCAACTGCTTGTTCTGAAGCGGATAACCTGTCTACCTGTGAGGTACCTTGTTAAGTCGGTCAATTCTAGAAAGGAAACTGTATGTAGGACTATAATGGTGGACGAATAGGCTCTTTGAGTCTCTTGAAAAGATCCTAACCTTTTAACGCCGGGACGGACGCATTTTTTCATGCATTTTCAACGTTAATTACTTTTGTTATTAGGCATGTTGAAAATTATCAGAATAAGTATTCCTTACGTGTTTTTATCTCTCTTTCAGAATCTGTTATCAAAATTGCAAAAAGGAAAAAATCCCAAAAGCTATAGCCACTTTTTTAGAAAAAAATGCGAATTTTTGACATTTTTAATTCAAAAATGATTTTTTTTTTATGTAACCAGTAATCAGAAAAATTCTGCACCTTTAAATATCGCGTCCACAATATCCAAGCTTCAAAGTGATGGAACATATATTTAAAAGTTTTAAGATGGCGGATCCAAAATGGCGTTGACAACATTTTTTTAAAAAAAAAACTGACACCCAGTGAACGCTTTATTTAATTCTCTGTTTATCTATATAAAAATGAGTACCTGAATGTTTTTCGGGTCGCTGATTGCAAATTTGAAGTCAGATTTACAAAATTTAATATGGCGGATCCAATATAGCGGTCGATATTTTTGGAATTGATAGGATTTATTTGAAACTTGCTACTCGGGGTTTTTTGGGTCCGCTGATTACGAATCTGAAGTCAGATTTCAAAAATTCAAAATGGCGTATCAAATATGGTGATTATATTTTTGAAAGTGATTGGATTTGTTTGCAACTTGCTCCTTGGGGTTTTTTGGGGTCAAGCAACACGCTTGACGTTCACATCTTCGGAAAAGACATCTAACCCAGCCTATCTTTATATGCGCGTTATTCTCATTTTTAAGCAATAAAAGAGCTGCCTCGCTCATCTCGCCCAGTCTAATTCTTCGCCCCCTGTACGTTTTTTTTTTTGAGCCAGACTTTCGGTTCCATATTCTGGTATTCCTGATTGGCAGTTTTCTGTACCATTACTATCTCATCTTCATCAGTAGCTTCATCTGAGTCCTTGATTTTAATCAAAGATTTAGGAGTATTCTTGAGCACTTCTTTAGCTGTGCCAATGGCGGCTTTTATTTCTTCGCTGAACTTGTGTTTGGCCTCCTTTGCTACAGCTATTTTCACCATTTCTTGTGTCTTTTATACAACTGATAGACACACCTATGCAATCCGGCTTTATTTTCAGCCTAACCTCTTTGATTATTTTGGCTAAGGAGATACCTTCGAAAAGTTCTATCAGGACCGCCTCAGAACAGTACCTAATGATCTGACTTACTATATATTTCTTCGGTGGCCTACTTGGAGGCTCAGATAATTCAGTTCTTTTCCGAGATTTGTAATTTCTAGAGACTTCTGCCCTTGTTTCTTGCCCAGAGGGTGCAACCGCCAAATTGGCGTCGATTCCCAATGGTTTCATTTGCGTAGGACTATCACTAGGCGTTTAGGCAATCCTCCTAAGAAGCCCATCTTTGATATTTCTATTCCTGTTTCTGTTAGTTCTACTACTTTTAATCTCGCTAGAGGTTTGAGGTGAATCACCTTCCCGTTTCTTTTTTTCCGTCGGTTTGGTGGTGTGCAAATGCTCACTTTTGTCTGAACAAACTAGGGAAGCGTTTGACTGTATTTGCGCAATTATCTCACAGTGCACTGCTGCAACTTCGGATTCGAGATCTTGGAGTTTGGTCTTTGTCCCACTTACGGTTCTTCTAACCCTCTTCTGCAATTCAAGTTGTAAGATAGCGTCTTCTAGGCCAAACTTAATTATTGAGTCCAGATGTTTCCTCGTGTTATCCTAAAGCTGTATTCCCTTAACTCTTTACCGCAGGGACAGACGCTTTTTTCATGCATCTTCAACGTTAATTATTTTTGTTATTAAGCATGTTAAAAATTATCGAAATAAAATTTCCTTACTTGATTTTTATCGCACTTTCAGATTCTCTTATCAAAATTGCAAAAAAGAAAAAATTCCAAGAGCTATAGACACTTTTTTAGAAAAAAATGAGAATTTTTGACATTTTTGATTCAAAAATGATTTTTTTTTCATCAGAAAAATTCTTTACCTTAAAATATCGCGTCCACAATATCCAAGCTTCAAAGTGATGGACCATACATTTAAAAATTTCAAGATGTCGGATCCAAAATGGCGCCGACAGAATTTTTTTTAAAAAAAACTGACACCTAGTGGACGCTTTATTTAATTCTCTTTTTATCTATTTAAAAATGAGTACCTGAATCTTTTTCGGGTCGCTGATTGCAAATCTGAAGTCAGATTTTAAAAATTCAAAATGGCGGATCCAATATGGCGGTCAATATTTTTGAAAATTATCGGATTTATTTGAAACTTGCTACTCGGGGTTTTTGTGGTCGCTGATTGCGAATCTGAAGTCAGATTTACAAAATTGAAAATGGCGGATTTAATATTACGGTCAATGTTTATGAAATTGATCAGATTTGTTGAAAAGTCGTTAGTTAGGGGTTTTGGAGTCCGTTAAAAAGAAACGTGTAGTCAGATCTGAAAAATTCAAAATTCCGGATCTAATATGGCTGTGGATATTTTTAATGTTAATCGCATTTACTTGAAGCTTGTAATCTGGGGCTAGGTTCTGCATACATCATTGTATGTTCTTTAGTGATTAAAAGTATTTTAACGTTGCACAATTTGACATCATTATTTATTTGTTACTTCTTTGAAAACAACATTTCAACCTAATTTTAGATGTAATTGCATTATGTTCACATTCATTTGACAGCATTTCATCTTTCTTTTTCATTTCCTTGACAACATAGAAGTTGAAATATGTCTATTATGTATATAATAGACCTGTATTTTCTTTGACAACATTTACAATTTCTTTGCCATATCTGTAAATTGAAATTTCTTCTGCAAATGCATTGCTTTTTCCCTTTTAGCTATAATATTTATTTATCAATTATTCTGCATTAGCACTAAACTGTAATTTTTTTCGCTTCAGTAATTATAATAGTCTACTTATCTCATAAATACAATGATGTATGCAGAACCTAGCCCCAGATTACAAGCTTCAAGTAAATGCGATTAACATTAAAAATATCCACAGCCATATTAGATCCGGAATTTTGAATTTTTCAGATCTGACTACACGTTTCTTTTTAACGGACTCCAAAACCCCTAACTAACGACTTTTCAACAAATCTGATCAATTTCATAAACATTGACCGTAATATTAAATCCGCCATTTTCAATTTTGTAAATCTGACTTCAGATTCGCAATCAGCGACCACAAAAACCCCGAGTAGCAAGTTTCAAATAAATCCGATAATTTTCAAAAATATTGACCGCCATATTGGATCCGCCATTTTGAATTTTTAAAATCTGACTTCAGATTTGCAATCAGCGACCAGAAAAAGATTCAGGTACTCATTTTTAAATAGATAAAAAGAGAATTAAATAAAGCGTCCACTGGGTGTCAGTTTTTTTTAAAAAAAATTCTGTCGGCGCCATTTTGGATCCGACATCTTGAAATTTTTAAATGTATGGTCCATCACTTTGAAGCTTGGATATTGTGGACGCGATATTTTAAGGTAAAGAATTTGTCTGATTACTGGTTACATGAAAAAAAATCATTTTTGAATCAAAAATGTCAAAAATTCTCATTTTTTTCTAAAAAAGTGTCTATAGCTTTTGGAATTTTTTCTTTTTTGCAATTTTGATAAGAGAATCTGAAAGTGCGATAAAAAACAAGTAAGGAAATTTTATTTCGATAATTTTTAACATGCTTAATAACAAAAATAATTAACGTTGAAGATGCATGAAAAAAGCGTCTGTCCCTGCGGTAAAGAGTTAAGGGAATACAGCTTTAGGATAACACGAGGAAACATCTGGACTCAATAATTAAGTTTGGCCTAGAAGACGCTATCTTACAACTTGAATTGCAGAAGAGGGTTAGAAGAACCGTAAGTGGCACAAAGACCAAACTCCAAGATCTCGAATCCGAAGTTGCAGCAGTGCACTGTGAGATAATTGCGCAAATACAGTCAAACGCTTCCCTAGTTTGTTCAGACAAAAAAATTAATTAAAATCAAGGACTCAGATGAAGCTACTGATAAAGATGAGATAGTAATGGTACAGAAAACTGCCAACCAGGAATACCAGAATATGGAACCGAAAGTCTGGCTCAAAAAAAAAACGTACAGGGGGCGAAGAATTAGACTGGGCGAGATGGGCGAGGCAGCTCTTTTATTGCTTAGAAATGAGAATAACGCGCATATAAAGATAGGCTGGGTTAGATGTCTTTTCCGAAGATGTGAACGTCAAGCGTGTTGCTTTAGATGTCTAAGACCGGGGCACATAGCCAAAGACTGCATAGGCTCAGACAGATCCATGATCTGTTGGCGCTGTGGCCAGAATCGGCATGAGGTAGAGAAAAAGTTCGAAAACTAGCCGTTCTGCTACCTCTGCTAGGAGCGGAAGAGTAGCTGTGGCACAAACCATGTTTTTGCTTCCCATAAGTGCAAGGCTTTCCAGGAGAAGAAAAAGAACATGTCCTAAAGGCAAAGACACGATAAAAATACTGCAAGGTAACTTTCAAAAAAGTAAACTGGCCCAGACTCTGCTGGTTCGATGGTTGTTCGAAAAGGACCCAGACGTTGCGTTGTGATACTGTTTAAACAATATGAGAATTGGCCTTGCCGTGGGTGGCTCAGTGATTTAAGCAATAGAGCCACGCTTTGGATCAGGAATAGGATCCTCCACATTAATGGACAGGGACAGGGAGATAGCTATGTCTGGATGATTATTAACAGAGGAATGACCTTTGTTAGCAGCTATTTCTCCCTAAATGACAAAATAGCGATTTTAAAGCAAAACTGTTGGATCTTGAAGGATTTCTGCAGAACCTAGTGGAAGAAACCATAATTTCAGGAGATTTTAATGCCAAATCTGTGAAATGGGAAATGCCAAAAAGCAGCAGCAGAGGCAAGGGTCTGGCGGACATGTCAGCCAGCCTGGCACGACCACCATCTTTAGAAGAGCTAAAACTAAAGGATGTATTATAGACCTGACTTTTGCCTCTTTACGAAAGAAAATAAGTTGAACCAGGAAGCCTAGATCGCACTAGGAGCCACTGGAGGCGACCTCCCTGTTGAAACCTCGGACCCTACGCAAACTAACACAAGAGAAGACACCAAAACGCTCGTTGACAGAACGATGAATTTTTTGTGTGCAGGGCTGTGACTTGTTATGACAGAACGCCCGAAAAGTTCCCATGAACTACCTATATATTGGTGGACCCCGGAAATATCGCAGCTGAGAAACAAATGCCTAAGGTACAGACGCAGGTACCATAAAGTGGGAAAAAGAAATCCTCCTGACCTGGATAGAAGAGCTACTGGTTATAACATAGCGAAAGAAAAAGCTTAGCACAGCTATAAAAACCAGCAAAGGGAGATGTTGGCTTCAACTATGCGATGAGGTTAACGAGAATATCTGGGTTAAAGGGTACAAGATCGTCACCGGAAAGCTCGGAAAAAGTGCGCCGGTTCAGACAATGGACCCAAAAACAATGTGCGAAATAGTGGAAAACTTATTCCCGCAGCACGAGGAAAGGCCAGTGGATATCTTTTAGGCTGACGAGGAAATGGGAATCTCAAGCTTTACAGTGGAGGAATTACAGCGAGTTTTGGTTTCGTTCAATGGACGTAAGGCCTTTGGCCCAGATGGTATAACAATTGAAGTTTTAAAGACAATTGCAGAGGCATTCCCACAACTTCTGTTGAATATGTACAACTCGTGTCTCCGAGTAGGTGTATTCAGCGAAAGGTGGAAAGTTTAAAGCCTTGTACTAATCGATAAAAGAAAGAGTTGTCCAATTTCCTCGTCGTCGTATCACCTTTTATGCATGTTGGAAAACGCAGGAAAAATTTTTGAATAATTGATTCGCGGAAGATTGCGCACCGCTGTGGCGCTGGCTGGAGGCTTGTCGGACAACCAGTACGGTTTTCGACCCAGACGATCTAGTTCTCCTACACGTCAAAAATGCTTTTAATTCTGTCCGTTGGTTAGACATAATGAAAGCTCTTAAAGAACGTTTTGCTGTCCCAATTTACCTGTTGAAAATAATTGCGGACTACCTAAGACTACCTGATCCTACAGAAAACGGAAACCATTATCCTCACAAGACAACGCACCTTCCCCAAAAGGTTCTCTACTAAAATAAACGGAATTGAGGTTGTGTCTGTTGACTCAGCTAAATACCTGGGAGTAACTTTGGATCCGAAACTTACTTTGAAACCATATTCAGAATTTAGCTAATAAAGCTTCAAACCTTGTAAGAAAGCTTTCTAGAATACTATCAAATGTAGTGGGCGCCAGAAGTAGTAAAAGAAGAGCTTTGTTAAGTATTGCACACTCCGTACTACTGTATGGTTCCGAGATATGGGCAAGTGCAATGTAAGTTAAAGCTTATAAAAAGAGATTCTCTTTAGTTCAGCGCAGACGTGCGCTGCATGTGGCATGTGCCCACAGGACCGTTTCGGAGGCTTCCATTCTTGTTGTCGACTATTGCTCTAAGAATAATAATGACGTTTATCACACCTTCTTTAAGTTCTCCAGATGGAGAATTATGTGGAACTAAACCTAATAACAAAAAAGCGGGAGGAAATTTAACTTTAATCAAGGATAAAGATAAGCGTTAAACACAATTTCAATAAAGCTATGTAATTAGCACAAGATAAATCTAAAAATTAGGGCATCCAGGCTGGATGGAGGGTAAGGGACGAAGCTGGGCCGTTAAACGCTTATAGCGAGTTTTTCTGTAGTAATTCAAGAGCGGCGTCCGAAAAACTTCGTTGAGGCGGTAGAGAAAGGTTTACTTAATAAAACTCAGGGTACACTAGGCCGGAGAATCCGAGTTCGAGTCCAACAGTATTCAGATAGTGTGTCGCGGCATTCTTGTCATCTTTTTGGTAGAATAGATAGAATTAGTTGAATATAGTGGGTCAAAAGTGTCGATCACTCTCAGTTAATTTTGGCTATGTTCCAGATCAGACTTATATGTTCAAAAAAGTT
This sequence comes from Ganaspis brasiliensis, assembly GCA_037103525.1. Taxonomy (NCBI): domain Eukaryota; kingdom Metazoa; phylum Arthropoda; class Insecta; order Hymenoptera; family Figitidae; genus Ganaspis; species Ganaspis brasiliensis. The sequence continues at coordinate 204,991 of JAZKLR010000653.1, forward strand.
TAAGGCTAAAGAATCTAAGCAAAAGTAATATAACATAAAAATCTTATTGACTGATAAATAGAATCGGTTGAATGTAGTGGTACATCAATGGATATCATTCTTATTTCGTCTAGAGACATGTTCTGGATTAGACTTATTTAAAAAAAATCTCCAGGCTTAAGAATCTAAGCGAATGTGATATGCCATAGAAATCTCATTAAGTGTTAAATAAAATCGGTTGAATGTAGAAGGTCATTAGTGGCTATTACTCTCAGTTGATCTAGAGACATGTTCTAGATCAGATTTATTAAAAAAATGCTTAAGGCTAAAGCATCTAAGCGAAAGTGATAAAACATAAAAATCTCATTAACGGATAAATAGAATCGGTTGAAGGTAATAGGTCAACAGTGGTTGTCACTCTTAGATATTTTACAAACATTTTCTAGATCATACTTCTTTGTTAAAAAAATCTTGAGCCTGAAGAATTTAAGCGAAAGTGATATGACAGGAAAGTCTTAATGAGGGATGGATAGAATCGGTTGAATGTTCATCAGTGGATATCATTCTTATTTGATCTACAGACATGTTCTGGATCAGATTTGTTTGAAAAAATTCTTTAGGCTGAAGAATCTAAGCAAAAGTAATATGACATAAAAATTTAGATGCTTCTCCTCTGCAAATTCAGAAATTTACAAAATGTTAGTCTTTTTTTTTTTTTTTTTTTAGTTACTAGATAAGAAATAGTATATAAGGCTACAAGGGTTGAAAGCTTGCTATGTTAACTGCTCGACTGAGCTGAGAAAACTGACGGCTGAGGCGGCACCGAAGGTGCCGACGAAAGCCGACAGTTATCGAAGCTCAGTCGTATAGTTAACATAGTAATCTTTTAACCCTTGTAGCTTACGATGCTTTTCATTCCCAATGCACGAACAATACGCATGTTAGGCAAAAAAGGAGGGGCGATAGGAGCACATTTCTTCTGAGTGGGCTAAAATCAATTTCTTGTTAGCCCTAGCGTCAACAAGAAATTATTTTATACCGCTCAGGAGAAATGAGCTCTGATTTGACCCGACTTCGAGGCATAACATTGCGTCATATTCGTGCATGTGAGATGAAAAAGAATTTTCTCCAATAGGTTCAATGTGCGTTAAAAACTGTGAAAGGCGCAAATTTTTTTTTTTTTTTTTTTTGAAAATGCAAAAAGTCATTATTTTGGCTAATGCAAAGATATATTTTAGTTCGAAAAATCAGCTTGAATGTTGTTTATTTGATTTTTAAATAATTTTTTTTTATTGAGAGCAGGGCCTTTCAACCTAGCAAAAATGTGCAAATCGGTGCAAATAGTTGTGGCTAAACAGCCTGTGCGTGGAAAGCGGGGGAAATAGGTTAAAAGGCCCTGATTTAGAGAAATGTAATTTTTAATTCCTTTTTCTATCCAGTAAACAGAAAAAAATGTTGACGAAATAAAAAACTTTCACAGTGTTTAAAAACCAAGGAATTCTGTTTCGGTTTATGTTCATTTAGACGTGTTTTAAGAGTTTGTTGAGTCTCACCTATATATATCGCTGTGCAGTCTTTACAATTTAGTCTATAGACTGAGTTGATTCTGTCCATTTTTTGTGTCATATCTTTACCTAATTTTACTACTGAATTAAATTTTTTTTAACTATAGGAATTGACATAAAAAAGGGGGATACAATTGTATTTGCTTTTTAATGTCTGTAAACAATCACTTTCCAGATCAGTACATTCTCGTATTTTGTCAAAAGGAATTTTACAATCATTATTGATAAGTTGATATCTGTGATCTAAACTTCCTTACACTAACTGACATGGAATAATAGTAAATAAAGAACTAACGGCAAGAGAAAAAAAGGTAAAAGTATCGTCAATCTTTAAATCCTGCAATTTGTTTTTTAATTCAAAACTGTTTTTTTTGTGAGATTTAGGAGTTAAAATACTATTTTTTAGTTAGTCATATAAAATTTTAGACAAAACATGAGTTGGACTGCTGATAAAAGAAATAATAGGACGTAATAGGACGTTAAAGGGTTTCTTTTAATTGGTTTATAAACACAAGTATCAGAAAGTAAATTTTGCATTTTTGAGATAATCTTCGGTTTTCATACAAACAGTTTAATTTCCCTTATCAGCAGTGGTAAACATAATATTGGGATTATTACATTCTCATCCTAAATGAGAAGGTATTAAATTTGTGCGATTTTGAACTTTTGCTAAAACCTACATTTCTCGACGTTTTGAGACCTCCTGATTCCAAAAAAATGGGTTTTACGAAAGTGTCTGTCTGTATGTCTGTCTGTCTGTGTAAAAATTTTTGAAATCCATTAACTTGAGTAAAATTTCATCTATCAATTTGAAATTTGGTATGCGTTTTAAGTAACCAAAAATACAGATCGAGTTCGTTTGCCAGCTATTTTGGACCAAAAATGTCAAAAATAAAACATTTTCAAACTTCAAAAAAAAAAAAAAATTAAAAAAAAATTTTCTCTATTTTTTTTCTTAAAGTACAAGAAAAAACAAACAAATTTTATTTATAAAAGTTTTTGATATAATGCAAACCCAAAAAGATATGAATTTTTTAAGTTTTACAATTGTGTAAAAGTCTTGTTTGAGGAGAAGAGGGGGGGGGGGGGAAGTGTAAATCGGTTAGCAAACTGTTGACGCATTCTCATCTTACTAAACTCAAGTAGAAATTTACAAGAAACTAACTATTTAACTGCTAAAAACCTTTAAAATCCTCAAAATACACGTTATATATGCAAAAAATAGAACATAATATGGGAAAATCATATACAGAAACACAATTATTTTTCAAAAAAATAAAAAAACTCCCGGTTTTTTCTTCCTATTTACTTTCAGTGATCACAACTAATAAAACTGCATCAAAAAATATTGACTTTTTTAAAAAATTTTGGAAATTTTGAATAAATTCATTTTTACATTTTCATCCTAAATGAGAAGGTATTAAATTTGTGCGATTTTGAACTTTTGCTAAAGCCTACATTTCTCGACGTTTTGAGACCTCTTGATTCCAAAAAAATGGGTTTTACGAAAGTGTCTGTCTGTATGTCTGTCTGTCTGTCTGTCTGTCTGTCTGTGTAAAAATTTTTGAAATCCATTAACTTGAGTAAAAATTCATCTATCAATTTAAAATTTGGTATGCGTTTTAAGTAACTATTAATACAGATCGAGTACGTTAGCCAGCTATTTTGGACCAAAAATGTCAAAAATAAAACATTTTCAAACTTCAAAAAAAATAAAAAATAAAAAAAATTTTTTCTTTATTTTGTTTCTTAAAGTACAAGAAAAAACAAACAAATTTCATTTATAAAAGTTTTTGATATAATGCAAACCCAAAAAGATATGAATTTTTTAAATTTTACAATTGTGTAAAAGTCTTGTTTGAGGAGAAGAGGGGGGGGGGGGGGGAAGTGTAAATCAGTTAGCAAACTGTTGACGCATTCTCATCTTACTAAACTCAAGTAGAAATTAACAAGAAACTAACTATTTAACTGCTAAAAACCTTTAAAATCCTCAAAATACACGTTATATATGCAAAAAATAGAACATAATATGGGAAAATCATATACAGAAACACTATTATTTTTCAAAAAAATAAAAAAACTCCCGGTTTTTTCTTCCTATTTACTTTCATTGATCACAACTAATAAAACTGCATAAAAAAATATTGACTTTTTTAAAAAATTTTGGAAATTTTGAATAAATTCATTTTTACATTCTTAACCTAAATCAGAAGGTATTAAATTTGTGCGATTTTGAACTTTTGCTAAAACCTACATTTCTCGACGTTTTGAGACCTCCTGATTCCAAAAAATGGGTTTTACGAAAGTGTCTGTCTGTATGTCTGTCTGTCTGTCTGTCTGTCTGTCTGTCTGTCTGTGTAAAAATTTTTGAAATCCATTAACTTGAGTAAAAATTCATCTATCAATTTGAAATTTGGTATGCGTTTTAAGTAACCAAAAATACAGATTGAGTTCGTTAGCCAGCTATTTTGGACCAAAAATGTCAAAAATAAAACATTTTCAAACTTCAAAAAAAATAAAAAATAAAAAAAATTTTTTCTTAATTTTTTTTCTTGAAGTACAAGAAAAAACAAACAAATTTCATTTATAAAAGTTTCTGATATAATGCAAACCCAAAAAAAATATGAATTTTTTAAATTTTACAATTGTGTAAAAGTCTTGTTTGAGGAGAAAAGGGGGGGGGGAAGTGTAAATCGGTTAGCAAACTGTTTACGCATTTTCATCTTACTAAACTCAAGTAGAAATTAACAAGAAACTAACTGTTTAACTGCTAAAAACCTTTAAAATCCTCAAAATAGACGTTATATATGCAAAAAATAAAACATAATATGGGAAAATCATATACAGAAACACTATTATTGTTCAAAAAAATAAAAAAACTCCCGGTTTTTTCTTCCTATTTACTTTCATTGATCACAACTAATAAAACTGCATCAAAAAATATTGACTTTTTTTAAAAATTTTGGAAATTTTGAATAAATTCATTTTTACATTCTCATCCTAAATGAGAAGGTATTAAATTTGTGCGATTCTGAACTTTTGCTAAAACCTACATTTCTCGACGTTTTGAGACCTCCTGATTCCAAAAAAATGGGTTTTACGAAAGTGTCTGTCTGTCTGTCTGTCTGTCTGTGTAAAAATTTTTGAAATCCATTAACTTGAGTAAAATTTCATCTATTAATTTGAAATTTGGTATGCGTTTAAAGTAACCAAAAATACAGATCGAGTTCTTTAGCCAGCTATTTTGGACCAAAAATGTCAAAAATAAAACATTTTCAAACTTCAAAAAAAAAAAAAAAATTAAAAAAAAATTTTTCTCTATTTTTTTTCTTAAAGTACAAGAAAAAACAAACAAATTTCATTTATAGAAGTTTTTGATATAATGCAAACCCAAAAAGATATGAATTTTTTAAGTTTTACAATTGTGTAAAAGTCTTGTTTGAGGAGAAGAGGGGGGGGGGGGAAGTGTAAATCGGTTAGCAAACTGTTGACGCATTCTCATCTTACTAAACTCAAGTAGAAATTTACAAGAAACTAACTATTTAACTGCTAAAAACCTTTAAAATCCTCAAAATACACGTTATATATGCAAAAAATAGAACATAATATGGGAAAATCATATACAGAAACACAATTATTTTTCAAAAAAATAAAAAAACTCCCGGTTTTTTCTTCCTATTTACTTTCAGTGATCACAACTAATAAAACTGCATCAAAAAATATTGACTTTTTTAAAAAATTTTGGAAATTTTGAATAAATTCATTTTTACATTTTCATCCTAAATGAGAAGGTATTAAATTTGTGCGATTTTGAACTTTTGCTAAAGCCTACATTTCTCGACGTTTTGAGACCTCTTGATTCCAAAAAAATGGGTTTTACGAAAGTGTCTGTCTGTATGTCTGTCTGTCTGTCTGTCTGTCTGTCTGTGTAAAAATTTTTGAAATCCATTAACTTGAGTAAAAATTCATCTATCAATTTAAAATTTGGTATGCGTTTAAAGTAACGAAAAATACAGATCGAGTTCGTTAGCCAGCTATTTTGGACCAAAAATGTCAAAAATAAAACATTTTCAAACTTCAAAAAAAAAAAAAAAAATTTCTCTATTTTTTTTCTTAAAGTACAAGAAAAAACAAACAAATTTTATTTATAAAAGTTTTTGATATAATGCAAACCCAAAAAGATATGAATTTTTTAAATTTTACAATTGTGTAAAAGTCTTGTTTGAGGAGAAAAGGGGGGGGGGGAAGTGTAAATCAGTTAGCAAACTGTTGACGCATTCTCATCTTACTAAACTCAAGTAGAAATTAACAAGAAACTAACTATTTAACTGCTAAAAACCTTTAAAATCCTCAAAATACACGTTATATATGCAAAAAATAGAACATAATATGGGAAAATCATATACAGAAACACTATTATTTTTCAAAAAAATAAAAAAACTTCCGGTTTTTTCTTCCTATTTACTTTCAGTGATCACAACTAATAAAACTGCATCAAAAAATATTGACTTTTTTAAAAAAATTTGGAAATTTTGAATAAATTCATTTTTACATTTTCATCCTAAATGAGAAGGTATTAAATTTGTGCGATTTTGAACTTTTGCTAAAACCTACATTTCTCGACGTTTTGAGACCTCCTGATTCCAAAAAATGGGTTTTACGAAAGTGTCTGTCTGTATGTCTGTCTGTCTGTCTGTCTGTCTGTGTAAAAATTTTTGAAATCCATTAACTTGAGTAAAAATTCATCTATCAATTTGAAATTTGGTATGCGTTTTAAGTAACCAAAAATACAGATTGAGTTCGTTAGCCAGCTATTTTGGACCAAAAATGTCAAAAATAAAACATTTTCAAACTTCAAAAAAAATAAAAAATAAAAAAAATTTTTTCTTAATTTTTTTTCTTAAAGTACAAGAAAAAACAAACAAATTTCATTTATAAAAGTTTCTGATATAATGCAAACCCAAAAAAAATATGAATTTTTTAAATTTTACAATTGTGTAAAAGTCTTGTTTGAGGAGAAAAGGGGGGGGGGAAGTGTAAATCGGTTAGCAAACTGTTTACGCATTTTCATCTTACTAAACTCAAGTAGAAATTAACAAGAAACTAACTGTTTAACTGCTAAAAACCTTTAAAATCCTCAAAATACACGTTATATATGCAAAAAATAAAACATAATATGGGAAAATCATATACAGAAACACTATTATTGTTCAAAAAAATAAAAAAACTCCCGGTTTTTTCTTCCTATTTACTTTCATTGATCACAACTAATAAAACTGCATCAAAAAATATTGACTTTTTTTAAAAATTTTGGAAATTTTAAATAAATTCATTTTTACATTCTCATCCTAAATGAGAAGGTATTAAATTTGTGCGATTCTGAACTTTTGCTAAAACCTACATTTCTCGACGTTTTGAGACCTTCTGATTCCAAAAAAATGGGTTTTACGAAAGTGTCTGTCTGTATGTCTGTCTGTCTGTCTGTGTCTGTCTGTGTAAAAATTTTTGAAATCCATTAACTTGAGTAAAATTTCATCTATCAATTTGAAATTTGGTATGCGTTTAAAGTAACCAAAAATACAGATCGAGTTCGTTAGCCAGCTATTTTGGACCAAAAATGTCAAAAATAAAACATTTTCAAACTTCAAAAAAAAAAAAAAAATTAAAAAAAAATTTTTCTCTATTTTTTTTCTTAAAGTACAAGAAAAAACAAACAAATTTCATTCATAAAAGTTTTTGATATAATGCAAACCCAAAAAGATATGAATTTTTTAAGTTTTACAATTGTGTAAAAGTCTTGTTTGAGGAGAAGAGGGGGGGGGGGAAGTGTAAATCGGTTAGCAAACTGTTGACGCATTCTCATCTTACTAAACTCAAGTAGAAATTTACAAGAAACTAACTATTTAACTGCTAAAAACCTTTAAAATCCTCAAAATACACGTTATATATGCAAAAAATAGAACATAATATGGAAAAATCATATACAGAAACACTATTATTTTTCAAAAAAATAAAAAAACTCCCGGTTTTTTCTTCCTATTTACTTTCAGTGATCACAACTAATAAAACTGCATCAAGAAATATTGACTTTTTTAAAAAAATTTGGAAATTTTGAATAAATTCATTTTTACATTTTCATCCTAAATGAGAAGGTATGAAATTTGTGCGATTTTGAACTTTTGCTAAAACCTACATTTCTCGACGTTTTGAGACCTCCTGATTCCAAAAAAATGGGTTTTACGAAAGTGTCTGTCTGTATGTCTGTCTGTCTGTCTGTCTGTCTGTGTAAAAATTTTTGAAATCCATTAACTTGAGTAAAAATTCATCTATCAATTTGAAATTTGGTATGCGTTTTAAGTAACCAAAAATACAGATCGAGTTCGTTAGCCAGCTATTTTGGACCAAAAATGTCAAAAATAAAACATTTTCAAACTTCAAAAAAAATAAAAAATAAAAAAAATTTTTTCTTTATTTTTTTTCTTAAAGTACAAGAAAAAACAAACAAATTTTATTTATAAAAGTTTTTGATATAATGCAAACCCAAAAAGATATGAATTTTTTAAATTTTACAATTGTGTAAAAGTCTTGTTTGAGGAGAAGAGGGGGGGGGGGGAAGTGTAAATCAGTTAGCAAACTGTTGACGCATTCTCATCTTACTAAACTCAAGTAGAAATTAACAAGAAACTAACTATTTAACTGCTAAAAACCTTTAAAATCCTCAAAATACACGTTATATATGCAAAAAATAGAACATAATATGGGAAAATCATATACAGAAACACTATTATTTTTCAAAAAAATAAAAAAACTTCCGGTTTTTTCTTCCTATTTACTTTCAGTGATCACAACTAATAAAACTGCATCAAAAAATATTGACTTTTTTAAAAAAATTTGGAAATTTTGAATAAATTCATTTTTACATTTTCATCCTAAATGAGAAGGTATTAAATTTGTGCGATTTTGAACTTTTGCTAAAACCTACATTTCTCGACGTTTTGAGACCTCCTGATTCCAAAAAATGGGTTTTACGAAAGTGTCTGTCTGTATGTCTGTCTGTCTGTCTGTCTGTCTGTCTGTGTAAAAATTTTTGAAATCCATTAACTTGAGTAAAAATTCATCTATCAATTTGAAATTTGGTATGCGTTTTAAGTAACCAAAAATACAGATTGAGTTCGTTAGCCAGCTATTTTGGACCAAAAATGTCAAAAATAAAACATTTTCAAACTTCAAAAAAAATAAAAAATAAAAAAAATTTTTTCTTAATTTTTTTTCTTAAAGTACAAGAAAAAACAAACAAATTTCATTTATAAAAGTTTCTGATATAATGCAAACCCAAAAAAAATATGAATTTTTTAAATTTTACAATTGTGTAAAAGTCTTGTTTGAGGAGAAAAGGGGGGGGGGGGGAAGTGTAAATCGGTTAGCAAACTGTTTACGCATTTTCATCTTACTAAACTCAAGTAGAAATTAACAAGAAACTAACTGTTTAACTGCTAAAAACCTTTAAAATCCTCAAAATACACGTTATATATGCAAAAAATAAAACATAATATGGGAAAATCATATACAGAAACACTATTATTGTACAAAAAAATAAAAAAACTCTCGGTTTTTTCTTCCTATTTACTTTCATTGATCACAACTAATAAAACTGCATCAAAAAATATTGACTTTTTTTAAAAATTTTGGAAATTTTGAATAAATTCATTTTTACATTCTCATCCTAAATGAGAAGGTATTAAATTTGTGCGATTCTGAACTTTTGCTAAAACCTACATTTCTCGACGTTTTGAGACCTTCTGATTCCAAAAAAATGGGTTTTACGAAAGTGTCTGTCTGTATGTCTGTCTGTCTGTCTGTGTCTGTCTGTGTAAAAATTTTTGAAATCCATTAACTTGAGTAAAATTTCATCTATCAATTTGAAATTTGGTATGCGTTTAAAGTAACCAAAAATACAGATCGAGTTCGTTAGCCAGCTATTTTGGACCAAAAATGTCAAAAATAAAACATTTTCAAACTTCAAAAAAAAAAAAAAATTAAAAAAAAATTTTTCTCTATTTTTTTTCTTAAAGTACAAGAAAAAACAAACAAATTTCATTCATAAAAGTTTTTGATATAATGCAAACCCAAAAAGATATGAATTTTTTAAATTTTACAATTGTGTAAAAGTCTTGTTTGAGGAGAAGAGGGGGGGGGGGAAGTGTAAATCGGTTAGCAAACTGTTGACGCATTCTCATCTTACTAAACTCAAGTAGAAATTTACAAGAAACTAACTATTTAACTGCTAAAAACCTTTAAAATCCTCAAAATACACGTTATATATGCAAAAAAAAAAAAAAAATATTATATGGGAAAATCATATACAGAAACACTATTATTGTTCAAAAAAATAAAAAAACTCCCGGTTTTTTCTTCCTATTTACTTTCAGTGATCACAACTAATAAAACTGCATCAAAAAATATTGACTTTTTTAAAAAATTTTGTAAATTTTGAAAAAATTCATTTTTACATTTTCATCCTAAATGAGAAGGTATTAAATTTGTGCGATTTTGAACTTTTGCTAAAGCCTACATTTCTCGACGTTTTGAGACCTCTTGATTCCAAAAAAATGGGTTTTACGAAAGTGTCTGTCTGTATGTCTGTCTGTCTGTCTGTCTGTCTGTTTGTCTGTGTAAAAAATTTTGAAATCCATTAACTTGAGTAAAAATTCATCTATCAATTTAAAATTTGGTATGCGTTTTAAGTAACCATTAATACAGATCGAGTTCGTTAGCCAGCTATTTTGGACCAAAAATGTCAAAAATAAAACATTTTCAAACTTCAAAAAAAATAAAAAATAAAAAAAATTTTTTCTTTTTTTTTTTTTCTTAAAGTACAAGAAAAAACAAACAAATTTCATTTATAAAAGTTTTTGATATAATGCAAACCCAAAAAGATATGAATTTTTTAAATTTTACAATTGTGTAAAAGTCTTGTTTGAGGAGAAGAGGGGGGGGGAAGTGTAAATCAGTTAGCAAACTGTTGACGCATTCTCATCTTACTAAACTCAAGTAGAAATTAACAAGAAACTAACTATTTAACTGCTAAAAACCTTTAAAATCCTCAAAATACACGTTATATATGCAAAAAAAAAAAAAAAATATTATATGGGAAAATCATATACAGAAACACTATTATTGTTCAAAAAAATAAAAAAACTCCCGGTTTTTTCTTCCTATTTACTTTCATTGATCACAACTAATAAAACTGCATCAAAAAATATTGACTTTTTTAAAAAATTTTGGAAATTTTGAATAAATTCATTTTTACATTCTCATCCTAAATGAGAAGGTATTAAATTTGTGCGATTCTGAACTTTTGCTAAAACCTACATTTCTCGACGTTTTGAGACCTCCTGATTCCAAAAAAATGGGTTTTATGAAAGTGCCTGTCTGTATGTCTGTCTGTCTGTCTGTGTCTGTCTGTGTAAAAATTTTTGAAATCCATTAACTTGAGTAAAATTTCATCTATCAATTTGAAATTTGGTATGCGTTTAAAGTAACCAAAAATACAGATCGAGTTCGTTAGCCAGCTATTTTGGACCAAAAATGTCAAAAATAAAACATTTTCAAACTTCAAAAAAAAAAAAAAAATTAAAAAAAAATTTTTCTCTATTTTTTTTCTTAAAGTACAAGAAAAAACAAACAAATTTCATTGATAAAAGTTTTTGATATAATGCAAACCCAAAAAGATATGAATTTTTGAAGTTTTACAATTGTGTAAAAGTCTTGTTTGAGGAGAAGAGGGGGGGGGGGGAAGTGTAAATCGGTTAGCAAACTGTTGACGCATTCTCATCTTACTAAACTCAAGTAGAAATTTACAAGAAACTAACTATTTAACTGCTAAAAACCTTTAAAATCCTCAAAATACACGTTATATATGCAAAAAATAGAACATAATATGGGAAAATCATATACAGAAACACTATTATTTTTCAAAAAAAATAAAAAAACTTCCGGTTTTTTCTTCCTATTTACTTTCAGTGATCACAACTAATAAAACTGCATCAAAAAATATTGACTTTTTTAAAAAATTTTGGAATTTTGAATAAATTCATTTTTACATTTTCATCCTAAATGAGAAGGTATTAAATTTGTGCGATTTTGAACTTTTGCTAAAACCTACATTTCTCGACGTTTTGAGACCTCCTGATTCCAAAAAAATGGGTTTTACGAAAGTGTCTGTCTGTATGTCTGTCTGTCTGTCTGTCTGTCTGTCTGTCTGTGTAAAAATTTTTTAAATCCATTAACTTGAGTAAAAATTCATCTATCAATTTGAAATTTGGTATGCGTTTAAAGTAACCAAAAATACAGATCGAGTTCGTTAGCCAGCTATTTTGGACCAAAAATGTCAAAAATAAAACATTTTCAAACTTCAAAAAAAAAAAAAAAAATTAAAAAAAAATTTTTCTCTATTTTTTTTCTTAAAGTACAAGAAAAAACAAACAAATTTCATTTATAAAAGTTTTTGATATAATGCAAACCCAAAAAGATATGAATTTTTTAAATTTTACAATTGTGTAAAAGTCTTGTTTGAGGAGAAGAGGGGGGGGGGGGAAGTGTGAATCGGTTAGCAAGCTGTTGACGCATTCTCATCTTACTAAGCTCAAGTAGAAATTTACAAGAAACTAACTATTTAACTGCTAAAAACCTTTAAAATCCTCAAAATACACGTTATATATGCAAAAAATAGAACATAATATGGGAAAATCATATACAGAAACAATATTATTTTTCAAAAAAATAAAAAAACTCCCTGTTTTTTCTTCCTATTTACTTTCAGTGATCACAACTAATAAAACTGCATCAAGAAATATTTGACTTTTTTAAAAAATTTTGGAAATTTTGAATAAATTCATTTTTACATTTTCATCCTAAATGAGAAGGTATGAAATTTGTGCGATTTTGAACTTTTGCTAAAACCTACATTTCTCGACGTTTTGAGACCTCCTGATTCCAAAAAAATGGGTTTTACGAAAGTGTCTGTCTGTATGTCTGTCTGTCTGTCTGTCTGTCTGTGTAAAAATTTTTGAAATCCATTAACTTGAGTAAAAATTCATCTATCAATTTGAAATTTGGTATGCGTTTTAAGTAACCAAAAATACAGATCGAGTTCGTTAGCCAGCTATTTTGGACCAAAAATGTCAAAAATAAAACATTTTCAAACTTCAAAAAAAAAAAAAAAAATTTCTCTATTTTTTTTCTTAAAGTACAAGAAAAAACAAACAAATTTCGTTTATAAAAGTTTTTGATATAATGCAAACCCAAAAAGATATGAATTTTTCAAGTTTTACAATTGTGTAAAAGTCTTGTTTCAAGAGAAGAGGGGGGGTGGAAGTGTAAATCGGTTAGCAAACTGTTGACGCATTCTCATCTTACTAAACTCAAGTAGAAATTAACAAGAAACTAACTATTTAACTGCTAAAAACCTTTAAAATCCTCAAAATACACGTTATATATGCAAAAAATAGAACATAATATGGGAAAATCATATACAGAAACACTATTATTTTTCAAAAAAATAAAAAAACTCCCGGTTTTTTCTTCCTATTTACTTTCAGTGATCACAACTAATAAAACTGCATCAAAAAATATTGACTTTTTTAACAAATTTTGGAAATTTTGAATAAATTCATTTTTACATTTTCATCCTAAATGAGAAGGTATTAAATTTGTGCGATTTTGTACTTTTGCTAAAACCTACATTTCTCGACGTTTTGAGACCTCCTGATTCCAAAAAAATGGGTTTTACGAAAGTGTCTGTCTGTATGTCTGTCTGTCTGTCTGTCTGTCTGTGTAAAAATTTTTGAAATCCATTAACTTGAGTAAAAATTCATCTATCAATTTGAAATTTGGTATGCGTTTTAAGTTACCAAAAATACAGATCGAGTTCGTTAGCCAGCTATTTTGGACCAAAAATGTCAAAAATAAAACATTTTCAAACTTCAAAAAAAAAAAAAAAAAAAAAATTTCTCTATTTTTTTTCTTAAAGTACAAGAAAAAACAAACAAATTTCATTTATAAAAGTTTTTGATATAATGGAAACCCAAAAAGATATGAATTTTTTAAGTTTTACAATTGTGTAAAAGTCTTGTTTGAGGAGAAGAGGGGGGGTGGAAGTGTAAATCGGTTAGCAAACTGTTGACGCATTCTCATCTTACTAAACTCAAGTAGAAATTAACAAGAAACTAACTATTTAACTGATAAAAACCTTTAAAATCCTCAAAATACACGTTATATATGCAAAAAATAGAACATAATATGGGAAAATCATATACAGAAACACTATTATTTTTCAAAAAAAAATAAAAAAACTCCCGGTTTTTTCTTCCTATTTACTTTCATTAATCACAACTAATAAAACTGCTTAAAAAAATATTGACTTTTTTAAAAAATTTTGGAATTTTGAATAAATTCATTTTTACATTTTCATCCTAAATGAGAAGGTATTAAATTTGTGCGATTTTGAACTTTTGCTAAAACCTACATTTCTCGACGTTTTGAGACCTCCTGATTCCAAAAAAATGGGTTTTACGAAAGTGTCTGTCTGTATGTCTGTCTGTCTGTCTGTCTGTCTGTCTGTCTGTGTAAAAATTTTTTAAATCCATTAACTTGAGTAAAAATTCATCTATCAATTTGAAATTTGGTATGCGTTTAAAGTAACCAAAAATACAGATCGAGTTCGTTAGCCAGCTATTTTGGACCAAAAATGTCAAAAATAAAACATTTTCAAACTTCAAAAAAAAAAAAAAAAATTAAAAAAAAATTTTTCTCTATTTTTTTTCTTAAAGTACAAGAAAAAACAAACAAATTTCATTTATAAAAGTTTTTGATATAATGCAAACCCAAAAAGATATGAATTTTTTAAATTTTACAATTGTGTAAAAGTCTTGTTTGAGGAGAAGAGGGGGGGGGGGGGAAGTGTGAATCGGTTAGCAAGCTGTTGACGCATTCTCATCTTACTAAGCTCAAGTAGAAATTTACAAGAAACTAACTATTTAACTGCTAAAAACCTTTAAAATCCTCAAAATACACGTTATATATGCAAAAAATAGAACATAATATGGGAAAATCATATACAGAAACAATATTATTTTTCAAAAAAATAAAAAAACTCCCTGTTTTTTCTTCCTATTTACTTTCAGTGATCACAACTAATAAAACTGCATCAAGAAATATTTGACTTTTTTAAAAAATTTTGGAAATTTTGAATAAATTCATTTTTACATTTTCATCCTAAATGAGAAGGTATGAAATTTGTGCGATTTTGAACTTTTGCTAAAACCTACATTTCTCGACGTTTTGAGACCTCCTGATTCCAAAAAAATGGGTTTTACGAAAGTGTCTGTCTGTATGTCTGTCTGTCTGTCTGTCTGTCTGTGTAAAAATTTTTGAAATCCATTAACTTGAGTAAAAATTCATCTATCAATTTGAAATTTGGTATGCGTTTTAAGTAACCAAAAATACAGATCGAGTTCGTTAGCCAGCTATTTTGGACCAAAAATGTCAAAAATAAAACATTTTCAAACTTCAAAAAAAAAAAAAAAAAATTTCTCTATTTTTTTTCTTAAAGTACAAGAAAAAACAAACAAATTTCGTTTATAAAAGTTTTTGATATAATGCAAACCCAAAAAGATATGAATTTTTCAAGTTTTACAATTGTGTAAAAGTCTTGTTTCAAGAGAAGAGGGGGGGTGGAAGTGTAAATCGGTTAGCAAACTGTTGACGCATTCTCATCTTACTAAACTCAAGTAGAAATTAACAAGAAACTAACTATTTAACTGCTAAAAACCTTTAAAATCCTCAAAATACACGTTATATATGCAAAAAATAGAACATAATATGGGAAAATCATATACAGAAACACTATTATTTTTCAAAAAAATAAAAAAACTCCCGGTTTTTTCTTCCTATTTACTTTCAGTGATCACAACTAATAAAACTGCATCAAAAAATATTGACTTTTTTAACAAATTTTGGAAATTTTGAATAAATTCATTTTTACATTTTCATCCTAAATGAGAAGGTATTAAATTTGTGCGATTTTGTACTTTTGCTAAAACCTACATTTCTCGACGTTTTGAGACCTCCTGATTCCAAAAAAATGGGTTTTACGAAAGTGTCTGTCTGTATGTCTGTCTGTCTGTCTGTCTGTCTGTGTAAAAATTTTTGAAATCCATTAACTTGAGTAAAAATTCATCTATCAATTTGAAATTTGGTATGCGTTTTAAGTTACCAAAAATACAGATCGAGTTCGTTAGCCAGCTATTTTGGACCAAAAATGTCAAAAATAAAACATTTTCAAACTTCAAAAAAAAAAAAAAAAAAAAAATTTCTCTATTTTTTTTCTTAAAGTACAAGAAAAAACAAACAAATTTCATTTATAAAAGTTTTTGATATAATGGAAACCCAAAAAGATATGAATTTTTTAAGTTTTACAATTGTGTAAAAGTCTTGTTTGAGGAGAAGAGGGGGGGTGGAAGTGTAAATCGGTTAGCAAACTGTTGACGCATTCTCATCTTACTAAACTCAAGTAGAAATTAACAAGAAACTAACTATTTAACTGATAAAAACCTTTAAAATCCTCAAAATACACGTTATATATGCAAAAAATAGAACATAATATGGGAAAATCATATACAGAAACACTATTATTTTTCAAAAAAAAATAAAAAAACTCCCGGTTTTTTCTTCCTATTTACTTTCATTAATCACAACTAATAAAACTGCTTAAAAAAATATTGACTTTTTTAAAAAATTTTGGAAATTTTGAATAAATTCATTTTTACATTTTCAACCTAAATCAGAAGGTATTAAATTTGTGCGATTTTGAACTTTTGCTAAAACCTACATTTCTCGACGTTTTGAGATCTCCTGATTCCAAAAAAATGGGTTTTACAAAAGTGTCTGTCTGTATGTCTGTCTGTCTGTCTGTCTGTCTGTCTGTGTAAAAATTTTTGAAATCCATTATCTTGAGTAAAAATTCATCTATCAATTTGAAATTTGGTATGCGTTTTGAGTAACCAAAAATACAGATCGAGTTCGTTAGCTAGCTATTTTGGACCAAAAATGTCAAAAATAAAACATTTTCAAACTTCAAAAAAAAAAAAAAATAAAATAAAATTTCTCTATTTTTTTTCTTAAAGTACAAGAAAAAACAAACAAATTTCATTTATAAAAGTTTTTGATATAATGCAAACCCAAAAAGATATGAATTTTTCAAGTTTTACAATTGTGTAAAAGTCTTGTTTGAGGAGAAGAGGGGGGGTGGAAGTGTAAATCGGTTAGCAAACTGTTGACGCATTCTCATCTTACTAAACTCAAGTAGAAATTAACAAGAAACTAACTATTTAACTGCTAAAAACCTTTAAAATCCTCAAAATACACGTTATATATGCAAAAAATAGAACATAATATGGGAAAATCATATACAGAAACACTATTATTTTTCAAAAAAATAAAAAAACTCCCGGTTTTTTCTTCCTATTTACTTTCAGTGATCACAACTAATAAAACTGCATCAAAAAATATTGACTTTTTTAACAAATTTTGGAAATTTTGAATAAATTCATTTTTACATTTTCATCCTAAATGAGAAGGTATTAAATTTGTGCGATTTTGTACTTTTGCTAAAACCTACATTTCTCGACGTTTTGAGACCTCCTGATTCCAAAAAAATGGGTTTTACGAAAGTGTCTGTCTGTATGTCTGTCTGTCTGTCTGTCTGTCTGTGTAAAAATTTTTGAAATCCATTAACTTGAGTAAAAATTCATCTATCAATTTGAAATTTGGTATGCGTTTTAAGTTACCAAAAATACAGATCGAGTTCGTTAGCCAGCTATTTTGGACCAAAAATGTCAAAAATAAAACATTTTCAAACTTCAAAAAAAAAAAAAAAAAAAAAATTTCTCTATTTTTTTTCTTAAAGTACAAGAAAAAACAAACAAATTTCATTTATAAAAGTTTTTGATATAATGGAAACCCAAAAAGATATGAATTTTTTAAGTTTTACAATTGTGTAAAAGTCTTGTTTGAGGAGAAGAGGGGGGGTGGAAGTGTAAATCGGTTAGCAAACTGTTGACGCATTCTCATCTTACTAAACTCAAGTAGAAATTAACAAGAAACTAACTATTTAACTGATAAAAACCTTTAAAATCCTCAAAATACACGTTATATATGCAAAAAATAGAACATAATATGGGAAAATCATATACAGAAACACTATTATTTTTCAAAAAAAAATAAAAAAACTCCCGGTTTTTTCTTCCTATTTACTTTCATTAATCACAACTAATAAAACTGCTTAAAAAAATATTGACTTTTTTAAAAAATTTTGGAAATTTTGAATAAATTCATTTTTACATTTTCAACCTAAATCAGAAGGTATTAAATTTGTGCGATTTTGAACTTTTGCTAAAACCTACATTTCTCGACGTTTTGAGATCTCCTGATTCCAAAAAAATGGGTTTTACAAAAGTGTCTGTCTGTATGTCTGTCTGTCTGTCTGTCTGTCTGTCTGTGTAAAAATTTTTGAAATCCATTATCTTGAGTAAAAATTCATCTATCAATTTGAAATTTGGTATGCGTTTTGAGTAACCAAAAATACAGATCGAGTTCGTTAGCTAGCTATTTTGGACCAAAAATGTCAAAAATAAAACATTTTCAAACTTCAAAAAAAAAAAAAAATAAAATAAAATTTCTCTATTTTTTTTCTTAAAGTACAAGAAAAAACAAACAAATTTCATTTATAAAAGTTTTTGATATAATGCAAACCCAAAAAGATATGAATTTTTCAAGTTTTACAATTGTGTAAAAGTCTTGTTTGAGGAGAAGAGGGGGGGTGGAAGTGTAAATCGGTTAGCAAACTGTTGACGCATTCTCATCTTACTAAACTCAAGTAGAAATTAACAAGAAACTAACTATTTAACTGCTAAAAACCTTTAAAATCCTCAAAATACACGTTATATATGCAAAAAATAGAACATAATATGGGAAAATTATATACAGAAACACTATTATTTTTCAAAAAAATAAAAAAACTCCCGGTTTTTTCTTCCTATTTACTTTCAGTGATCACAACTAATAAAACTCCATCAAAAAATATTGACTTTTTTAAAAAATTTTGGAAATTTTGAATAAATTCATTTTTACATTTTCATCCTAAATGAGAAGGTATTAAATTTGTGCGATTTTGAACTTTTGCTAAAACCTACATTTCTCGACGTTTTGAGAACTCCTGATTCCAAAAAAATGGGTTTTACGAAAGTGTCTGTCTGTATGTCTGTCTGTCTGTCTGTCTGTCTGTCTGTCTGTGTAAAAATTTTTGAAATCCATTAACTTGAGTAAAAATTCATCTATCAATTTGAAATTTGTTATGCGTTTTAAGTAACCAAAATACAGATCGAGTTCGTTAGCCAGCTATTTTGGACCAAAAATGTCAAAAATAAAACATTTTCAAACTTCAAAAAAAAAAAAAAAAAAAAATTTTCTCTATTTTTTTCCTTAAAGTACAAGAAAAAACAAACAAATTTCATTTATAAAAGTTTTTGATATAATGGAAACCCAAAAAGATATGAATTTTTCAAGTTTTACAATTGTGTAAAAGTCTTGTTTGAGGAGAAGAGGGGGGGTGGAAGTGTAAATCGGTTAGCAAACTGTTGACGCATTCTCATCTTACTAAACTCAAGTAGAAATTAACAAGACACTAACTATTTAACTGCTAAAAACCTTTAAAATCCTCAAAATACACGTTATATATGCAAAAAATAGAACATAATATGGGAAAATCATATACAGAAACACTATTAATTTTCAAAAAAATAAAAAAACTCCCGGTTTTTTCTTCCTATTTACTTTCATTGATCACAACTAATAAAACTGCATCAAAAAATATTGACTTTTTTAAAAATTTTGGAAATTTTGAATAAATTCATTTTTACATTCTCAACCTAAATCAGAAGGTATTAAATTTGTGCGATTTTGAACTTTTGCTAAAACCTACATTTCTCGACGTTTTGAGACCTCCTGATAAAAAAAAATGGGTTTTACAAAAGTGTCTGTCTGTATGTCTGTCTGTCTGTCTGTCTGTCTGTGTAAAAATTTTTGAAATCCATTAACTTGAGTAAAAATTCATCTATCAATTTGAAATTTGGTATGCGTTTTAAGTAACCAAAAATACAGATCGAGTTCGTTAGCCAGCTATTTTGGACCAAAAATGTCAAAATTAAAACATTTTCAAACTTCAAAAAAAAAAAAAAAAAAAAAATTCTCTATTTTTTTTCTTAAAGTACAAGAAAAAACAAACAAATTTCATTTATAAAAGTTTTTGATATAATGCAAACCCAAAAAGATATGAATTTTTCAAGTTTTACAAGTGTGTAAAAGTCTTGTTTGAGGAGAAGAGGGGGGGGTGGAAGTGTAAATCGGTTAGCAAACTGTTGACGCATTCTCATCTTACTAAACTCAAGTAGAAATCAACAAGAAACTAACTATTTAACTGCTAAAAACCTTTAAAATCCTCAAAATACACGTTATATATGCAAAAAATAGAACATAATATGGGAAAATCATATACAGAAACACTATTATTTTTCAAAAAAATAAAAAAAATCCCGGTTTATTCTTCCTATTTACTTTCATTGATCACAACTAATAAAACTGCATAAAAAAATATTGACTTTTTTAAAAAATTTTGGAAATTTTGAATAAATTCATTTTTACATTCTCAACCTAAATCAGAAGGTATTAAATTTGCGCGATTTTGAACTTTTGCTAAAACCTACATTTCTCGACGTTTTGAGACCTCCTGATAAAAAGAAATGGGTTTTACAAAAGTGTCTGTCTGTATGTCTGTCTGTCTGTCTGTCTGTCTGTCTGTGTAAAAATTTTTGAAATCCATTAACTTGAGTAAAAATTCATCTATCAATTTGAAATTTGGTATGCGTTTTAAGTAACCAAAAATACAGATCGAGTTCGTTAGCCAGCTATTTTGGACCAAAAATGTCAAAAATAAAACATTTTCAAACTTCAAAAAAAAAAAAAAAAAAAAAATTTCTCTATTTTTTTTCTTAAAGTACAAGAAAAAACAAACAAATTTCATTTATAAAAGTTTTTGATATAATGGAAACCCAAAAAGATATGAATTTTTCAAGTTTTACAATTGTGTAAAAGTCTTGTTTGAGGAGAAGAGGGGGGGTGGAAGTGTAAATCGGTTAGCAAACTGTTGACGCATTCTCATCTTACTAAACTCAAGTAGAAATTAACAAGAAACTAACTATTTAACTGCTAAAAACCTTTAAAATCCTCAAAATACACGTTATATATGCAAAAAATAGAACATAATATGGGAAAATCATATACAGAAACACTATTATTTTTCAAAAAAATAAAAAAACTCCCGGTTTTTTCTTCCTATTTACTTTCATTGATCACAACTAATAAAACTGCATAAAAAAATATTGACTTTTTTAAAAAATTTTGGAAATTTTGAATAAATTCATTTTTACATTCTTAACCTAAATCAGAAGGTATTAAATTTGTGCGATTTTGAACTTTTGCTAAAACCTACATTTCTCGACGTTTTGAGACCTCCTGATTCCAAAAAAATGGGTTTTACGAAAGTGTCTGTCTGTATGTCTGTCTGTCTGTCTGTCTGTCTGTCTGTGTAAAAATTTTTGAAATCCATTAACTTGAGTAAAAATTCATCTATCAATTTGAAATTTGGTATGCGTTTTAAGTAACCAAAAATACAGATCGAGTTCGTTAGCCAGCTATTTTGGACCAAAAATGTCAAAAATAAAACATTTTCAAACTTCAAAAAAAAAAAAAAAAAAAAAAAAATTTCTCTATTTTTTTTCTTAAAGTACAAGAAAAAACAAACAAATTTCATTTATAAAAGTTTTTGATATAATGCAAACCCAAAAAGATATGAATTTTTCAAGTTTTACAATTGTGTAAAAGTCTTGTTTGAGGAGAAGAGGTGGGGTGGAAGTGTAAATCGGTTAGCAAACTGTTGACGCATTCTCATCTTACTAAACTCAAGTAGAAATTAACAAGAAACTAACTATTTAACTGCTAAAAACCTTTAAAATCCTCAAAATACACGTTATATATGCAAAAAATAGAACATAATATGGGAAAATCATATACAGAAACACTATTATTTTTGAAAAAAATAAAAAAACTCCCGGTTTTTTCTTCCTACTTACTTTCATTGATCACAACTAATAAAACTGCATCAAAAAATATTGACTTTTTTAAAAAATTTTGGAAATTTTGAATAAATTCATTTTTACATTCTCAACCTAAATCAGAAGGTATTAAATTTGTGCGATTTTGAACTTTTGCTAAAACCTACATTTCTCGACGTTTTGAGACCTCCTGATTCCAAAAAAATGGGTTTTACGAAAGTGTCTGTCTGTATGTCTGTCTGTCTGTCTGTCTGTCTGTCTGTGTAAAAATTTTTGAAATCCATTAACTTGAGTAAAAATTCATCTATCAATTTGAAATTTGGTATGCGTTTTAAGTAACCAAAAATACAGATCGAGTTCGTTAGCCAGCTATTTTGGACCAAAAATGTCAAAATTAAAACATTTTCAAACTTCAAAAAAAAAAAAAAACAAAAACAAATTCTCTATTTTTTTTCTTAAAGTACAAGAAAAAACAAACAAATTTCATTTATAAAAGTTTTTGATATAATGCAAACCCAAAAAGATATGAATTTTTCAAGTTTTACAAGTGTGTAAAAGTCTTGTTTGAGGAGAAGAGGGGGGGGTGGAAGTGTAAATCGGTTAGCAAACTGTTGACGCATTCTCATCTTACTAAACTCAAGTAGAAATCAACAAGAAACTAACTATTTAACTGCTAAAAACCTTTAAAATCCTCAAAATACACGTTATATATGCAAAAAATAGAACATAATATGGGAAAATCATATACAGAAACACTATTATTTTTCAAAAAAATAAAAAAACTCCCGGTTTATTCTTCCTATTTACTTTCATTGATACAACTAATAAAACTGCATAAAAAAATATTGACTTTTTTAAAAAATTTTGGAAATTTTGAATAAATTCATTTTTACATTCTCAACCTAAATCAGAAGGTATTAAATTTGCGCGATTTTGAACTTTTGCTAAAACCTACATTTCTCGACGTTTTGAGACCTCCTGATAAAAAAAAATGGGTTTTACGAAAGTGTCTGTCTGTATGTCTGTCTGTCTGTCTGTCTGTCTGTCTGTCTGTGTAAAAATTTTTGAAATCCATTAACTTGAGTAAAAATTCATCTATCAATTTGAAATTTGGTATGCGTTTTAAGTAACCAAAAATACAGATCGAGTTCGTTAGCCAGCTATTTTGGACCAAAAATGTCAAAAATAAAACATTTTCAAACTTCAAAAAAAAAAAAAAAAAAAAAATTTCTCTATTTTTTTTCTTAAAGTACAAGAAAAAACAAACAAATTTCATTTATAAAAGTTTTTGATATAATGCAAACCCAAAAAGATATGAATTTTTTACGTTTTACAATTGTGTAAAAGTCTTGTTTGAGGAGAAGAGGGGGGGTGGAAGTGTAAATCGGTTAGCAAACTGTTGACGCATTCTCATCTTACTTAACTCAAGTAGAAATTAACAAGAAACTAACTATTTAACTGCTAAAAACCTTTAAAATCCTCAAAATACACGTTATATATGCAAAAAATAGAACATAATATGGGAAAATCATATACAGAAACACTATTATTTTTCAAAAAAATAAAAAAACTCCCGGTTTTTTCTTCCTATTTACTTTCAGTGATCACAACTAATAAAACTGCATCAAAAAATATTGACTTTTTTAAAAAATTTTGGAAATTTTGAATAAATTTATTTTTACATTTTCATCCTAAATGAGAAGGTATTAAATTTGTGCGATTTTGAACTTTTGCTAAAACCTACATTTCTCGACGTTTTGAGACCTCCTGATTGCAAAAAAATGGGTTTTACGAAAGTGTCTGTCTGTATGTCTGTCTGTCTGTCTGTCTGTCTGTGTAAAAATTTTTGAAATCCATTAACTTGAGTAAAAATTCATCTATCAATTTGAAATTTGGTATGCGTTTTAAGTAACCAAAAATACAGATCGAGTTCGTTAGCCAGCTATTTTGGACCAAAAATGTCAAAAATAAAACATTTTCAAACTTCAAAAAAAAAAAAAAAAAAAAAATTTCTCTATTTTTTTTCTTAAAGTACAAGAAAAAACAAACAAATTTCATTTATAAAAGTTTTTGATATAATGGAAACCCAAAAGGATATGAATTTTTCAAGTTTTACAATTGTGTAAAAGTCTTGTTTGAGGAGAAGAGGGGGGGTGGAAGTGTAAATCGGTTAGCAAACTGTTGACGCATTCTCATCTTACTAAACTCAAGTAGAAATTAACAAGAAACTAACTATTTAACTGCTAAAAACCTTTAAAATCCTCAAAATACACGTTATATATGCAAAAAATAGAACATAATATGGGAAAATCATATACAGAAACACTATTATTTTTCAAAAAAATAAAAAAACTCCCGGTTTTTTCTTCCTATTTACTTTCATTGATCACAACTAATAAAACTGCATAAAAAAATATTGACTTTTTTAACAAATTTTGGAAATTTTGAATAAATTCATTTTTACATTCTTAACCTAAATCAGAAGGTATTAAATTTGTGCGATTTTGAACTTTTGCTAAAACCTACATTTCTCGACGTTTTGAGACCTCCTGATTCCAAAAAAATGGGTTTTACGAAAGTGTCTGTCTGTCTGTCTGTGTAAAAATTTTTGAAATCCATTAATTTGAGTAAAAATTCATCTATCAATTTGAAATTTGGTATGCGTTTTAAGTAACCAAAAATACAGATCGAGTTCGTTAGCCAGCTATTTTGGACCAAAAATGTCAAAAATAAAACATTTTCAAACTTCAAAAAAAAAAAAAAAAAAAAATTCTCTATTTTTTTTCTTAAAGTACAAGAAAAAACAAACAAATTTCATTTATAAAAGTTTTTGATATAATGCAAACCCAAAAAGATATGAATTTTTCAAGTTTTACAATTGTGTAAAAGTCTTGTTTGAGGAGAAGAGGTGGGGTGGAAGTGTAAATCGGTTAGCAAACTGTTGACGCATTCTCATCTTACTAAACTCAAGTAGAAATTAACAAGAAACTAACTATTTAACTGCTAAAAACCTTTAAATTCTTAAAAATACACGTTATATATGCAAAAAATAGAACATAATATGGGAAAATCATATACAGAAACACTATTATTTTTGAAAAAAATAAAAAAACTCCCGGTTTTTTCTTCCTATTTACTTTCATTGATCACAACTAATAAAACTGCATCAAAAAATATTGACTTTTTTAAAAAATTTTGGAAATTTTGAATAAATTCATTTTTACATTCTCAACCTAAATCAGAAGGTATTAAATTTGTGCAATTTTGAACTTTTGCTAAAACCTACATTTCTCGACGTTTTGAGACCTCCTGATTCCAAAAAAATGGAATTTACGAAAGTGTCTGTCTGTATGTCTGTCTGTCTGTCTGTCTGTCTGTGTAAAAATTTTTGAAATCCATTAACTTGAGTAAAAATTCATCTATCAATTTGAAATTTGGTATGCGTTTTAAGTAACCAAAAATACAGATCGAGTTCGTTAGCCAGCTATTTTGGACCAAAAATGTCAAAATTAAAACATTTTCAAACTTCAAAAAAAAAAAAAAAATTAAAAAAAAATTTTTCTCTATTTTTTTTCTTAAAGTACAAGAAAAAACAAACAAATTTCATTCATAAAAGTTTTTGATATAATGCAAACCCAAAAAGATATGAATTTTTTAAGTTTTACAATTGTGTAAAAGTCTTGTTTGAGGAGAAGAGGGGGGGGGGGAAGTGTAAATCGGTTAGCAAACTGTTGACGCATTCTCATCTTACTAAACTCAAGTAGAAATTTACAAGAAACTAACTATTTAACTGCTAAAAACCTTTAAAATCCTCAAAATACACGTTATATATGCAAAAAATAGAACATAATATGGAAAAATCATATACAGAAACACTATTATTTTTCAAAAAAATAAAAAAACTCCCGGTTTTTTCTTCCTATTTACTTTCAGTGATCACAACTAATAAAACTGCATCAAAAAATATTGACTTTTTTAAAAAATTTTGTAAATTTTGAAAAAATTCATTTTTACATTTTCATCCTAAATGAGAAGGTATTAAATTTGTGCGATTTTGAACTTTTGCTAAAGCCTACATTTCTCGACGTTTTGAGACCTCTTGATTCCAAAAAAATGGGTTTTACGAAAGTGTCTGTCTGTATGTCTGTCTGTCTGTCTGTCTGTCTGTTTGTCTGTGTAAAAATTTTTGAAATCCATTAACTTGAGTAAAAATTCATCTATCAATTTAAAATTTGGTATGCGTTTTAAGTAACCATTAATACAGATCGAGTTCGTTAGCCAGCTATTTTGGACCAAAAATGTCAAAAATAAAACATTTTCAAACTTCAAAAAAAATAAAAAGAAAAAAAATTTTTTCTTTTTTTTTTTTCTTAAAGTACAAGAAAAAACAAACAAATTTCATTTATAAAAGTTTTTGATATAATGCAAACCCAAAAAGATATGAATTTTTTAAATTTTACAATTGTGTAAAAGTCTTGTTTGAGGTGAAGAGGGGGGGGGGAAGTGTAAATCAGTTAGCAAACTGTTGACGCATTCTCATCTTACTAAACTCAAGTAGAAATCAACAAGAAACTATCTATTTAACTGCTAAAAACCTTTAAAATCCTCAAAATACACGTTATATATGCAAAAAATAGAACATAATATGGAAAAATCATATACAGAAACACTATTATTTTTCAAAAAAATAAAAAAACTCCCGGTTTTTTCTTCCTATTTACTTTCAGTGATCACAACTAATAAAACTGCATCAAAAAATATTGACTTTTTTAAAAAAATTTGGAAATTTTGAATAAATTCATTTTTACATTTTCATCCTAAATGAGAAGGTATTAAATTTGTGCGATTTTGAACTTTTGCTAAAACCTACATTTCTCGACGTTTTGAGACCTCCTGATTCCAAAAAATGGGTTTTACGAAAGTGTCTGTCTGTATGTCTGTCTGTCTGTCTGTCTGTCTGTCTGTCTGTGTAAAAATTTTTGAAATCCATTAACTTGAGTAAAAATTCATCTATCAATTTGAAATTTGGTATGCGTTTTAAGTAACCAAAAATACAGATTGAGTTCGTTAGCCAGCTATTTTGGACCAAAAATGTCAAAAATAAAACATTTTCAAACTTCAAAAAAAATAAAAAATAAAAAAAATTTTTTCTTAATTTTTTTTCTTAAAGTACAAGAAAAAACAAACAAATTTCATTTATAAAAGTTTCTGATATAATGCAAACCCAAAAAAAAAATGAATTTTTTAAATTTTACAATTGTGTAAAAGTCTTGTTTGAGGAGAAAAGGGGGGGGGGAAGTGTAAATCGGTTAGCAAACTGTTTACGCATTTTCATCTTACTAAACTCAAGTAGAAATTAACAAGAAACTAACTGTTTAACTGCTAAAAACCTTTAAAATCCTCAAAATACACGTTATATATGCAAAAAATAGAACATAATATGGGAAAATCATATACAGAAACAATATTATTTTTCAAAAAAATAAAAAAACTCCCTGTTTTTTCTTCCTATTTACTTTCAGTGATCACAACTAATAAAACTGCATCAAAAAATATTGACTTTTTTTAAAAATTTTGGAAATTTTGAATAAATTCATTTTTACATTCTCATCCTAAATGAGAAGGTATTAAATTTGTGCGATTCTGAACTTTTGCTAAAACCTACATTTCTCGACGTTTTGAGACCTTCTGATTCCAAAAAAATGGGTTTTACGAAAGTGTCTGTCTGTATGTCTGTCTGTCTGTCTGTGTCTGTCTGTGTAAAAATTTTTGAAATCCATTAACTTGAGTAAAATTTCATCTATCAATTTGAAATTTGGTATGCGTTTAAAGTAACCAAAAATACAGATCGAGTTCGTTAGCCAGCTATTTTGGACCAAAAATGTCAAAAATAAAACATTTTCAGACTTCAAAAAAAAAAAAAAAATTAAAAAAAAATTTTTCTCTATTTTTTTTCTTAAAGTACAAGAAAAAACAAACAAATTTCATTGATAAAAGTTTTTGATATAATGCAAACCCAAAAAGATATGAATTTTTGAAGTTTTACAATTGTGTAAAAGTCTTGTTTGAGGAGAAGAGGGGGGGGGGGAAGTGTAAATCGGTTAGCAAACTGTTGACGCATTCTCATCTTACTAAACTCAAGTAGAAATTTACAAGAAACTAACTATTTAACTGCTAAAAACCTTTAAAATCCTCAAAATACACGTTATATATGCAAAAAATAGAACATAATATGGGAAAATCATATACAGAAACACTATTATTTTTCAAAAAAAATAAAAAAACTTCCGGTTTTTTCTTCCTATTTACTTTCAGTGATCACAACTAATAAAACTGCATCAAAAAATATTGACTTTTTTAAAAAATTTTGGAATTTTGAATAAATTCATTTTTACATTTTCATCCTAAATGAGAAGGTATTAAATTTGTGCGATTTTGAACTTTTGCTTAAACCTACATTTCTCGACGTTTTGAGACCTCCTGATTCCAAAAAATGGGTTTTACGAAAGTGTCTGTCTGTATGTCTGTCTGTCTGTCTGTCTGTCTGTGTAAAAATTTTTTAAATCCATTAACTTGAGTAAAAATTCATCTATCAATTTGAAATTTGGTATGCGTTTAAAGTAACCAAAAATACAGATCGAGTTCGTTAGCCAGCTATTTTGGACCAAAAATGTCAAAAATAAAACATTTTCAAACTTCAAAAAAAAAAAAAAAAATTAAAAAAAAATTTTTCTCTATTTTTTTTCTTAAAGTACAAGAACAAACAAACAAATTTCATTTCTAAAAGTTTTTGATATAATGCAAACCCAAAAAGATATGAATTTTTTAAATTTTACAATTGTGTAAAAGTCTTGTTTGAGGAGAAGAGGGGGGGGGGGAAGTGTGAATCGGTTAGCAAGCTGTTGACGCATTCTCATCTTACTAAGCTCAAGTAGAAATTTACAAGAAACTAACTATTTAACTGCTAAAAACCTTTAAAATCCTCAAAATACACGTTATATATGCAAAAAATAGAACATAATATGGGAAAATCATATACAGAAACAATATTATTTTTCAAAAAAATAAAAAAACTCCCTGTTTTTTCTTCCTATTTACTTTCAGTGATCACAACTAATAAAACTGCATCAAGAAATATTGACTTTTTTAAAAAATTTTGGAAATTTTGAATAAATTCATTTTTACATTTTCATCCTAAATGAGAAGGTATGAAATTTGTGCGATTTTGAACTTTTGCTAAAACCTACATTTCTCGACGTTTTGAGACCTCCTGATTCCAAAAAAATGGGTTTTACGAAAGTGTCTGTCTGTATGTCTGTCTGTCTGTCTGTCTGTCTGTGTAAAAATTTTTGAAATCCATTAACTTGAGTAAAAATTCATCTATCAATTTGAAATTTGGTATGCGTTTTAAGTAACCAAAAATACAGATCGAGTTCGTTAGCCAGCTATTTTGGACCAAAAATGTCAAAAATAAAACATTTTCAAACTTCAAAAAAAAAAAAAAAAAATTTCTCTATTTTTTTTCTTAAAGTACAAGAAAAAACAAACAAATTTCGTTTATAAAAGTTTTTGATATAATGCAAACCCAAAAAGATATGAATTTTTCAAGTTTTACAATTGTGTAAAAGTCTTGTTTCAAGAGAAGAGGGGGGGTGGAAGTGTAAATCGGTTAGCAAACTGTTGACGCATTCTCATCTTACTAAACTCAAGTAGAAATTAACAAGAAACTAACTATTTAACTGCTAAAAACCTTTAAAATCCTCAAAATACACGTTATATATGCAAAAAATAGAACATAATATGGGAAAATCATATACAGAAACACTATTATTTTTCAAAAAAATAAAAAAACTCCCGGTTTTTTCTTCCTATTTACTTTCAGTGATCACAACTAATAAAACTGCATCAAAAAATATTGACTTTTTTAACAAATTTTGGAAATTTTGAATAAATTCATTTTTACATTTTCATCCTAAATGAGAAGGTATTAAATTTGTGCGATTTTGTACTTTTGCTAAAACCTACATTTCTCGACGTTTTGAGACCTCCTGATTCCAAAAAAATGGGTTTTACGAAAGTGTCTGTCTGTATGTCTGTCTGTCTGTGTAAAAATTTTTGAAATCCATTAACTTGAGTAAAAATTCATCTATCAATTTGAAATTTGGTATGCGTTTTAAGTTACCAAAAATACAGATCGAGTTCGTTAGCCAGCTATTTTGGACCAAAAATGTCAAAAATAAAACATTTTCAAACTTCAAAAAAAAAAAAAAAAAAAAAATTTCTCTATTTTTTTTCTTAAAGTACAAGAAAAAACAAACAAATTTCATTTATAAAAGTTTTTGATATAATGGAAACCCAAAAAGATATGAATTTTTTAAGTTTTACAATTGTGTAAAAGTCTTGTTTGAGGAGAAGAGGGGGGGTGGAAGTGTAAATCGGTTAGCAAACTGTTGACGCATTCTCATCTTACTAAACTCAAGTAGAAATTAACAAGAAACTAACTATTTAACTGATAAAAACCTTTAAAATCCTCAAAATACACGTTATATATGCAAAAAATAGAACATAATATGGGAAAATCATATACAGAAACACTATTATTTTTCAAAAAAAAATAAAAAAACTCCCGGTTTTTTCTTCCTATTTACTTTCATTAATCACAACTAATAAAACTGCATCAAAAAATATTGACTTTTTTAAAAAATTTTGGAAATTTTGAATAAATTCATTTTTACATTTTCAACCTAAATCAGAAGGTATTAAATTTGTGCGATTTTGAACTTTTGCTAAAACCTACATTTCTCGACGTTTTGAGATCTCCTGATTCCAAAAAAATGGGTTTTACGAAAGTGTCTGTCTGTATGTCTGTCTGTCTGTCTGTCTGTCTGTCTGTGTAAAAATTTTTGAAATCCATTATCTTGAGTAAAAATTCATCTATCAATTTGAAATTTGGTATGCGTTTTGAGTAACCAAAAATACAGATCGAGTTCGTTAGCTAGCTATTTTGGACCAAAAATGTCAAAAATAAAACATTTTCAAACTTCAAAAAAAAAAAAAAATAAAATAAAATTTCTCTATTTTTTTTCTTAAAGTACAAGAAAAAACAAACAAATTTCATTTATAAAAGTTTTTGATATAATGCAAACCCAAAAAGATATGAATTTTTCAAGTTTTACAATTGTGTAAAAGTCTTGTTTCAGGAGAAGAGGGGGGGGTGGAAGTGTAAATCGGTTAGCAAACTGTTGACGCATTCTCATCTTACTAAACTCAAGTAGAAATTAACAAGAAGCTAACTATTTAACTGCTAAAAACCTTTAAAATCCTCAAAATACACGTTATATATGCAAAAAATAGAACATAATATGGGAAAATCATATACAGAAACACTATTATTTTTCAAAAAAATAAAAAAACTCCCGGTTGTTTCTTCCTATTTACTTTCATTGATCACAACTAATAAAACTGCATAAAAAAATATTGACTTTTTTAAAAAATTTTGGAAATTTTGAATAAATTCATTTTTACATTCTTAACCTAAATCAGAAGGTATTAAATTTGTGCGATTTTGAACTTTTGCTAAAACCTACATTTCTCGACGTTTTGAGACCTCCTGATTCCAAAAAAATGGGTTTTACGAAAGTGTCTGTCTGTATGTCTGTCTGTCTGTCTGTCTGTCTGTCTGTCTGTGTAAAAATTTTTGAAATCCATTAACTTGAGTAAAAATTCATCTATCAATTTGAAATTTGGTATGCGTTTTAAGTAACCAAAAATACAGATCGAGTTCGTTAGCCAGCTATTTTGGACCAAAAATGTCAAAAATAAAACATTTTCAAACTTCAAAAAAAAAAAAAAAAATTTCTCTATTTTTTTTCTTAAAGTACAAGAAAAAACAAACAAATTTCGTTTATAAAAGTTTTTGATATAATGCAAACCCAAAAAGATATGAATTTTTCAAGTTTTACAATTGTGTAAAAGTCTTGTTTCAAGAGAAGAGGGGGGGTGGAAGTGTAAATCGGTTAGCAAACTGTTGACGCATTCTCATCTTACTAAACTCAAGTAGAAATTAACAAGAAACTAACTATTTAACTGCTAAAAACCTTTAAAATCCTCAAAATACACGTTATATATGCAAAAAATAGAACATAATATGGGAAAATCATATACAGAAACACTATTATTTTTCAAAAAAATAAAAAAACTCCCGGTTTTTTCTTCCTATTTACTTTCAGTGATCACAACTAATAAAACTGCATCAAAAAATATTGACTTTTTTAACAAATTTTGGAAATTTTGAATAAATTCATTTTTACATTTTCATCCTAAATGAGAAGGTATTAAATTTGTGCGATTTTGTACTTTTGCTAAAACCTACATTTCTCGACGTTTTGAGACCTCCTGATTCCAAAAAAATGGGTTTTACGAAAGTGTCTGTCTGTATGTCTGTCTGTCTGTGTAAAAATTTTTGAAATCCATTAACTTGAGTAAAAATTCATCTATCAATTTGAAATTTGGTATGCGTTTTAAGTTACCAAAAATACAGATCGAGTTCGTTAGCCAGCTATTTTGGACCAAAAATGTCAAAAATAAAACATTTTCAAACTTCAAAAAAAAAAAAAAAAAAAAAATTTCTCTATTTTTTTTCTTAAAGTACAAGAAAAAACAAACAAATTTCATTTATAAAAGTTTTTGATATAATGGAAACCCAAAAAGATATGAATTTTTTAAGTTTTACAATTGTGTAAAAGTCTTGTTTGAGGAGAAGAGGGGGGGTGGAAGTGTAAATCGGTTAGCAAACTGTTGACGCATTCTCATCTTACTAAACTCAAGTAGAAATTAACAAGAAACTAACTATTTAACTGATAAAAACCTTTAAAATCCTCAAAATACACGTTATATATGCAAAAAATAGAACATAATATGGGAAAATCATATACAGAAACACTATTATTTTTCAAAAAAAAATAAAAAAACTCCCGGTTTTTTCTTCCTATTTACTTTCATTAATCACAACTAATAAAACTGCATCAAAAAATATTGACTTTTTTAAAAAATTTTGGAAATTTTGAATAAATTCATTTTTACATTTTCAACCTAAATCAGAAGGTATTAAATTTGTGCGATTTTGAACTTTTGCTAAAACCTACATTTCTCGACGTTTTGAGATCTCCTGATTCCAAAAAAATGGGTTTTACGAAAGTGTCTGTCTGTATGTCTGTCTGTCTGTCTGTCTGTCTGTCTGTGTAAAAATTTTTGAAATCCATTATCTTGAGTAAAAATTCATCTATCAATTTGAAATTTGGTATGCGTTTTGAGTAACCAAAAATACAGATCGAGTTCGTTAGCTAGCTATTTTGGACCAAAAATGTCAAAAATAAAACATTTTCAAACTTCAAAAAAAAAAATAAATAAAATAAAATTTCTCTATTTTTTTTCTTAAAGTACAAGAAAAAACAAACAAATTTCATTTATAAAAGTTTTTGATATAATGCAAACCCAAAAAGATATGAATTTTTCAAGTTTTACAATTGTGTAAAAGTCTTGTTTCAGGAGAAGAGGGGGGGTGGAAGTGTAAATCGGTTAGCAAACTGTTGACGCATTCTCATCTTACTAAACTCAAGTAGAAATTAACAAGAAACTAACTATTTAACTGCTAAAAACCTTTAAAATCCTCAAAATACACGTTATATATGCAAAAAATAGAACATAATATGGGAAAATTATATACAGAAACAATATTATTTTTCAAAAAAATAAAAAAACTCCCGGTTTTTTCTTCCTATTTACTTTCAGTGATCACAACTAATAAAACTCCATCAAAAAATATTGACTTTTTTAAAAAATTTTGGAAATTTTGAATAAATTCATTTTTACATTTTCATCCTAAATGAGAAGGTATTAAATTTGTGCGATTTTGAACTTTTGCTAAAACCTACATTTCTCGACGTTTTGAGACCTCCTGATTCCAAAAAAATGGGTTTTACGAAAGTGTCTGTCTGTATGTCTGTCTGTCTGTCTGTCTGTCTGTCTGTCTGTGTAAAAATTTTTGAAATCCATTAACTTGAGTAAAAATTCATCTATCAATTTGAAATTTGTTATGCGTTTTAAGTAACCAAAATACAGATCGAGTTCGTTAGCCAGCTATTTTGGACCAAAAATGTCAAAAATAAAACATTTTCAAACTTCAAAAAAAAAAAAAAAAAATTTCTCTATTTTTTTTCTTAAAGTACAAGAAAAAACAAACAAATTTCATTTATAAAAGTTTTTGATATAATGCAAACCCAAAAAGATATGAATTTTTTAAATTTTACAATTGTGTAAAAGTCTTGTTTGAGGAGAAGAGGGGGGGGGGGAAGTGTGAATCGGTTAGCAAGCTGTTGACGCATTCTCATCTTACTAAGCTCAAGTAGAAATTTACAAGAAACTAACTATTTAACTGCTAAAAACCTTTAAAATCCTCAAAATACACGTTATATATGCAAAAAATAGAACATAATATGGGAAAATCATATACAGAAACAATATTATTTTTCAAAAAAATAAAAAAACTCCCTGTTTTTTCTTCCTATTTACTTTCAGTGATCACAACTAATAAAACTGCATCAAGAAATATTGACTTTTTTAAAAAATTTTGGAAATTTTGAATAAATTCATTTTTACATTTTCATCCTAAATGAGAAGGTATGAAATTTGTGCGATTTTGAACTTTTGCTAAAACCTACATTTCTCGACGTTTTGAGACCTCCTGATTCCAAAAAAATGGGTTTTACGAAAGTGTCTGTCTGTATGTCTGTCTGTCTGTCTGTCTGTCTGTGTAAAAATTTTTGAAATCCATTAACTTGAGTAAAAATTCATCTATCAATTTGAAATTTGGTATGCGTTTTAAGTAACCAAAAATACAGATCGAGTTCGTTAGCCAGCTATTTTGGACCAAAAATGTCAAAAATAAAACATTTTCAAACTTCAAAAAAAAAAAAAAAAAAAAAATTTCTCTATTTTTTTTCTTAAAGTACAAGAAAAAACAAACAAATTTCATTTATAAAAGTTTTTGATATAATGGAAACCCAAAAAGATATGAATTTTTAAGTTTTACAATTGTGTAAAAGTCTTGTTTGAGGAGAAGAGGGGGGGTGGAAGTGTAAATCGGTTAGCAAACTGTTGACGCATTCTCATCTTACTAAACTCAAGTAGAAATTAACAAGAAACTAACTATTTAACTGATAAAAACCTTTAAAATCCTCAAAATACACGTTATATATGCAAAAAATAGAACATAATATGGGAAAATCATATACAGAAACACTATTATTTTTCAAAAAAAAATAAAAAAACTCCCGGTTTTTTCTTCCTATTTACTTTCATTAATCACAACTAATAAAACTGCATCAAAAAATATTGACTTTTTTAAAAAATTTTGGAAATTTTGAATAAATTCATTTTTACATTTTCAACCTAAATCAGAAGGTATTAAATTTGTGCGATTTTGAACTTTTGCTAAAACCTACATTTCTCGACGTTTTGAGATCTCCTGATTCCAAAAAAATGGGTTTTACGAAAGTGTCTGTCTGTATGTCTGTCTGTCTGTCTGTCTGTCTGTCTGTGTAAAAATTTTTGAAATCCATTATCTTGAGTAAAAATTCATCTATCAATTTGAAATTTGGTATGCGTTTTGAGTAACCAAAAATACAGATCGAGTTCGTTAGCTAGCTATTTTGGACCAAAAATGTCAAAAATAAAACATTTTCAAACTTCAAAAAAAAAAAAAATAAAATAAAATTTCTCTATTTTTTTTCTTAAAGTACAAGAAAAAACAAACAAATTTCATTTATAAAAGTTTTTGATATAATGCAAACCCAAAAAGATATGAATTTTTCAAGTTTTACAATTGTGTAAAAGTCTTGTTTCAGGAGAAGAGGGGGGGTGGAAGTGTAAATCGGTTAGCAAACTGTTGACGCATTCTCATCTTACTAAACTCAAGTAGAAATTAACAAGAAACTAACTATTTAACTGCTAAAAACCTTTAAAATCCTCAAAATACACGTTATATATGCAAAAAAAAGAACATAATATGGGAAAATTATATACAGAAACACTATTATTTTTCAAAAAAATAAAAAAACTCCCGGTTTTTTCTTCCTATTTACTTTCAGTGATCACAACTAATAAAACTCCATCAAAAAATATTGACTTTTTTAAAAAATTTTGGAAATTTTGAATAAATTCATTTTTACATTTTCATCCTAAATGAGAAGGTATTAAATTTGTGCGATTTTGAACTTTTGCTAAAACCTACATTTCTCGACGTTTTGAGACCTCCTGATTCCAAAAAAATGGGTTTTACGAAAGTGTCTGTCTGTATGTCTGTCTGTCTGTCTGTCTGTCTGTCTGTCTGTGTAAAAATTTTTGAAATCCATTAACTTGAGTAAAAATTCATCTATCAATTTGAAATTTGTTATGCGTTTTAAGTAACCAAAATACAGATCGAGTTCGTTAGCCAGCTATTTTGGACCAAAAATGTCAAAAATAAAACATTTTCAAACTTCAAAAAAAAAAAAAAAAATTTCTCTATTTTTTTTCTTAAAGTACAAGAAAAAACAAACAAATTTCATTTATAAAAGTTTTTGATATAATGCAAACCCAAAAAGATATGAATTTTTTAAATTTTACAATTGTGTAAAAGTCTTGTTTGAGGAGAAGAGGGGGGGGGGGGGGAAGTGTGAATCGGTTAGCAAGCTGTTGACGCATTCTCATCTTACTAAGCTCAAGTAGAAATTTACAAGAAACTAACTATTTAACTGCTAAAAACCTTTAAAATCCTCAAAATACACGTTATATATGCAAAAAATAGAACATAATATGGGAAAATCATATACAGAAACAATATTATTTTTCAAAAAAATAAAAAAACTCCCTGTTTTTTCTTCCTATTTACTTTCAGTGATCACAACTAATAAAACTGCATCAAGAAATATTGACTTTTTTAAAAAATTTTGGAAATTTTGAATAAATTCATTTTTACATTTTCATCCTAAATGAGAAGGTATGAAATTTGTGCGATTTTGAACTTTTGCTAAAACCTACATTTCTCGACGTTTTGAGACCTCCTGATTCCAAAAAAATGGGTTTTACGAAAGTGTCTGTCTGTATGTCTGTCTGTCTGTCTGTCTGTCTGTGTAAAAATTTTTGAAATCCATTAACTTGAGTAAAAATTCATCTATCAATTTGAAATTTGGTATGCGTTTTAAGTAACCAAAAATACAGATCGAGTTCGTTAGCCAGCTATTTTGGACCAAAAATGTCAAAAATAAAACATTTTCAAACTTCAAAAAAAAAAAAAAAAATTTCTCTATTTTTTTTCTTAAAGTACAAGAAAAAACAAACAAATTTCGTTTATAAAAGTTTTTGATATAATGCAAACCCAAAAAGATATGAATTTTTCAAGTTTTACAATTGTGTAAAAGTCTTGTTTCAAGAGAAGAGGGGGGGTGGAAGTGTAAATCGGTTAGCAAACTGTTGACGCATTCTCATCTTACTAAACTCAAGTAGAAATTAACAAGAAACTAACTATTTAACTGATAAAAACCTTTAAAATCCTCAAAATACACGTTATATATGCAAAAAATAGAACATAATATGGGAAAATCATATACAGAAACACTATTATTTTTCAAAAAAAAATAAAAAAACTCCCGGTTTTTTCTTCCTATTTACTTTCATTAATCACAACTAATAAAACTGCATCAAAAAATATTGACTTTTTTAAAAAATTTTGGAAATTTTGAATAAATTCATTTTTACATTTTCAACCTAAATCAGAAGGTATTAAATTTGTGCGATTTTGAACTTTTGCTAAAACCTACATTTCTCGACGTTTTGAGATCTCCTGATTCCAAAAAAATGGGTTTTACGAAAGTGTCTGTCTGTATGTCTGTCTGTCTGTCTGTCTGTCTGTCTGTCTGTGTAAAAATTTTTGAAATCCATTATCTTGAGTAAAAATTCATCTATCAATTTGAAATTTGGTATGCGTTTTGAGTAACCAAAAATACAGATCGAGTTCGTTAGCTAGCTATTTTGGACCAAAAATGTCAAAAATAAAA
Organism: Ganaspis brasiliensis; assembly: GCA_037103525.1. Lineage (NCBI taxonomy): Eukaryota > Metazoa > Arthropoda > Insecta > Hymenoptera > Figitidae > Ganaspis > Ganaspis brasiliensis. Next base: position 242,857 of record JAZKLR010000653.1, read on the forward strand.
CATTTTCAAACTTCAAAAAAAAAAAAAATAAAATAAAATTTCTCTATTTTTTTTCTTAAAGTACAAGAAAAAACAAACAAATTTCATTTATAAAAGTTTTTGATATAATGCAAACCCAAAAAGATATGAATTTTTCAAGTTTTACAATTGTGTAAAAGTCTTGTTTCAGGAGAAGAGGGGGGGTGGAAGTGTAAATCGGTTAGCAAACTGTTGACGCATTCTCATCTTACTAAACTCAAGTAGAAATTAACAAGAAACTAACTATTTAACTGCTAAAAACCTTTAAAATCCTCAAAATACACGTTATATATGCAAAAAATAGAACATAATATGGGAAAATTATATACAGAAACACTATTATTTTTCAAAAAAATAAAAAAACTCCCGGTTTTTTCTTCCTATTTACTTTCAGTGATCACAACTAATAAAACTCCATCAAAAAATATTGACTTTTTTAAAAAATTTTGGAAATTTTGAATAAATTCATTTTTACATTTTCATCCTAAATGAGAAGGTATTAAATTTGTGCGATTTTGAACTTTTGCTAAAACCTACATTTCTCGACGTTTTGAGACCTCCTGATTCCAAAAAAATGGGTTTTACGAAAGTGTCTGTCTGTATGTCTGTCTGTCTGTCTGTCTGTCTGTCTGTCTGTGTAAAAATTTTTGAAATCCATTAACTTGAGTAAAAATTCATCTATCAATTTGAAATTTGTTATGCGTTTTAAGTAACCAAAATACAGATCGAGTTCGTTAGCCAGCTATTTTGGACCAAAAATGTCAAAAATAAAACATTTTCAAACTTCAAAAAAAAAAAAAAAAATTTCTCTATTTTTTTTCTTAAAGTACAAGAAAAAACAAACAAATTTCATTTATAAAAGTTTTTGATATAATGCAAACCCAAAAAGATATGAATTTTTTAAATTTTACAATTGTGTAAAAGTCTTGTTTGAGGAGAAGAGGGGGGGGGGGGGGGGGAAGTGTGAATCGGTTAGCAAGCTGTTGACGCATTCTCATCTTACTAAGCTCAAGTAGAAATTTACAAGAAACTAACTATTTAACTGCTAAAAACCTTTAAAATCCTCAAAATACACGTTATATATGCAAAAAATAGAACATAATATGGGAAAATCATATACAGAAACAATATTATTTTTCAAAAAAATAAAAAAACTCCCTGTTTTTTCTTCCTATTTACTTTCAGTGATCACAACTAATAAAACTGCATCAAGAAATATTGACTTTTTAAAAAAATTTTGGAAATTTTGAATAAATTCATTTTTACATTTTCATCCTAAATGAGAAGGTATGAAATTTGTGCGATTTTGAACTTTTGCTAAAACCTACATTTCTCGACGTTTTGAGACCTCCTGATTCCAAAAAAATGGGTTTTACGAAAGTGTCTGTCTGTATGTCTGTCTGTCTGTCTGTCTGTCTGTGTAAAAATTTTTGAAATCCATTAACTTGAGTAAAAATTCATCTATCAATTTGAAATTTGGTATGCGTTTTAAGTAACCAAAAATACAGATCGAGTTCGTTAGCCAGCTATTTTGGACCAAAAATGTCAAAAATAAAACATTTTCAAACTTCAAAAAAAAAAAAAAAAAATTTCTCTATTTTTTTTCTTAAAGTACAAGAAAAAACAAACAAATTTCGTTTATAAAAGTTTTTGATATAATGCAAACCCAAAAAGATATGAATTTTTCAAGTTTTACAATTGTGTAAAAGTCTTGTTTCAAGAGAAGAGGGGGGGTGGAAGTGTAAATCGGTTAGCAAACTGTTGACGCATTCTCATCTTACTAAACTCAAGTAGAAATTAACAAGAAACTAACTATTTAACTGCTAAAAACCTTTAAAATCCTCAAAATACACGTTATATATGCAAAAAATAGAACATAATATGGGAAAATCATATACAGAAACACTATTATTTTTCAAAAAAATAAAAAAACTCCCGGTTTTTTCTTCCTATTTACTTTCAGTGATCACAACTAATAAAACTGCATCAAAAAATATTGACTTTTTTAACAAATTTTGGAAATTTTGAATAAATTCATTTTTACATTTTCATCCTAAATGAGAAGGTATTAAATTTGTGCGATTTTGTACTTTTGCTAAAACCTACATTTCTCGACGTTTTGAGACCTCCTGATTCCAAAAAAATGGGTTTTACGAAAGTGTCTGTCTGTATGTCTGTCTGTCTGTCTGTCTGTCTGTGTAAAAATTTTTGAAATCCATTAACTTGAGTAAAAATTCATCTATCAATTTGAAATTTGGTATGCGTTTTAAGTTACCAAAAATACAGATCGAGTTCGTTAGCCAGCTATTTTGGACCAAAAATGTCAAAAATAAAACATTTTCAAACTTCAAAAAAAAAAAAAAAAAAAAATTTCTCTATTTTTTTTCTTAAAGTACAAGAAAAAACAAACAAATTTCATTTATAAAAGTTTTTGATATAATGGAAACCCAAAAAGATATGAATTTTTTAAGTTTTACAATTGTGTAAAAGTCTTGTTTGAGGAGAAGAGGGGGGGTGGAAGTGTAAATCGGTTAGCAAACTGTTGACGCATTCTCATCTTACTAAACTCAAGTAGAAATTAACAAGAAACTAACTATTTAACTGATAAAAACCTTTAAAATCCTCAAAATACACGTTATATATGCAAAAAATAGAACATAATATGGGAAAATCATATACAGAAACACTATTATTTTTCAAAAAAAAATAAAAAAACTCCCGGTTTTTTCTTCCTATTTACTTTCATTAATCACAACTAATAAAACTGCATCAAAAAATATTGACTTTTTTAAAAAATTTTGGAAATTTTGAATAAATTCATTTTTACATTTTCAACCTAAATCAGAAGGTATTAAATTTGTGCGATTTTGAACTTTTGCTAAAACCTACATTTCTCGACGTTTTGAGATCTCCTGATTCCAAAAAAATGGGTTTTACGAAAGTGTCTGTCTGTATGTCTGTCTGTCTGTCTGTCTGTCTGTGTAAAAATTTTTGAAATCCATTATCTTGAGTAAAAATTCATCTATCAATTTGAAATTTGGTATGCGTTTTGAGTAACCAAAAATACAGATCGAGTTCGTTAGCTAGCTATTTTGGACCAAAAATGTCAAAAATAAAACATTTTCAAACTTCAAAAAAAAAAAAAAATAAAATAAAATTTCTCTATTTTTTTTCTTAAAGTACAAGAAAAAACAAACAAATTTCATTTATAAAAGTTTTTGATATAATGCAAACCCAAAAAGATATGAATTTTTCAAGTTTTACAATTGTGTAAAAGTCTTGTTTGAGGAGAAGAGGGGGGGTGGAAGTGTAAATCGGTTAGCAAACTGTTGACGCATTCTCATCTTACTAAACTCAAGTAGAAATTAACAAGAAACTAACTATTTAACTGCTAAAAACCTTTAAAATCCTCAAAATACACGTTATATATGCAAAAAATAGAACATAATATGGGAAAATTATATACAGAAACACTATTATTTTTCAAAAAAATAAAAAAACTCCCGGTTTTTTTTTCCTATTTACTTTCAGTGATCACAACTAATAAAACTCCATCAAAAAATATTGACTTTTTTAAAAAATGTTGGAAATTTTGAATAAATTCATTTTTACATTTTCATCCTAAATGAGAAGGTATTAAATTTGTGCGATTTTGAACTTTTGCTAAAACCTACATTTCTCGACGTTTTGAGACCTCCTGATTCCAAAAAAATGGGTTTTACGAAAGTGTCTGTCTGTATGTCTGTCTGTCTGTCTGTCTGTCTGTCTGTCTGTGTAAAAATTTTTGAAATCCATTAACTTGAGTAAAAATTCATCTATCAATTTGAAATTTGTTATGCGTTTTAAGTAACCAAAATACAGATCGAGTTCGTTAGCCAGCTATTTTGGACCAAAAATGTCAAAAATAAAACATTTTCAAACTTCAAAAAAAAAAAAAAAAAAAAATTTTCTCTATTTTTTTCCTTAAAGTACAAGAAAAAACAAACAAATTTCATTTATAAAAGTTTTTGATATAATGGAAACCCAAAAAGATATGAATTTTTCAAGTTTTACAATTGTGTAAAAGTCTTGTTTGAGGAGAAGAGGGGGGGTGGAAGTGTAAATCGGTTAGCAAACTGTTGACGCATTCTCATCTTACTAAACTCAAGTAGAAATTAACAAGACACTAACTATTTAACTGCTAAAAACCTTTAAAATCCTCAAAATACACGTTATATATGCAAAAAATAGAACATAATATGGGAAAATCATATACAGAAACACTATTATTTTTCAAAAAAATAAAAAAACTCCCGGTTTTTTCTTCCTATTTACTTTCATTGATTACAACTAATAAAACTGCATCAAAAAATATTGACTTTTTTAAAAATTTTGGAAATTTTGAATAAATTCATTTTTACATTCTCAACCTAAATCAGAAGGTATTAAATTTGTGCGATTTTGAACTTTTGCTAAAACCTACATTTCTCGACGTTTTGAGATCTCCTGATTCCAAAAAAATGGGTTTTACGAAAGTGTCTGTCTGTATGTCTGTCTGTCTGTCTGTCTGTCTGTGTAAAAATTTTTGAAATCCATTAACTTGAGTAAAAATTCATCTATCAATTTGAAATTTGGTATGCGTTTTAA
>JAZKLR010000653.1:252500-262500 GCA_037103525.1 Ganaspis brasiliensis
TACTAAACTCAAGTAGAAATTAACAAGAAACTAACTATTTAACTGCTAAAAACCTTTAAAATCCTCAAAATACACGTTATATATGCAAAAAATAGAACATAATATGGGAAAATCATATACAGAAACACTATTATTTTTCAAAAAAATAAAAAAACTCCCGGTTTTTTCTTCCTATTTACTTTTATTGATCACAACTAATAAAACTGCATCAAAATATATTGACTTTTTTAAAAAATTTTGGAAATTTTGAATAAATTCATTTTTACATTCTCAACCTAAATCAGAAGGTATTAAATTTGTGCGATTTTGAACTTTTGCTAAAACCTACATTTCTCGACGTTTTGAGACCTCCTGATTCCAAAAAAATGGGTTTTACGAAAGTGTCTGTCTGTATGTCTGTCTGTCTGTCTGTCTGTCTGTCTGTGTAAAAATTTTTGAAATCCATTAATTTGAGTAAAAATTCATCTATCAATTTGAAATTTGGTATGCGTTTTAAGTAACCAAAAATACAGATCGAGTTCGTTAGCCAGCTATTTTGGACCAAAAATGTCAAAAATAAAACATTTTCAAACTTCAAAAAAAAAAAAAAAAAAAAAAATTCTCTATTTTTTTTCTTAAAGTACAAGAAAAAACAAACAAATTTCATTTATAAAAGTTTTTGATATAATGCAAACCCAAAAAGATATGAATTTTTCAAGTTTTACAATTGTGTAAAAGTCTTGTTTGAGGAGAAGAGGGGGGGTGGAAGTGTAAATCGGTTAGCAAACTGTTGACGCATTCTCATCTTACTAAACTCAAGTAGAAATTAACAAGAAACTAACTATTTAACTGCTAAAAACCTTTAAAATCCTCAAAATACACGTTATATATGCAAAAAATAGAACATAATATGGGAAAATCATATACAGAAACACTATTATTTTTCAAAAAAATAAAAAAACTCCCGGTTTTTTCTTCCTATTTACTTTCATTGATCACAACTAATAAAACTGCATCAAAAAATATTGACTTTTTTAAAAAATTTTGGAAATTTTGAATAAATTCATTTTTACATTCTCAACCTAAATCAGAAGGTATTAAATTTGTGCGATTTTGAACTTTTGCTAAAACCTACATTTCTCGACGTTTTGAGACCTCCTGATTCCAAAAAAATGGGTTTTACGAAAGTGTCTGTCTGTATGTCTGTCTGTCTGTCTGTCTGTCTGTGTAAAAATTTTTGAAATCCATTAACTTGAGTAAAAATTCATCTATCAATTTGAAATTTGGTATGCGTTTTAAGTAACCAAAAATACAGATCGAGTTCGTTAGCCAGCTATTTTGGACCAAAAATGTCAAAATTAAAACATTTTCAAACTTCAAAAAAAAAAAAAAAAAAAAAAAAAAATTCTCTATTTTTTTTCTTAAAGTACAAGAAAAAACAAACAAATTTCATTTATAAAAGTTTTTGATATAATGCAAACCCAAAAAGATATGAATTTTTCAAGTTTTACAAGTGTGTAAAAGTCTTGTTTGAGGAGAAGAGGGGGGGGGGTGGAAGTGTAAATCGGTTAGCAAACTGTTGACGCATTCTCATCTTACTAAACTCAAGTAGAAATCAACAAGAAACTAACTATTTAACTGCTAAAAACCTTTAAAATCCTCAAAATACACGTTATATATGCAAAAAATAGAACATAATATGGGAAAATCATATACAGAAACACTATTATTTTTCAAAAAAATAAAAAAACTCCCGGTTTATTCTTCCTATTTACTTTCATTGATCACAACTAATAAAACTGCATAAAAAAATATTGACTTTTTTAAAAAATTTTGGAAATTTTGAATAAATTCATTTTTACATTCTCAACCTAAATCAGAAGGTATTAAATTTGCGCGATTTTGAACTTTTGCTAAAACCTACATTTCTCGACGTTTTGAGACCTCCTGATAAAAAAAAATGGGTTTTACAAAAGTGTCTGTCTGTATGTCTGTCTGTCTGTCTGTCTGTGTAAAAATTTTTGAAATCCATTAACTTGAGTAAAAATTCATCTATCAATTTGAAATTTGGTATGCGTTTTAAGTAACCAAAAATACAGATCGAGTTCGTTAGCCAGCTATTTTGGACCAAAAATGTCAAAAATAAAACATTTTCAAACTTCAAAAAAAAAAAAAAAAAAAAAATTTCTCTATTTTTTTTCTTAAAGTACAAGAAAAAACAAACAAATTTCATTTATAAAAGTTTTTGATATAATGGAAACCCAAAAAGATATGAATTTTTCAAGTTTTACAATTGTGTAAAAGTCTTGTTTGAGGAGAAGAGGGGGGGTGGAAGTGTAAATCGGTTAGCAAACTGTTGACGCATTCTCATCTTACTAAACTCAAGTAGAAATTAACAAGAAACTAACTATTTAACTGCTAAAAACCTTTAAAATCCTCAAAATACACGTTATATATGCAAAAAATAGAACATAATATGGGAAAATCATATACAGAAACACTATTATTTTTCAAAAAAATAAAAAAACTCCCGGTTTTTTCTTCCTATTTACTTTCATTGATCACAACTAATAAAACTGCATAAAAAAATATTGACTTTTTTAAAAAATTTTGGAAATTTTGAATAAATTCATTTTTACATTCTTAACCTAAATCAGAAGGTATTAAATTTGTGCGATTTTGAACTTTTGCTAAAACCTACATTTCTCGACGTTTTGAGACCTCCTGATTCCAAAAAAATGGGTTTTACGAAAGTGTCTGTCTGTCTGTCTGTGTAAAAATTTTTGAAATCCATTAACTTGAGTAAAAATTCATCTATCAATTTGAAAATTGGTATGCGTTTTAAGTAACCAAAAATACAGATCGAGTTCGTTAGCCAGCTATTTTGGACCAAAAATGTCAAAAATAAAACATTTTCAAACTTCAAAAAAAAAAAAAAAAAAAAAATTCTCTATTTTTTTTCTTAAAGTACAAGAAAAAACAAACAAATTTCATTTATAAAAGTTTTTGATATAATGCAAACCCAAAAAGATATGAATTTTTCAAGTTTTACAATTGTGTAAAAGTCTTGTTTGAGGAGAAGAGGGGGGGTGGAAGTGTAAATCGGTTAGCAAAATGTTGACGCATTCTTATCTTACTAAACTCAAGTAGAAATTAACAAGAAACTAACTATTTAACTGCTAAAAACCTTTAAAATCCTCAAAATACACGTTATATATGCAAAAAATAGAACATAATATGGGAAAATCATATACAGAAACACTATTATTTTTCAAAAAAATAAAAAAACTCCCGGTTTTTTCTTCCTATTTACTTTCATTGATCACAACTAATAAAACTGCATCAAAAAATATTGACTTTTTTAAAAAATTTTGGAAATTTTGAATAAATTCATTTTTACATTCTCAACCTAAATCAGAAGGTATTAAATTTGTGCGATTTTGAACTTTTGCTAAAACCTACATTTCTCGACGTTTTGAGACCTCCTGATTCCAAAAAAATGGGTTTTACGAAAGTGTCTGTCTGTATGTCTGTCTGTCTGTCTGTCTGTCTGTCTGTGTAAAAATTTTTGAAATCCATTAATTTGAGTAAAAATTCATCTATCAATTTGAAATTTGGTATGCGTTTTAAGTAACCAAAAATACAGATCGAGTTCGTTAGCCAGCTATTTTGGACCAAAAATGTCAAAAATAAAACATTTTCAAACTTCAAAAAAAAAAAAAAAAAAAAAAAATTTCTCTATTTTTTTTCTTAAAGTACAAGAAAAAACAAACAAATTTCATTTATAAAAGTTTTTGATATAATGCAAACCCAAAAAGATATGAATTTTTCAAGTTTTACAATTGTGTAAAAGTCTTGTTTGAGGAGAAGAGGTGGGGTGGAAGTGTAAATCGGTTAGCAAACTGTTGACGCATTCTCATCTTACTAAACTCAAGTAGAAATTAACAAGAAACTAACTATTTAACTGCTAAAAACCTTTAAAATCCTCAAAATACACGTTATATATGCAAAAAATAGAACATAATATGGGAAAATCATATACAGAAACACTATTATTTTTGAAAAAAATAAAAAAACTCCCGGTTTTTTCTTCCTATTTACTTTCATTGATCACAACTAATAAAACTGCATCAAAAAATATTGACTTTTTTAAAAAATTTTGGAAATTTTGAATAAATTCATTTTTACATTCTCAACCTAAATCAGAAGGTATTAAATTTGTGCGATTTTGAACTTTTGCTAAAACCTACATTTCTCGACGTTTTGAGACCTCCTGATTCCAAAAAAATGGGTTTTACGAAAGTGTCTGTCTGTATGTCTGTCTGTCTGTCTGTCTGTCTGTCTGTGTAAAAATTTTTGAAATCCATTAACTTGAGTAAAAATTCATCTATCAATTTGAAATTTGGTATGCGTTTTAAGTAACCAAAATTACAGATCGAGTTCGTTAGCCAGCTATTTTGGACCAAAAATGTCAAAATTAAAACATTTTCAAACTTCAAAAAAAAAAAAAAAAAAAAACAAATTCTCTATTTTTTTTCTTAAAGTACAAGAAAAAACAAACAAATTTCATTTATAAAAGTTTTTGATATAATGCAAACCCAAAAAGATATGAATTTTTCAAGTTTTACAATTGTGTAAAAGTCTTGTTTGAGGAGAAGAGGGGGGGGTGGAAGTGTAAATCGGTTAGCAAACTGTTGACGCATTCTCATCTTACTAAACTCAAGTAGAAATTAACATGAAACTAACTATTTAACTGCTAAAAACCTTTAAAATCCTCAAAATACACGTTATATATGCAAAAAATAGAACATAATATGGGAAAATCATATACAGAAACACTATTAATTTTCAAAAAAATAAAAAAACTCCCGGTTTTTTCTTCCTATTTACTTTCATTGATCACAACTAATAAAACTGCATCAAAAAATATTGACTTTTTTAAAAAATTTTGGAAATTTTGAATAAATTCATTTTTACATTCTCAACCTAAATCAGAAGGTATTAAATTTGTGCGATTTTGAACTTTTGCTAAAACCTACATTTCTCGACGTTTTGAGACCTCCTGATAAAAAAAAATGGGTTTTACAAAAGTGTCTGTCTGTATGTCTGTCTGTCTGTCTGTCTGTCTGTGTAAAAATTTTTGAAATCCATTAACTTGAGTAAAAATTCATCTATCAATTTGAAATTTGGTATGCGTTTTAAGTAACCAAAAATACAGATCGAGTTCGTTAGCCAGCTATTTTGGACCAAAAATGTCAAAAATAAAACATTTTCAAACTTCAAAAAAAAAAAAAAAAAAAAAAAATTCTCTATTTTTTTTCTTAAAGTACAAGAAAAAACAAACAAATTTCATTTATAAAAGTTTTTGATATAATGCAAACCCAAAAAGATATGAATTTTTCAAGTTTTACAATTGTGTAAAAGTCTTGTTTGAGGAGAAGAGGGGGGGGTGGAAGTGTAAATCGGTTAGCAAACTGTTGACGCATTCTCATCTTACTAAACTCAAGTAGAAATTAACAAGAAACTAACTATTTAACTGCTAAAAACCTTTAAAATCCTCAAAATACACGTTATATATGCAAAAAATAGAACATAATATGGGAAAATTATATACAGAAACACTATTATTTTTCAAAAAAATAAAAAAACTCCCGGTTTTTTCTTCCTATTTACTTTCAGTGATCACAACTAATAAAACTCCATCAAAAAATATTGACTTTTTTAAAAAATGTTGGAAATTTTGAATAAATTCATTTTTACATTTTCATCCTAAATTAGAAGGTATTAAATTTGTGCGATTTTGAACTTTTGCTAAAACCTACATTTCTCGACGTTTTGAGACCTCCTGATTCCAAAAAAATGGGTTTTACGAAAGTGTCTGTCTGTATGTCTGTCTGTCTGTCTGTCTGTCTGTCTGTCTGTGTAAAAATTTTTGAAATCCATTAACTTGAGTAAAAATTCATCTATCAATTTGAAATTTGTTATGCGTTTTAAGTAACCAAAATACAGATCGAGTTCGTTAGCCAGCTATTTTGGACCAAAAATGTCAAAAATAAAACATTTTCAAACTTCAAAAAAAAAAAAAAAAAAAATTTTCTCTATTTTTTTCCTTAAAGTACAAGAAAAAACAAACAAATTTCATTTATAAAAGTTTTTGATATAATGGAAACCCAAAAAGATATGAATTTTTCAAGTTTTACAATTGTGTAAAAGTCTTGTTTGAGGAGAAGAGGGGGGGTGGAAGTGTAAATCGGTTAGCAAACTGTTGACGCATTCTCATCTTACTAAACTCAAGTAGAAATTAACAAGACACTAACTATTTAACTGCTAAAAACCTTTAAAATCCTCAAAATACACGTTATATATGCAAAAAATAGAACATAATATGGGAAAATCATATACAGAAACACTATTATTTTTCAAAAAAATAAAAAAACTCCCGGTTTTTTCTTCCTATTTACTTTCATTGATTACAACTAATAAAACTGCATCAAAAAATATTGACTTTTTTAAAAATTTTGGAAATTTTGAATAAATTCATTTTTACATTCTCAACCTAAATCAGAAGGTATTAAATTTGTGCGATTTTGAACTTTTGCTAAAACCTACATTTCTCGACGTTTTGAGACCTCCTGATTCCAAAAAAATGGGTTTTACGAAAGTGTCTGTCTGTATGTCAGTCTGTCTGTCTGTCTGTCTGTCTGTCTGTGTAAAAATTTTTGAAATCCATTAACTTGAGTAAAAATTTATCTATCAATTTGAAATTTGGTATGCGTTTTAAGTAACCAAAAAACAGATCGAGTTCGTTAGCCAGCTATTTTGGACCAAAAATGTCAAAAATAAAACATTTTCAAACTTCAAAAAAAAAAAAAAAAAAAAAATTTCTCTATTTTTTTTCTTAAAGTACAAGAAAAAACAAACAAATTTTATGTATAAAAGTTTTTGATATAATGCAAACCCAAAAAGATATGAATTTTTCAAGTTTTACAATTGTGTAAAAGTCTTGTTTGAGGAGAAGAGGGGGGGGTGGAAGTGTAAATCGGTTAGCAAACTGTTGACGCATTCTCATCTTACTAAACTCAAGTAGAAATTAACATGAAACTAACTATTTAACTGCTAAAAACCTTTAAAATCCTCAAAATACACGTTATATATGCAAAAAATAGAACATAATATGGGAAAATCATATACAGAAACACTATTAATTTTCAAAAAAAAAAAAAAACTCCCGGTTTTTTCTTCCTATTTACTTTCATTGATCACAACTAATAAAACTGCATCAAAAAATATTGACTTTTTTAAAAAATTTTGGAAATTTTGAATAAATTCATTTTTACATTCTCAACCTAAATCAGAAGGTATTAAATTTGTGCGATTTTGAACTTTTGCTAAAACCTACATTTCTCGACGTTTTGAGACCTCCTGATAAAAAAAAATGGGTTTTACAAAAGTGTCTGTCTGTATGTCTGTCTGTCTGTCTGTCTGTCTGTGTAAAAATTTTTGAAATCCATTAACTTGAGTAAAAATTCATCTATCAATTTGAAATTTGGTATGCGTTTAAAGTAACCAAAAATACAGATCGAGTTCGTTAGCCAGCTATTTTGGACCAAAAATGTCAAAAATAAAACATTTTCAAACTTCAAAAAAAAAAAAAAAAAAAAAAAATTTTCTTTATTTTTTTTCTTAAAGTACAAGAAAAAACAAACAAATTTTATTTATAAAAGTTTTTGATATAATGCAAACCCAAAAAGATATGAATTTTTCAAGTTTTACAATTGTGTAAAAGTCTTGTTTGAGGAGAAGAGGGGGGGTGGAAGTGTAAATCGGTTAGCAAACTGTTGACGCATTCTCATCTTACTAAACTCAAGTAGAAATTAACAAGACACTAACTATTTAACTGCTAAAAACCTTTAAAATCCTCAAAATACACGTTATATATGCAAAAAATAGAACATAATATGGGAAAATCATATACAGAAACACTATTATTTTTCAAAAAAATAAAAAAACTCCCGGTTTTTTCTTCCTATTTACTTTCATTGATTACAACTAATAAAACTGCATCAAAAAATATTGACTTTTTTAAAAAATTTTGGAAATTTTGAATAAATTCATTTTTACATTCTCAACCTAAATCAGAAGGTATTAAATTTGTGCGATTTTGAACTTTTGCTAAAACCTACATTTCTCGACGTTTTGAGACCTCCTGATTCCAAAAAAATGGGTTTTACGAAAGTGTCTGTCTGTATGTCTGTCTGTCTGTCTGTCTGTCTGTCTGTGTAAAAATTTTTGAAATCCATTAACTTGAGTAAAAATTCATCTATCAATTTGAAATTTGGTATGCGTTTTAAGTAACCAAAAAACAGATCGAGTTCGTTAGCCAGCTATTTTGGACCAAAAATGTCAAAAATAAAACATTTTCAAACTTCAAAAAAAAAAAAAAAAAAAAAATTTCTCTATTTTTTTTCTTAAAGTACAAGAAAAAACAAACAAATTTCATTTATAAAAGTTTTTGATATAATGCAAACCCAAAAAGATATGAATTTTTCAAGTTTTACAATTGTGTAAAAGTCTTGTTTGAGGAGAAGAGGGGGGGGTGGAAGTGTAAATCGGTTAGCAAACTGTTGACGCATTCTCATCTTACTAAACTCAAGTAGAAATTAACATGAAACTAACTATTTAACTGCTAAAAACCTTTAAAATCCTCAAAATACACGTTATATATGCAAAAAATAGAACATAATATGGGAAAATCATATACAGAAAAAATATTAATTTTCAAAAAAATAAAAAAACTCCCGGTTTTTTCTTCCTATTTACTTTCATTGATCACAACTAATAAAACTGCATCAAAAAATATTGACTTTTTTAAAAAATTTTGGAAATTTTGAATAAATTCATTTTTACATTCTCAACCTAAATCAGAAGGTATTAAATTTGTGCGATTTTGAACTTTTGCTAAAACCTACATTTCTCGACGTTTTGAGACCTCCTGATAAAAAAAAATGGGTTTTACAAAAGTGTCTGTCTGTATGTCTGTCTGTCTGTCTGTCTGTCTGTGTAAAAATTTTTGAAATCCATTAACTTGAGTAAAAATTCATCTATCAATTTGAAATTTGGTATGCGTTTTAAGTAACCAAAAATACAGATCGAGTTCGTTAGCCAGCTATTTTGGACCAAAAATGTCAAAATTAAAACATTTTCAAACTTCAAAAAAAAAAAAAAAAAAAAAAAATTCTCTATTTTTTTTCTTAAAGTACAAGAAAAAACAAACAAATTTCATTTATAAAAGTTTTTGATATAATGCAAACCCAAAAAGATATGAATTTTTCAAGTTTTACAATTGTGTAAAAGTCTTGTTTGAGGAGAAGAGGAGGGGTGGAAGTGTAAATCGGTTAGCAAACTGTTGACGCATTCTCATCTTACTAAACTCAAGTAGAAATTAACAAGAAACTAACTATTTAACTGCTAAAAACCTTTAAAATCCTCAAAATACACGTTATATATGCAAAAAATAGAACATAATATGGGAAAATCATATACAGAAACACTATTATTTTTCAAAAAAATAAAAAAACTCCCGGTTTTTTCTTCCTATTTACTTTTATTGATCACAACTAATAAAACTGCATCAAAATATATTGACTTTTTTAAAAAATTTTGGAAATTTTGAATAAATTCATTTTTACATTCTCAACCTAAATCAGAAGGTATTAAATTTGTGCGATTTTGAACTTTTGCTAAAACCTACATTTCTCGACGTTTTGAGACCTCCTGATTCCAAAAAAATGGGTTTTACGAAAGTGTCTGTCTGTATGTCTGTCTGTCTGTCTGTCTGTCTGTCTGTGTAAAAATTTTTGAAATCCATTAACTTGAGTAAAAATTCATCTATCAATTTGAAATTTGGTATGCGTTTTAAGTAACCAAAAATACAGATCGAGTTCGTTAGCCAGCTATTTTGGACCAAAAATGTCAAAAATAAAACATTTTCAAACTTCAAAAAAAAAAAAAAAAAAAAAAT
>JAZKLR010000653.1:270000-297350 GCA_037103525.1 Ganaspis brasiliensis
AAAAATTTTGGAAATTTTGAATAAATTCATTTTTACATTCTCAACCTAAATCAGAAGGTATTAAATTTGTGCGATTTTGAACTTTTGCTAAAACCTACATTTCTCGACGTTTTGAGACCTCCTGATAAAAAAAAATGGGTTTTACAAAAGTGTCTGTCTGTATGTCTGTCTGTCTGTCTGTCTGTCTGTGTAAAAATTTTTGAAATCCATTAACTTGAGTAAAAATTCATCTATCAATTTGAAATTTGGTATGCGTTTTAAGTAACCAAAAATACAGATCGAGTTCGTTAGCCAGCTATTTTGGACCAAAAATGTCAAAAATAAAACATTTTCAAACTTCAAAAAAAAAAAAAAAAAAAAAAAAAATCTCTATTTTTTTTCTTAAAGTACAAGAAAAAACAAACAAATTTCATTTATAAAAGTTTTTGATATAATGCAAACCCAAAAAGATATGAATTTTTCAAGTTTTACAATTGTGTAAAAGTCTTGTTTGAGGAGAAGAGGTGGGGTGGAAGTGTAAATCGGTTAGCAAACTGTTGACGCATTCTCATCTTACTAAACTCAAGTAGAAATTAACAAGAAACTAACTATTTAACTGCTAAAAACCTTTAAAATCCTCAAAATACACGTTATATATGCAAAAAATAGAACATAATATGGGAAAATCATATACAGAAACACTATTATTTTTGAAAAAAATAAAAAAACTCCCGGTTTTTTCTTCCTATTTACTTTCATTGATCACAACTAATAAAACTGCATCAAAAAATATTGACTTTTTTAAAAAATTTTGGAAATTTTGAATAAATTCATTTTTACATTCTCAACCTAAATCAGAAGGTATTAAATTTGTGCGATTTTGAACTTTTGCTAAAACCTACATTTCTCGACGTTTTGAGACCTCCTGATTCCAAAAAAATGGGTTTTACGAAAGTGTCTGTCTGTATGTCTGTCTGTCTGTCTGTCTGTCTGTCTGTGTAAAAATTTTTGAAATCCATTAACTTGAGTAAAAATTCATCTATCAATTTGAAATTTGGTATGCGTTTTAAGTAACCAAAAATACAGATCGAGTTCGTTAGCCAGCTATTTTGGACCAAAAATGTCAAAATTAAAACATTTTCAAACTTCAAAAAAAAAAAAAAACAAAAACAAATTCTCTATTTTTTTTCTTAAAGTACAAGAAAAAACAAACAAATTTCATTTATAAAAGTTTTTGATATAATGCAAACCCAAAAAGATATGAATTTTTCAAGTTTTACAATTGTGTAAAAGTCTTGTTTGAGGAGAAGAGGGGGGGGTGGAAGTGTAAATCGGTTAGCAAACTGTTGACGCATTCTCATCTTACTAAACTCAAGTAGAAATTAACATGAAACTAACTATTTAACTGCTAAAAACCTTTAAAATCCTCAAAATACACGTTATATATGCAAAAAATAGAACATAATATGGGAAAATCATATACAGAAACACTATTAATTTTCAAAAAAATAAAAAAACTCCCGGTTTTTTCTTCCTATTTACTTTCATTGATCACAACTAATAAAACTGCATCAAAAAATATTGACTTTTTTAAAAAATTTTGGAAATTTTGAATAAATTCATTTTTACATTCTCAACCTAAATCAGAAGGTATTAAATTTGTGCGATTTTGAACTTTTGCTAAAACCTACATTTCTCGACGTTTTGAGACCTCCTGATAAAAAAAAATGGGTTTTACAAAAGTGTCTGTCTGTATGTCTGTCTGTCTGTCTGTCTGTCTGTGTAAAAATTTTTGAAATCCATTAACTTGAGTAAAAATTCATCTATCAATTTGAAATTTGGTATGCGTTTTAAGTAACCAAAAATACAGATCGAGTTCGTTAGCCAGCTATTTTGGACCAAAAATGTCAAAAATAAAACATTTTCAAACTTCAAAAAAAAAAAAAAAAAAAAAAAAAATTCTCTATTTTTTTTCTTAAAGTACAAGAAAAAACAAACAAATTTCATTTATAAAAGTTTTTGATATAATGCAAACCCAAAAAGATATGAATTTTTCAAGTTTTACAATTGTGTAAAAGTCTTGTTTGAGGAGAAGAGGGGGGGTGGAAGTGTAAATCGGTTAGCAAACTGTTGACGCATTCTCATCTTACTAAACTCAAGTAGAAATTAACAAGAAACTAACTATTTAACTGCTAAAAACCTTTAAAATCCTCAAAATACACGTTATATATGCAAAAAATAGAACATAATATGGGAAAATCATATACAGAAACACTATTATTTTTCAAAAAAATAAAAAAACTCCCGGTTTTTTCTTCCTATTTACTTTTATTGATCACAACTAATAAAACTGCATCAAAATATATTGACTTTTTTAAAAAATTTTGGAAATTTTGAATAAATTCATTTTTACATTCTCAACCTAAATCAGAAGGTATTAAATTTGTGCGATTTTGAACTTTTGCTAAAACCTACATTTCTCGACGTTTTGAGACCTCCTGATTCCAAAAAAATGGGTTTTACGAAAGTGTCTGTCTGTATGTCTGTCTGTCTGTCTGTCTGTCTGTCTGTGTAAAAATTTTTGAAATCCATTAATTTGAGTAAAAATTCATCTATCAATTTGAAATTTGGTATGCGTTTTAAGTAACCAAAAATACAGATCGAGTTCGTTAGCCAGCTATTTTGGACCAAAAATGTCAAAAATAAAACATTTTCAAACTTCAAAAAAAAAAAAAAAAAAAAAAATTCTCTATTTTTTTTCTTAAAGTACAAGAAAAAACAAACAAATTTCATTTATAAAAGTTTTTGATATAATGCAAACCCAAAAAGATATGAATTTTTCAAGTTTTACAATTGTGTAAAAGTCTTGTTTGAGGAGAAGAGGGGGGGTGGAAGTGTAAATCGGTTAGCAAACTGTTGACGCATTCTCATCTTACTAAACTCAAGTAGAAATTAACAAGAAACTAACTATTTAACTGCTAAAAACCTTTAAAATCCTCAAAATACACGTTATATATGCAAAAAATAGAACATAATATGGGAAAATCATATACAGAAACACTATTATTTTTCAAAAAAATAAAAAAACTCCCGGTTTTTTCTTCCTATTTACTTTCATTGATCACAACTAATAAAACTGCATCAAAAAATATTGACTTTTTTAAAAAATTTTGGAAATTTTGAATAAATTCATTTTTACATTCTCAACCTAAATCAGAAGGTATTAAATTTGTGCGATTTTGAACTTTTGCTAAAACCTACATTTCTCGACGTTTTGAGACCTCCTGATTCCAAAAAAATGGGTTTTACGAAAGTGTCTGTCTGTATGTCTGTCTGTCTGTCTGTCTGTCTGTCTGTGTAAAAATTTTTGAAATCCATTAACTTGAGTAAAAATTCATCTATCAATTTGAAATTTGGTATGCGTTTTAAGTAACCAAAAATACAGATCGAGTTCGTTAGCCAGCTATTTTGGACCAAAAATGTCAAAATTAAAACATTTTCAAACTTCAAAAAAAAAAAAAAAAAAAAAAAAATTATCTATTTTTTTTCTTAAAGTACAAGAAAAAACAAACAAATTTCATTTATAAAAGTTTTTGATATAATGCAAACCCAAAAAGATATGAATTTTTCAAGTTTTACAAGTGTGTAAAAGTCTTGTTTGAGGAGAAGAGGGGGGGGTGGAAGTGTAAATCGGTTAGCAAACTGTTGACGCATTCTCATCTTACTAAACTCAAGTAGAAATCAACAAGAAACTAACTATTTAACTGCTAAAAACCTTTAAAATCCTCAAAATACACGTTATATATGCAAAAAATAGAACATAATATGGGAAAATCATATACAGAAACACTATTATTTTTCAAAAAAATAAAAAAACTCCCGGTTTATTCTTCCTATTTACTTTCATTGATCACAACTAATAAAACTGCATAAAAAAATATTGACTTTTTTAAAAAATTTTGGAAATTTTGAATAAATTCATTTTTACATTCTCAACCTAAATCAGAAGGTATTAAATTTGCGCGATTTTGAACTTTTGCTAAAACCTACATTTCTCGACGTTTTGAGACCTCCTGATAAAAAAAAATGGGTTTTACAAAAGTGTCTGTCTGTATGTCTGTCTGTCTGTCTGTCTGTCTGTCTGTGTAAAAATTTTTGAAATCCATTAACTTGAGTAAAAATTCATCTATCAATTTGAAATTTGGTATGCGTTTTAAGTAACCAAAAATACAGATCGAGTTCGTTAGCCAGCTATTTTGGACCAAAAATGTCAAAAATAAAACATTTTCAAACTTCAAAAAAAAAAAAAAAAAAAAAATTTCTCTATTTTTTTTCTTAAAGTACAAGAAAAAACAAACAAATTTCATTTATAAAAGTTTTTGATATAATGGAAACCCAAAAAGATATGAATTTTTCAAGTTTTACAATTGTGTAAAAGTCTTGTTTGAGGAGAAGAGGGGGGGTGGAAGTGTAAATCGGTTAGCAAACTGTTGACGCATTCTCATCTTACTAAACTTAAGTAGAAATTAACAAGAAACTAACTATTTAACTGCTAAAAACCTTTAAAATCCTCAAAATACACGTTATATATGCAAAAAATAGAACATAATATGGGAAAATCATATACAGAAACACTATTATTTTTCAAAAAAATAAAAAAACTCCCGGTTTTTTCTTCCTATTTACTTTCATTGATCACAACTAATATAACTGCATAAAAAAATATTGACTTTTTTAAAAAATTTTGGAAATTTTGAATAAATTCATTTTTACATTCTTAACCTAAATCAGAAGGTATTAAATTTGTGCGATTTTGAACTTTTGCTAAAACCTACATTTCTCGACGTTTTGAGACCTCCTGATTCCAAAAAAATGGGTTTTACGAAAGTGTCTGTCTGTCTGTCTGTGTAAAAATTTTTGAAATCCATTAACTTGAGTAAAAATTCATCTATCAATTTGAAAATTGGTATGCGTTTTAAGTAACCAAAAATACAGATCGAGTTCGTTAGCCAGCTATTTTGGACCAAAAATGTCAAAAATAAAACATTTTCAAACTTCAAAAAAAAAAAAAAAAAAAAAAATTCTCTATTTTTTTTCTTAAAGTACAAGAAAAAACAAACAAATTTCATTTATAAAAGTTTTTGATATAATGCAAACCCAAAAAGATATGAATTTTTCAAGTTTTACAATTGTGTAAAAGTCTTGTTTGAGGAGAAGAGGGGGGGTGGAAGTGTAAATCGGTTAGCAAAATGTTGACGCATTCTCATCTTACTAAACTCAAGTAGAAATTAACAAGAAACTAACTATTTAACTGCTAAAAACCTTTAAAATCCTCAAAATACACGTTATATATGCAAAAAATAGAACATAATATGGGAAAATCATATACAGAAACACTATTATTTTTCAAAAAAATAAAAAAACTCCCGGTTTTTTCTTCCTATTTACTTTCATTGATCACAACTAATAAAACTGCATCAAAAAATATTGACTTTTTTAAAAAATTTTGGAAATTTTGAATAAATTCATTTTTACATTCTCAACCTAAATCAGAAGGTATTAAATTTGTGCGATTTTGAGCTTTTGCTAAAACCTACATTTCTCGACGTTTTGAGACCTCCTGATTCCAAAAAAATGGGTTTTACGAAAGTGTCTGTCTGTATGTCTGTCTGTCTGTCTGTCTGTCTGTCTGTGTAAAAATTTTTGAAATCCATTAATTTGAGTAAAAATTCATCTATCAATTTGAAATTTGGTATGCGTTTTAAGTAACCAAAAATACAGATCGAGTTCGTTAGCCAGCTATTTTGGACCAAAAATGTCAAAAATAAAACATTTTCAAACTTCAAAAAAAAAAAAAAAAAAAAAAAAAATTCTCTATTTTTTTTCTTAAAGTACAAGAAAAAACAAACAAATTTCATTTATAAAAGTTTTTGATATAATGCAAACCCAAAAAGATATGAATTTTTCAAGTTTTACAATTGTGTAAAAGTCTTGTTTGAGGAGAAGAGGTGGGGTGGAAGTGTAAATCGGTTAGCAAACTGTTGACGCATTCTCATCTTACTAAACTCAAGTAGAAATTAACAAGAAACTAACTATTTAACTGCTAAAAACCTTTAAAATCCTCAAAATACACGTTATATATGCAAAAAATAGAACATAATATGGGAAAATCATATACAGAAACACTATTATTTTTGAAAAAAATAAAAAAACTCCCGGTTTTTTCTTCCTATTTACTTTCATTGATCACAACTAATAAAACTGCATCAAAAAATATTGACTTTTTTAAAAAATTTTGGAAATTTTGAATAAATTCATTTTTACATTCTCAACCTAAATCAGAAGGTATTAAATTTGTGCGATTTTTAACTTTTGCTAAAACCTACATTTCTCGACGTTTTGAGACCTCCTGATTCCAAAAAAATGGGTTTTACGAAAGTGTCTGTCTGTATGTCTGTCTGTCTGTCTGTCTGTCTGTCTGTGTAAAAATTTTTGAAATCCATTAACTTGAGTAAAAATTCATCTATCAATTTGAAATTTGGTATGCGTTTTAAGTAACCAAAAATACAGATCGAGTTCGTTAGCCAGCTATTTTGGACCAAAAATGTCAAAATTAAAACATTTTCAAACTTCAAAAAAAAAAAAAAAAAAAAACAAATTCTCTATTTTTTTTCTTAAAGTACAAGAAAAAACAAACAAATTTCATTTATAAAAGTTTTTGATATAATGCAAACCCAAAAAGATATGAATTTTTCAAGTTTTACAAGTGTGTAAAAGTCTTGTTTGAGGAGAAGAGGGGGGGGTGGAAGTGTAAATCGGTTAGCAAACTGTTGACGCATTCTCATCTTACTAAACTCAAGTAGAAATCAACAAGAAACTAACTATTTAACTGCTAAAAACCTTTAAAATCCTCAAAATACACGTTATATATGCAAAAAATAGAACATAATATGGGAAAATCATATACAGAAACACTATTATTTTTCAAAAAAATAAAAAAACTCCCGGTTTATTCTTCCTATTTACTTTCATTGATACAACTAATAAAACTGCATAAAAAAATATTGACTTTTTTAAAAAATTTTGGAAATTTTGAATAAATTCATTTTTACATTCTCAACCTAAATCAGAAGGTATTAAATTTGCGCGATTTTGAACTTTTGCTAAAACCTACATTTCTCGACGTTTTGAGACCTCCTGATAAAAAAAAATGGGTTTTACGAAAGTGTCTGTCTGTATGTCTGTCTGTCTGTCTGTCTGTCTGTCTGTGTAAAAATTTTTGAAATCCATTAACTTGAGTAAAAATTCATCTATCAATTTGAAATTTGGTATGCGTTTTAAGTAACCAAAAATACAGATCGAGTTCGTTAGCCAGCTATTTTGGACCAAAAATGTCAAAAATAAAACATTTTCAAACTTCAAAAAAAAAAAAAAAAAAAAAATTTCTCTATTTTTTTTCTTAAAGTACAAGAAAAAACAAACAAATTTCATTTATAAAAGTTTTTGATATAATGCAAACCCAAAAAGATATGAATTTTTTACGTTTTACAATTGTGTAAAAGTCTTGTTTGAGGAGAAGAGGGGGGGTGGAAGTGTAAATCGGTTAGCAAACTGTTGACGCATTCTCATCTTACTTAACTCAAGTAGAAATTAACAAGAAACTAACTATTTAACTGCTAAAAACCTTTAAAATCCTCAAAATACACGTTATATATGCAAAAAATAGAACATAATATGGGAAAATCATATACAGAAACACTATTATTTTTTAAAAAAATAAAAAAACTCCCGGTTTTTTCTTCCTATTTACTTTCAGTGATCACAACTAATAAAACTGCATCAAAAAATATTGACTTTTTTAAAAAATTTTGGAAATTTTGAATAAATTCATTTTTACATTTTTATCCTAAATGAGAAGGTATTAAATTTGTGCGATTTTGAACTTTTGCTAAAACCTACATTTCTCGACGTTTTGAGACCTCCTGATTGCAAAAAAATGGGTTTTACGAAAGTGTCTGTCTGTATGTCTGTCTGTCTGTCTGTCTGTCTGTGTAAAAATTTTTGAAATCCATTAACTTGAGTAAAAATTCATCTATCAATTTGAAATTTGGTATGCGTTTTAAGTAACCAAAAATACAGATCGAGTTCGTTAGCCAGCTATTTTGGACCAAAAATGTCAAAAATAAAACATTTTCAAACTTCAAAAAAAAAAAAAAAAAAAAAAAAAAAATTCTCTATTTTTTTTCTTAAAGTACAAGAAAAAACAAACAAATTTCATTTATAAAAGTTTTTGATATAATGCAAACCCAAAAAGATATGAATTTTTCAAGTTTTACAATTGTGTAAAAGTCTTGTTTGAGGAGAAGAGGTGGGGTGGAAGTGTAAATCGGTTAGCAAACTGTTGACGCATTCTCATCTTACTAAACTCAAGTAGAAATTAACAAGAAACTAACTATTTAACTGCTAAAAACCTTTAAAATCCTCAAAATACACGTTATATATGCAAAAAATAGAACATAATATGGGAAAATCATATACAGAAACACTATTATTTTTGAAAAAAATAAAAAAACTCCCGGTTTTTTCTTCCTATTTACTTTCATTGATCACAACTAATAAAACTGCATCAAAAAATATTGACTTTTTTAAAAAATTTTGGAAATTTTGAATAAATTCATTTTTACATTCTCAACCTAAATCAGAAGGTATTAAATTTGTGCAATTTTGAACTTTTGCTAAAACCTACATTTCTCGACGTTTTGAGACCTCCTGATTCCAAAAAAATGGAATTTACGAAAGTGTCTGTCTGTATGTCTGTCTGTCTGTCTGTCTGTCTGTCTGTGTAAAAATTTTTGAAATCCATTAACTTGAGTAAAAATTCATCTATCAATTTGAAATTTGGTATGCGTTTTAAGTAACCAAAAATACAGATCGAGTTCGTTAGCCAGCTATTTTGGACCAAAAATGTCAAAATTAAAACATTTTCAAACTTCAAAAAAAAAAAAAAAAAAAAACAAATTCTCTATTTTTTTTCTTAAAGTACAAGAAAAAACAAACAAATTTCATTTATAAAAGTTTTTGATATAATGCAAACCCAAAAAGATATGAATTTTTCAAGTTTTACAAGTGTGTAAAAGTCTTGTTTGAGGAGAAGAGGGGGGGGTGGAAGTGTAAATCGGTTAGCAAACTGTTGACGCATTCTCATCTTACTAAACTCAAGTAGAAATCAACAAGAAACTAACTATTTAACTGCTAAAAACCTTTAAAATCCTCAAAATACACGTTATATATGCAAAAAATAGAACATAATATGGGAAAATCATATACAGAAACACTATTATTTTTCAAAAAAATAAAAAAACTCCCGGATTATTCTTCCTATTTACTTTCATTGATCACAACTAATAAAACTGCATAAAAAAATATTGACTTTTTTAAAAAATTTTGGAAATTTTGAATAAATTCATTTTTACATTCTCAACCTAAATCAGAAGGTATTAAATTTGCGCGATTTTGAACTTTTGCTAAAACCTACATTTCTCGACGTTTTGAGACCTCCTGATAAAAAAAAATGGGTTTTACGAAAGTGTCTGTCTGTATGTCTGTCTGTCTGTCTGTCTGTCTGTGTAAAAATTTTTGATATCCATTAACTTGAGTAAAAATTCATCTATCAATTTGAAATTTGGTATGCGTTTTAAGTAACCAAAAATACAGATCGAGTTCGTTAGCCAGCTATTTTGGACCAAAAATGTCAAAAATAAAACATTTTCAAACTTCAAAAAAAAAAAAAAAAAAAAAAAATTTCTCTATTTTTTTTCTTAAAGTACAAGAAAAAACAAACAAATTTCATTTATAAAAGTTTTTGATATAATGCAAACCCAAAAAGATATGAATTTTTTACGTTTTACAATTGTGTAAAAGTCTTGTTTGAGGAGAAGAGGGGGGGTGGAAGTGTAAATCGGTTAGCAAACTGTTGACGCATTCTCATCTTACTTAACTCAAGTAGAAATTAACAAGAAGCTAACTATTTAACTGCTAAAAACCTTTAAAATCCTCAAAATACACGTTATATATGCAAAAAATAGAACATAATATGGGAAAATCATATACAGAAACACTATTATTTTTCAAAAAAATAAAAAAACTCCCGGTTGTTTCTTCCTATTTACTTTCATTGATCACAACTAATAAAACTGCATAAAAAAATATTGACTTTTTTAAAAAATTTTGGAAATTTTGAATAAATTCATTTTTACATTCTTAACCTAAATCAGAAGGTATTAAATTTGTGCGATTTTGAACTTTTGCTAAAACCTACATTTCTCGACGTTTTGAGACCTCCTGATTCCAAAAAAATGGGTTTTACGAAAGTGTCTGTCTGTATGTCTGTCTGTCTGTCTGTCTGTCTGTCTGTCTGTCTGTGTAAAAAATTTTGAAATCCATTAACTTGAGTAAAAATTCATCTATCAATTTGAAATTTGGTATGCGTTTTAAGTAACCAAAAATACAGATAGAGTTCGTTAGCCAGCTATTTTGGACCAAAAATGTCAAAAATAAAACATTTTCAAACTTCAAAAAAAAAAAAAAAAAAAAAATTTCTCTATTTTTTTTCTTAAAGTACAAGAAAAAACAAACAAATTTCATTTATAAAAGTTTTTGATATAATGCAAACCCAAAAAGATATGAATTTTTCAAGTTTTACAAGTGTGTAAAAGTCTTGTTTGAGGAGAAGAGGGGGGGGTGGAAGTGTAAATCGGTTAGCAAACTGTTGACGCATTCTCATCTTACGAAACTCAAGTAGAAATCAACAAGAAACTAACTATTTAACTGCTAAAAACCTTTAAAATCCTCAAAATACACGTTATATATGCAAAAAATAGAACATAATATGGGAAAATCATATACAGAAACACTATTATTTTTCAAAAAAATAAAAAAAATCCCGGTTTATTCTTCCTATTTACTTTCATTGATCACAACTAATAAAACTGCATAAAAAAATATTGACTTTTTTAAAAAATTTTGGAAATTTTGAATAAATTCATTTTTACATTCTCAACCTAAATCAGAAGGTATTAAATTTGCGCGATTTTGAACTTTTGCTAAAACCTACATTTCTCGACGTTTTGAGACCTCCTGATAAAAAAAAATGGGTTTTACGAAAGTGTCTGTCTGTATGTCTGTCTGTCTGTCTGTCTGTCTGTGTAAAAATTTTTGAAATCCATTAACTTGAGTAAAAATTCATCTATCAATTTGAAATTTGGTATGCGTTTTAAGTAACCAAAAATACAGATCGAGTTCGTTAGCCAGCTATTTTGGACCAAAAATGTCAAAAATAAAACATTTTCAAACTTCAAAAAAAAAAAAAAAAAAAAAAAAATCTCTATTTTTTTTCTTAAAGTACAAGAAAAAACAAACAAATTTCATTTATAAAAGTTTTTGATATAATGCAAACCCAAAAAGATATGAATTTTTTACGTTTTACAATTGTGTAAAAGTCTTGTTTGAGGAGAAGAGGGGGGGTGGAAGTGTAAATCGGTTAGCAAACTGTTGACGCATTCTCATCTTACTTAACTCAAGTAGAAATTAACAAGAAACTAACTATTTAACTGCTAAAAACCTTTAAAATCCTCAAAATACACGTTATATATGCAAAAAATAGAACATAATATGGGAAAATCATATACAGAAACACTATTATTTTTCAAAAAAATAAAAAAACTCCCGGTTTTTTCTTCCTATTTACTTTCAGTGATCACAACTAATAAAACTGCATCAAAAAATATTGACTTTTTTAAAAAATTTTGGAAATTTTGAATAAATTCATTTTTACATTTTCATCCTAAATGAGAAGGTATTATATTTGTGCGATTTTGAACTTTTGCTAAAACCTACATTTCTCGACGTTTTGAGACCTCCTGATTGCAAAAAAATGGGTTTTACGAAAGTGTCTGTCTGTATGTCTGTCTGTCTGTCTGTCTGTCTGTGTAAAAAATTTTGAAATCCATTAACTTGAGTAAAAATTCATCTATCAATTTGAAATTTGGTATGCGTTTTAAGTAACCAAAAATACAGATAGAGTTCGTTAGCCAGCTATTTTGGACCAAAAATGTCAAAAATAAAACATTTTCAAACTTCAAAAAAAAAAAAAAAAAAAAAATTTCTCTATTTTTTTTCTTAAAGTACAAGAAAAAACAAACAAATTTCATTTATAAAAGTTTTTGATATAATGGAAACCCAAAAAGATATGAATTTTTCAAGTTTTACAATTGTGTAAAAGTCTTGTTTGAGGAGAAGAGGGGGGGGTGGAAGTGTAAATCGGTTAGCAAACTGTTGACGCATTCTCATCTTACTAAACTCAAGTAGAAATCAACAAGAAACTAACTATTTAACTGCTAAAAACCTTTAAAATCCTCAAAATACACGTTATATATGCAAAAAATAGAACATAATATGGGAAAATCATATACAGAAACACTATTATTTTTCAAAAAAATAAAAAAAATCCCGGTTTATTCTTCCTATTTACTTTCATTGATCACAACTAATAAAACTGCATAAAAAAATATTGACTTTTTTAAAAAATTTTGGAAATTTTGAATAAATTCATTTTTACATTCTCAACCTAAATCAGAAGGTATTAAATTTGCGCGATTTTGAACTTTTGCTAAAACCTACATTTCTCGACGTTTTGAGACCTCCTGATAAAAAAAAATGGGTTTTACGAAAGTGTCTGTCTGTATGTCTGTCTGTCTGTCTGTCTGTCTGTGTAAAAATTTTTGAAATCCATTAACTTGAGTAAAAATTCATCTATCAATTTGAAATTTGGTATGCGTTTTAAGTAACCAAAAATACAGATCGAGTTCGTTAGCCAGCTATTTTGGACCAAAAATGTCAAAAATAAAACATTTTCAAACTTCAAAAAAAAAAAAATCTGACATCGCGCTTCGCGCTCCGTCACATTCTCATCGCGCGCTTCGCGCGCAGGGCTCGCTTCGCTCGCTAGTTTCAGCGCGCCTCGGGGCGCGCGAGGGTCGTCGTCGCGCTTCGCGCTCCGTCGCATTCTTATCGCGCGCTTCGCGCGCATGGCTCGCTTCGCTCGCTAGTTTCAGCGCGCCTCGTGGCGCGCGAGAGTCATCGTCGCGCTTCGCGCTCCGAAGTTTTAGAAATCGTCGCGCTACGCGCTCCGTATTTAAAATGAACGTCGTGCTTCGCACTCCAATTATTATTAATCTTCCCGTCAGGCTGCACGCTTCGACCATGTAATACATGCTCTTCGTTATCGAAATTGTATACTTTCCCTACAACATGAGCCAGTTTAATCTTTGGCACTGTTTAGCGCTATTCTAAATTGGATTTTCACTTAAAATATAAGACTTTTTTTGTCTTAAAGTTCTACGCCTTTAAGGAATACATTCTCATCACGGCACTCGCGCTTCGCGCTCGATACTAATACTTTCCGGAATATTTGCGATATACTGGAACGAAAAGAAAAATCTCAGTTACTTAAATCCTCAAAGCAAAAGATTGTTGCACCTAAATGTCATTAAAAAACCTTAAAATTTCTGATTGAACTTATTGATATTAGTTGACTTCTGCCTCAATACAATTCCATAATTGAGTAAGACCAGTCTTCAAACCAATATAGTATTAAACTCAAATTTAGAATACAATTACGGGGTTACATCTGTTTGCAATTTTTTTTTCCTTCGACTTTTTTTATTGGCTTAAAATACACTATAATATTGCTAGATAAATAATCAATATTGTCTTTACAAGGAAGCAACTTGGAAATGTTCTGAAAATTATTTTCTGAAGCACATCCGAAGTGTAAACAAAGAAAATTTTAAATTCAAAGGCATTTTTTTCGAAACCATATTTTTTTATTGGCTTAAAGTACACTATAACATCCCTAGATTGATAATCAATAACGTACTTGCATGGAAAACAAATTAGAATTCTTCTTAAAATTAATTTTTCTGGAGCAATTCCGAAGTGTAAAAATAAACAATTTCAAACGCGTTTTTCTCGAAACCACATTTTTGAAACCTGCACGCAGTAGAACTCAAAGAATTTTCATCCGATTGACTTGAAATTTTAACTGTAACTTCTTAATTAGATTATCTAAAGAAGTACACACGATTTTAACAATAGATAAAAAAAATTTTTTTTAGAGATATTTAAATAGCGATTTTTTAGTCGAAAAATCGATTAACTATAAGATGCAGTTTTTATCAACGAATCAAATTAGCGAAAGTGGAGAACCAAGCGAGATAATTTGGAACTTCAAAATTTCGTCTGCTACAATGGGTTTTCGTCTGCTAAGCTATTTACGTGACCTACGTGATCACTCAGCTGTTTGTAGATAGCCATTTGCAAAAAACATTTCAAATGTGTTAGTATAATTGCATGTACACAAAAATGACATAGTGTTACTTATAATTCGATCTACACTCTAAAAGAAATCAGTGTATTAAAACATGTAAAGGCACACTCTCACCTCGGAGTCTGTTTGCATGCGCATGCAGCAATCGACATGAGATAAAGGAAGACAAAACATGCAAATTTATATTTCTGTCTTCTTCTATCTCATGTCGATTGCATGCGCGTGCAGGCAGACAAACTAAGTGGGAGCGTACCTTAACATGTTATTTTACATGCTGAAATACACGTTAGACGTCGTAAGTTTACTACGTGCCAATGCGTAATTCAGTATTATACTGTAAAAATATTATTTGCCACAAAGTATTTTAGCAGTGTTGTGTAAAATTACAATATCCGACGTTGGAAAATTGTTTCACTATGTCCGACGTGTATTTTAACAAACGACAGTTAATATACATTATTTAATAAAAATACACAATGTGTCGTAATATTACGTAAGGTGCCGTAATTTTACTTCGTCGAGGCTATTGAATAACACAATGCATGTAAATAATGTAGACTATTTGTAGGTTATAAAAAGAGATTTTAAAATTCTGTATTAAAACTAATGAGAAATGATAAACTATTTTATCAATTACAAACACTAGTTTAATAAGTATTATTTGGGCATAATATCAGAATTTTTATTCATTTTATACGCGATTTGATATCTATTTATCTACTTATTTGAATAAAACAAAATTATGACAAGTATCTCCATGGAGCAGTGGTTAGTGTGTCGGACTTTAAAGTTGAAGATCCCGTGATCAGTTCCAGCTGCTGATTTATTTTTCGTATATTTTTTCTTTTTCTTGTAAGAAACACAACACTTGTATTTTTACATTTAGTTGTAAAATAACTTAATTGCTGGCTAACGAACTCGACCTGTATTTTGGTACCAAAAAAAAGTATACCAAAGTTGAAGTTGATACGACAATTTTTACTCAAGTTATCCGATTTCAAAATTTTGATACAGACAGACAGACAGACAGACAGACAGACAGACAGACAGACAGACAGACAGACAGACAGACATCTTCGTAAAACCCATTTTTTTGGAATCAGGAGGTCTCAAAACGTCGAGAAATGTATGTTTTAGCAAAAGTTCAAAATCGCACAAATTGAAGACTTTCTCATTTAGGATGAGAATGTAAAAATGAATTTATTCAAAATTTCCAAAAATTTTTAGAAAAGTCAATATTTTTTTATGCAGTTTTATTAGTTGTGATCAATGGAAGTAAACAGGAAGAAAAAACAGGAAGTTTTTTCATTTTTTTTTAAAATAATAGAGTTTTTGTATAGGATTTATCCACTTTCAGTACCCCTTTTTGCACATGTAAACTTAAAAAATTCATAGCTTTGTGGGGTTGCATTATATCGGAAACTTTTATAAACAAAATTTGTTCGATTTTACTTGTAGTTTAAGAAAAAAATTAGAGACAATTTTTTTTTGAAAATTTTTTTTTTTTTGAATTTTGAAAATATTCTATTTTTGATAATTTTGGACGAAAATTGCTGGCTAACGAACTCGACCTGTATTTTGGTACCAAAAAAAAGTATACCAAAGTTGAAGTTGATACGACAATTTTTACTCAAGTTATCCGATTTCAAAATTTTGATACAGACAGACAGACAGACAGACAGACAGACAGACAGACAGACAGACAGACAGACAGACAGACATCTTCGTAAAACCCATTTTTTTGGAATCAGGAGGTCTCAAAACGTCGAGAAATGTATGTTTTAGCAAAAGTTCAAAATCGCACAAATTGAAGACTTTCTCATTTAGGATGAGAATGTAAAAATGAATTTATTCAAAATTTCCAAAAATTTTTAGAAAAGTCAATATTTTTTTATGCAGTTTTATTAGTTGTGATCAATGGAAGTAAACAGGAAGAAAAAACAGGAAGTTTTTTCATTTTTTTTTAAAATAATAGAGTTTTTGTATAGGATTTATCCACTTTCAGTACCCCTTTTTGCACATGTAAACTTAAAAAATTCATAGCTTTGTGGGGTTGCATTATATCGGAAACTTTTATAAACAAAATTTGTTCGATTTTACTTGTAGTTTAAGAAAAAAATTAGAGACAATTTTTTTTTGAAAATTTTTTTTTTTTTGAATTTTGAAAATATTCTATTTTTGATAATTTTGGACGAAAATTGCTGGCTAACGAACTCGACCTGTATTTTGGTACCAAAAAAAAGTATACCAAAGTTGAAGTTGATACGACAATTTTTACTCAAGTTATCCGATTTCAAAATTTTGATACAGACAGACAGACAGACAGACAGACAGACAGACAGACAGACAGACAGACAGACAGACATCTTCGTAAAACCCATTTTTTTGGAATCAGGAGGTCTCAAAACGTCGAGAAATGTATGTTTTAGCAAAAGTTCAAAATCGCACAAATTGAAGACTTTCTCATTTAGGATGAGAATGTAAAAATGAATTTATTCAAAATTTCCAAAAATTTTTAGAAAAGTCAATATTTTTTTATGCAGTTTTATTAGTTGTGATCAATGGAAGTAAACAGGAAGAAAAAACAGGAAGTTTTTTCATTTTTTTTTAAAATAATAGAGTTTTTGTATAGGATTTATCCACTTTCAGTACCCCTTTTTGCACATGTAAACTTAAAAAATTCATAGCTTTGTGGGGTTGCATTATATCGGAAACTTTTATAAACAAAATTTGTTCGATTTTACTTGTAGTTTAAGAAAAAAATTAGAGACAATTTTTTTTTGAAAATTTTTTTTTTTTTGAATTTTGAAAATATTCTATTTTTGATAATTTTGGACGAAAATTGCTGGCTAACGAACTCGACCTGTATTTTGGTACCAAAAAAAAGTATACCAAAGTTGAAGTTGATACGACAATTTTTACTCAAGTTATCCGATTTCAAAATTTTGATACAGACAGACAGACAGACAGACAGACAGACAGACAGACAGACAGACAGACAGACAGACAGACATCTTCGTAAAACCCATTTTTTTGGAATCAGGAGGTCTCAAAACGTCGAGAAATGTATGTTTTAGCAAAAGTTCAAAATCGCACAAATTGAAGACTTTCTCATTTAGGATGAGAATGTAAAAATGAATTTATTCAAAATTTCCAAAAATTTTTAGAAAAGTCAATATTTTTTTATGCAGTTTTATTAGTTGTGATCAATGGAAGTAAACAGGAAGAAAAAACAGGAAGTTTTTTCATTTTTTTTTAAAATAATAGAGTTTTTGTATAGGATTTATCCACTTTCAGTACCCCTTTTTGCACATGTAAACTTAAAAAATTCATAGCTTTGTGGGGTTGCATTATATCGGAAACTTTTATAAACAAAATTTGTTCGATTTTACTTGTAGTTTAAGAAAAAAATTAGAGACAATTTTTTTTTGAAAATTTTTTTTTTTTTGAATTTTGAAAATATTCTATTTTTGATAATTTTGGACGAAAATTGCTGGCTAACGAACTCGACCTGTATTTTGGTACCAAAAAAAAGTATACCAAAGTTGAAGTTGATACGACAATTTTTACTCAAGTTATCCGATTTCAAAATTTTGATACAGACAGACAGACAGACAGACAGACAGACAGACAGACAGACAGACAGACAGACAGACATCTTCGTAAAACCCATTTTTTTGGAATCAGGAGGTCTCAAAACGTCGAGAAATGTATGTTTTAGCAAAAGTTCAAAATCGCACAAATTGAAGACTTTCTCATTTAGGATGAGAATGTAAAAATGAATTTATTCAAAATTTCCAAAAATTTTTAGAAAAGTCAATATTTTTTTATGCAGTTTTATTAGTTGTGATCAATGGAAGTAAACAGGAAGAAAAAACAGGAAGTTTTTTCATTTTTTTTTAAAATAATAGAGTTTTTGTATAGGATTTATCCACTTTCAGTACCCCTTTTTGCACATGTAAACTTAAAAAATTCATAGCTTTGTGGGGTTGCATTATATCGGAAACTTTTATAAACAAAATTTGTTCGATTTTACTTGTAGTTTAAGAAAAAAATTAGAGACAATTTTTTTTTGAAAATTTTTTTTTTTTTGAATTTTGAAAATATTCTATTTTTGATAATTTTGGACGAAAATTGCTGGCTAACGAACTCGACCTGTATTTTGGTACCAAAAAAAAGTATACCAAAGTTGAAGTTGATACGACAATTTTTACTCAAGTTATCCGATTTCAAAATTTTGATACAGACAGACAGACAGACAGACAGACAGACAGACAGACAGACAGACAGACAGACAGACAGACATCTTCGTAAAACCCATTTTTTTGGAATCAGGAGGTCTCAAAACGTCGAGAAATGTATGTTTTAGCAAAAGTTCAAAATCGCACAAATTGAAGACTTTCTCATTTAGGATGAGAATGTAAAAATGAATTTATTCAAAATTTCCAAAAATTTTTAGAAAAGTCAATATTTTTTTATGCAGTTTTATTAGTTGTGATCAATGGAAGTAAACAGGAAGAAAAAACAGGAAGTTTTTTCATTTTTTTTTAAAATAATAGAGTTTTTGTATAGGATTTATCCACTTTCAGTACCCCTTTTTGCACATGTAAACTTAAAAAATTCATAGCTTTGTGGGGTTGCATTATATCGGAAACTTTTATAAACAAAATTTGTTCGATTTTACTTGTAGTTTAAGAAAAAAATTAGAGACAATTTTTTTTTGAAAATTTTTTTTTTTTTGAATTTTGAAAATATTCTATTTTTGATAATTTTGGACGAAAATTGCTGGCTAACGAACTCGACCTGTATTTTGGTACCAAAAAAAAGTATACCAAAGTTGAAGTTGATACGACAATTTTTACTCAAGTTATCCGATTTCAAAATTTTGATACAGACAGACAGACAGACAGACAGACAGACAGACAGACAGACAGACAGACAGACAGACAGACATCTTCGTAAAACCCATTTTTTTGGAATCAGGAGGTCTCAAAACGTCGAGAAATGTATGTTTTAGCAAAAGTTCAAAATCGCACAAATTGAAGACTTTCTCATTTAGGATGAGAATGTAAAAATGAATTTATTCAAAATTTCCAAAAATTTTTAGAAAAGTCAATATTTTTTTATGCAGTTTTATTAGTTGTGATCAATGGAAGTAAACAGGAAGAAAAAACAGGAAGTTTTTTCATTTTTTTTTAAAATAATAGAGTTTTTGTATAGGATTTATCCACTTTCAGTACCCCTTTTTGCACATGTAAACTTAAAAAATTCATAGCTTTGTGGGGTTGCATTATATCGGAAACTTTTATAAACAAAATTTGTTCGATTTTACTTGTAGTTTAAGAAAAAAATTAGAGACAATTTTTTTTTGAAAATTTTTTTTTTTTTGAATTTTGAAAATATTCTATTTTTGATAATTTTGGACGAAAATTGCTGGCTAACGAACTCGACCTGTATTTTGGTACCAAAAAAAAGTATACCAAAGTTGAAGTTGATACGACAATTTTTACTCAAGTTATCCGATTTCAAAATTTTGATACAGACAGACAGACAGACAGACAGACAGACAGACAGACAGACAGACAGACAGACAGACATCTTCGTAAAACCCATTTTTTTGGAATCAGGAGGTCTCAAAACGTCGAGAAATGTATGTTTTAGCAAAAGTTCAAAATCGCACAAATTGAAGACTTTCTCATTTAGGATGAGAATGTAAAAATGAATTTATTCAAAATTTCCAAAAATTTTTAGAAAAGTCAATATTTTTTTATGCAGTTTTATTAGTTGTGATCAATGGAAGTAAACAGGAAGAAAAAACAGGAAGTTTTTTCATTTTTTTTTAAAATAATAGAGTTTTTGTATAGGATTTATCCACTTTCAGTACCCCTTTTTGCACATGTAAACTTAAAAAATTCATAGCTTTGTGGGGTTGCATTATATCGGAAACTTTTATAAACAAAATTTGTTCGATTTTACTTGTAGTTTAAGAAAAAAATTAGAGACAATTTTTTTTTGAAAATTTTTTTTTTTTTGAATTTTGAAAATATTCTATTTTTGATAATTTTGGACGAAAATTGCTGGCTAACGAACTCGACCTGTATTTTGGTACCAAAAAAAAGTATACCAAAGTTGAAGTTGATACGACAATTTTTACTCAAGTTATCCGATTTCAAAATTTTGATACAGACAGACAGACAGACAGACAGACAGACAGACAGACAGACAGACAGACAGACAGACATCTTCGTAAAACCCATTTTTTTGGAATCAGGAGGTCTCAAAACGTCGAGAAATGTATGTTTTAGCAAAAGTTCAAAATCGCACAAATTGAAGACTTTCTCATTTAGGATGAGAATGTAAAAATGAATTTATTCAAAATTTCCAAAAATTTTTAGAAAAGTCAATATTTTTTTATGCAGTTTTATTAGTTGTGATCAATGGAAGTAAACAGGAAGAAAAAACAGGAAGTTTTTTCATTTTTTTTTAAAATAATAGAGTTTTTGTATAGGATTTATCCACTTTCAGTACCCCTTTTTGCACATGTAAACTTAAAAAATTCATAGCTTTGTGGGGTTGCATTATATCGGAAACTTTTATAAACAAAATTTGTTCGATTTTACTTGTAGTTTAAGAAAAAAATTAGAGACAATTTTTTTTTGAAAATTTTTTTTTTTTTGAATTTTGAAAATATTCTATTTTTGATAATTTTGGACGAAAATTGCTGGCTAACGAACTCGACCTGTATTTTGGTACCAAAAAAAAGTATACCAAAGTTGAAGTTGATACGACAATTTTTACTCAAGTTATCCGATTTCAAAATTTTGATACAGACAGACAGACAGACAGACAGACAGACAGACAGACAGACAGACAGACAGACAGACATCTTCGTAAAACCCATTTTTTTGGAATCAGGAGGTCTCAAAACGTCGAGAAATGTATGTTTTAGCAAAAGTTCAAAATCGCACAAATTGAAGACTTTCTCATTTAGGATGAGAATGTAAAAATGAATTTATTCAAAATTTCCAAAAATTTTTAGAAAAGTCAATATTTTTTTATGCAGTTTTATTAGTTGTGATCAATGGAAGTAAACAGGAAGAAAAAACAGGAAGTTTTTTCATTTTTTTTTAAAATAATAGAGTTTTTGTATAGGATTTATCCACTTTCAGTACCCCTTTTTGCACATGTAAACTTAAAAAATTCATAGCTTTGTGGGGTTGCATTATATCGGAAACTTTTATAAACAAAATTTGTTCGATTTTACTTGTAGTTTAAGAAAAAAATTAGAGACAATTTTTTTTTGAAAATTTTTTTTTTTTTGAATTTTGAAAATATTCTATTTTTGATAATTTTGGACGAAAATTGCTGGCTAACGAACTCGACCTGTATTTTGGTACCAAAAAAAAGTATACCAAAGTTGAAGTTGATACGACAATTTTTACTCAAGTTATCCGATTTCAAAATTTTGATACAGACAGACAGACAGACAGACAGACAGACAGACA
The DNA here is from genome assembly GCA_037103525.1 of Ganaspis brasiliensis. Lineage (NCBI taxonomy): Eukaryota > Metazoa > Arthropoda > Insecta > Hymenoptera > Figitidae > Ganaspis > Ganaspis brasiliensis. The sequence continues at coordinate 291,871 of JAZKLR010000653.1, forward strand.
GACAGACAGACAGACAGACAGACAGACATCTTCGTAAAACCCATTTTTTTGGAATCAGGAGGTCTCAAAACGTCGAGAAATGTATGTTTTAGCAAAAGTTCAAAATCGCACAAATTGAAGACTTTCTCATTTAGGATGAGAATGTAAAAATGAATTTATTCAAAATTTCCAAAAATTTTTAGAAAAGTCAATATTTTTTTATGCAGTTTTATTAGTTGTGATCAATGGAAGTAAACAGGAAGAAAAAACAGGAAGTTTTTTCATTTTTTTTTAAAATAATAGAGTTTTTGTATAGGATTTATCCACTTTCAGTACCCCTTTTTGCACATGTAAACTTAAAAAATTCATAGCTTTGTGGGGTTGCATTATATCGGAAACTTTTATAAACAAAATTTGTTCGATTTTACTTGTAGTTTAAGAAAAAAATTAGAGACAATTTTTTTTTGAAAATTTTTTTTTTTTTGAATTTTGAAAATATTCTATTTTTGATAATTTTGGACGAAAATTGCTGGCTAACGAACTCGACCTGTATTTTGGTACCAAAAAAAAGTATACCAAAGTTGAAGTTGATACGACAATTTTTACTCAAGTTATCCGATTTCAAAATTTTGATACAGACAGACAGACAGACAGACAGACAGACAGACAGACAGACAGACAGACAGACAGACAGACATCTTCGTAAAACCCATTTTTTTGGAATCAGGAGGTCTCAAAACGTCGAGAAATGTATGTTTTAGCAAAAGTTCAAAATCGCACAAATTGAAGACTTTCTCATTTAGGATGAGAATGTAAAAATGAATTTATTCAAAATTTCCAAAAATTTTTAGAAAAGTCAATATTTTTTTATGCAGTTTTATTAGTTGTGATCAATGGAAGTAAACAGGAAGAAAAAACAGGAAGTTTTTTCATTTTTTTTTAAAATAATAGAGTTTTTGTATAGGATTTATCCACTTTCAGTACCCCTTTTTGCACATGTAAACTTAAAAAATTCATAGCTTTGTGGGGTTGCATTATATCGGAAACTTTTATAAACAAAATTTGTTCGATTTTACTTGTAGTTTAAGAAAAAAATTAGAGACAATTTTTTTTTGAAAATTTTTTTTTTTTTGAATTTTGAAAATATTCTATTTTTGATAATTTTGGACGAAAATTGCTGGCTAACGAACTCGACCTGTATTTTGGTACCAAAAAAAAGTATACCAAAGTTGAAGTTGATACGACAATTTTTACTCAAGTTATCCGATTTCAAAATTTTGATACAGACAGACAGACAGACAGACAGACAGACAGACAGACAGACAGACAGACAGACAGACAGACATCTTCGTAAAACCCATTTTTTTGGAATCAGGAGGTCTCAAAACGTCGAGAAATGTATGTTTTAGCAAAAGTTCAAAATCGCACAAATTGAAGACTTTCTCATTTAGGATGAGAATGTAAAAATGAATTTATTCAAAATTTCCAAAAATTTTTAGAAAAGTCAATATTTTTTTATGCAGTTTTATTAGTTGTGATCAATGGAAGTAAACAGGAAGAAAAAACAGGAAGTTTTTTCATTTTTTTTTAAAATAATAGAGTTTTTGTATAGGATTTATCCACTTTCAGTACCCCTTTTTGCACATGTAAACTTAAAAAATTCATAGCTTTGTGGGGTTGCATTATATCGGAAACTTTTATAAACAAAATTTGTTCGATTTTACTTGTAGTTTAAGAAAAAAATTAGAGACAATTTTTTTTTGAAAATTTTTTTTTTTTTGAATTTTGAAAATATTCTATTTTTGATAATTTTGGACGAAAATTGCTGGCTAACGAACTCGACCTGTATTTTGGTACCAAAAAAAAGTATACCAAAGTTGAAGTTGATACGACAATTTTTACTCAAGTTATCCGATTTCAAAATTTTGATACAGACAGACAGACAGACAGACAGACAGACAGACAGACATCTTCGTAAAACCCATTTTTTTGGAATCAGGAGGTCTCAAAACGTCGAGAAATGTATGTTTTAGCAAAAGTTCAAAATCGCACAAATTGAAGACTTTCTCATTTAGGATGAGAATGTAAAAATGAATTTATTCAAAATTTCCAAAAATTTTTAGAAAAGTCAATATTTTTTTATGCAGTTTTATTAGTTGTGATCAATGGAAGTAAACAGGAAGAAAAAACAGGAAGTTTTTTCATTTTTTTTTAAAATAATAGAGTTTTTGTATAGGATTTATCCACTTTCAGTACCCCTTTTTGCACATGTAAACTTAAAAAATTCATAGCTTTGTGGGGTTGCATTATATCGGAAACTTTTATAAACAAAATTTGTTCGATTTTACTTGTAGTTTAAGAAAAAAATTAGAGACAATTTTTTTTTGAAAATTTTTTTTTTTTTGAATTTTGAAAATATTCTATTTTTGATAATTTTGGACGAAAATTGCTGGCTAACGAACTCGACCTGTATTTTGGTACCAAAAAAAAGTATACCAAAGTTGAAGTTGATACGACAATTTTTACTCAAGTTATCCGATTTCAAAATTTTGATACAGACAGACAGACAGACAGACAGACAGACAGACAGACAGACAGACAGACAGACAGACATCTTCGTAAAACCCATTTTTTTGGAATCAGGAGGTCTCAAAACGTCGAGAAATGTATGTTTTAGCAAAAGTTCAAAATCGCACAAATTGAAGACTTTCTCATTTAGGATGAGAATGTAAAAATGAATTTATTCAAAATTTCCAAAAATTTTTAGAAAAGTCAATATTTTTTTATGCAGTTTTATTAGTTGTGATCAATGGAAGTAAACAGGAAGAAAAAACAGGAAGTTTTTTCATTTTTTTTTAAAATAATAGAGTTTTTGTATAGGATTTATCCACTTTCAGTACCCCTTTTTGCACATGTAAACTTAAAAAATTCATAGCTTTGTGGGGTTGCATTATATCGGAAACTTTTATAAACAAAATTTGTTCGATTTTACTTGTAGTTTAAGAAAAAAATTAGAGACAATTTTTTTTTGAAAATTTTTTTTTTTTTGAATTTTGAAAATATTCTATTTTTGATAATTTTGGACGAAAATTGCTGGCTAACGAACTCGACCTGTATTTTGGTACCAAAAAAAAGTATACCAAAGTTGAAGTTGATACGACAATTTTTACTCAAGTTATCCGATTTCAAAATTTTGATACAGACAGACAGACAGACAGACAGACAGACAGACAGACAGACAGACAGACAGACAGACAGACATCTTCGTAAAACCCATTTTTTTGGAATCAGGAGGTCTCAAAACGTCGAGAAATGTATGTTTTAGCAAAAGTTCAAAATCGCACAAATTGAAGACTTTCTCATTTAGGATGAGAATGTAAAAATGAATTTATTCAAAATTTCCAAAAATTTTTAGAAAAGTCAATATTTTTTTATGCAGTTTTATTAGTTGTGATCAATGGAAGTAAACAGGAAGAAAAAACAGGAAGTTTTTTCATTTTTTTTTAAAATAATAGAGTTTTTGTATAGGATTTATCCACTTTCAGTACCCCTTTTTGCACATGTAAACTTAAAAAATTCATAGCTTTGTGGGGTTGCATTATATCGGAAACTTTTATAAACAAAATTTGTTCGATTTTACTTGTAGTTTAAGAAAAAAATTAGAGACAATTTTTTTTTGAAAATTTTTTTTTTTTTGAATTTTGAAAATATTCTATTTTTGATAATTTTGGACGAAAATTGCTGGCTAACGAACTCGACCTGTATTTTGGTACCAAAAAAAAGTATACCAAAGTTGAAGTTGATACGACAATTTTTACTCAAGTTATCCGATTTCAAAATTTTGATACAGACAGACAGACAGACAGACAGACAGACAGACAGACAGACAGACAGACAGACAGACATCTTCGTAAAACCCATTTTTTTGGAATCAGGAGGTCTCAAAACGTCGAGAAATGTATGTTTTAGCAAAAGTTCAAAATCGCACAAATTGAAGACTTTCTCATTTAGGATGAGAATGTAAAAATGAATTTATTCAAAATTTCCAAAAATTTTTAGAAAAGTCAATATTTTTTTATGCAGTTTTATTAGTTGTGATCAATGGAAGTAAACAGGAAGAAAAAACAGGAAGTTTTTTCATTTTTTTTTAAAATAATAGAGTTTTTGTATAGGATTTATCCACTTTCAGTACCCCTTTTTGCACATGTAAACTTAAAAAATTCATAGCTTTGTGGGGTTGCATTATATCGGAAACTTTTATAAACAAAATTTGTTCGATTTTACTTGTAGTTTAAGAAAAAAATTAGAGACAATTTTTTTTTGAAAATTTTTTTTTTTTTGAATTTTGAAAATATTCTATTTTTGATAATTTTGGACGAAAATTGCTGGCTAACGAACTCGACCTGTATTTTGGTACCAAAAAAAAGTATACCAAAGTTGAAGTTGATACGACAATTTTTACTCAAGTTATCCGATTTCAAAATTTTGATACAGACAGACAGACAGACAGACAGACAGACAGACAGACAGACAGACAGACAGACAGACATCTTCGTAAAACCCATTTTTTTGGAATCAGGAGGTCTCAAAACGTCGAGAAATGTATGTTTTAGCAAAAGTTCAAAATCGCACAAATTGAAGACTTTCTCATTTAGGATGAGAATGTAAAAATGAATTTATTCAAAATTTCCAAAAATTTTTAGAAAAGTCAATATTTTTTTATGCAGTTTTATTAGTTGTGATCAATGGAAGTAAACAGGAAGAAAAAACAGGAAGTTTTTTCATTTTTTTTTAAAATAATAGAGTTTTTGTATAGGATTTATCCACTTTCAGTACCCCTTTTTGCACATGTAAACTTAAAAAATTCATAGCTTTGTGGGGTTGCATTATATCGGAAACTTTTATAAACAAAATTTGTTCGATTTTACTTGTAGTTTAAGAAAAAAATTAGAGACAATTTTTTTTTGAAAATTTTTTTTTTTTTGAATTTTGAAAATATTCTATTTTTGATAATTTTGGACGAAAATTGCTGGCTAACGAACTCGACCTGTATTTTGGTACCAAAAAAAAGTATACCAAAGTTGAAGTTGATACGACAATTTTTACTCAAGTTATCCGATTTCAAAATTTTGATACAGACAGACAGACAGACAGACAGACAGACAGACAGACAGACAGACAGACAGACAGACATCTTCGTAAAACCCATTTTTTTGGAATCAGGAGGTCTCAAAACGTCGAGAAATGTATGTTTTAGCAAAAGTTCAAAATCGCACAAATTGAAGACTTTCTCATTTAGGATGAGAATGTAAAAATGAATTTATTCAAAATTTCCAAAAATTTTTAGAAAAGTCAATATTTTTTTATGCAGTTTTATTAGTTGTGATCAATGGAAGTAAACAGGAAGAAAAAACAGGAAGTTTTTTCATTTTTTTTTAAAATAATAGAGTTTTTGTATAGGATTTATCCACTTTCAGTACCCCTTTTTGCACATGTAAACT
>JAZKLR010000654.1:0-10897 GCA_037103525.1 Ganaspis brasiliensis
CTCTCACTATCACCCTCTCTCTCGCGCACAACCTAAAATTGACAGCTATTGGTTCGTGTGTTTCCGTCTCTGTCTCTCACTATCACCCTCTCCCTCGCACACAACCTAAAATTGACACCTATTGGTTCGTGTGTTTCCGTCTCTGTCTCTCACTATCACCCTCTCTCTCGCGCACAACCTAAAATTGACAGCTATTGGTTCGTGTGTTTCCGTCTCTGTCTCTCACTATCACCCTCTCCCTCGCACACAACCTAAAATTGACACCTATTGGTTCGTGTGTTTCCGTCTCTGTCTCTCACTATCACCCTCTCTCTCGCACACAACCTAAAATTGACAGCTATTGGTTCGTGTGTTTCCGTCTCTGTCTCTCACTATCACCCTCTCTCTCGCACACAACCTAAAATTGACAGCTATTGGTTCGTGTGTTTCCGTCTCTGTCTCTCACTATCACCCTTTCTCTCGCGCACAACCTAAAATTGACAGCTATTGGTTCGTGTGTTTCCGTCTCTGTCTCTCACTATCACCCTCTCTCTCGCGCACAACCTAAAATTGACAGCTATTGGTTCGTGTGTTTCCGTCTCTGTCTCTCACTATCACCCTCTCTCTCGCGCACAACCTAAAATTGACAGCTATTGGTTCGTGTGTTTCCGTCTCTGTCTCTCACTATCACCCTCTCCCTCGCACACAACCTAAAATTGACACCTATTGGTTCGTGTGTTTCCGTCTCTGTCTCTCACTATCACCCTCTCTCTCGCACACAACCTAAAATTGACAGCTATTGGTTCGTGTGTTTCCGTTTCTGTCTCTCACTATCACCCTCTCCCTCGCACACAACCTAAAATTGACACCTTTTGGTTCGTGTGTTTCCGTCTCTGTCTCTCACTATCACCCTCTCCCTCGCACACAACCTAAAATTGACAGCTATTGGTTCGTGTGTTTCCGTCTCTGTCTCTCACTATCACCCTCTCTCTCGCGCACAACCTAAAATTGACAGCTATTGGTTCGTGTGTTTCCGTCTCTGTCTCTCACTATCACCCTCTCCCTCGCACACAACCTAAAATTGACACCTATTGGTTCGTGTGTTTCCGTCTCTGTCTCTCACTATCACCCTCTCTCTCGCACACAACCTAAAATTGACAGCTATTGGTTCGTGTGTTTCCGTTTCTGTCTCTCACTATCACCCTCTCTCTCGCGCACAACCTAAAATTGACAGCTATTGGTTCGTGTGTTTCCGTTTCTGTCTCTCACTATCACCCTCTCTCTCGCGCACAACCTAAAATTGACAGCTATTGGTTCGTGTGTTTCCGTTTCTGTCTCTCACTATCACCCTCTCTCTCGCGCACAACCTAAAATTGACAGCTATTGGTTCGTGTGTTTCCGTCTCTGTCTCTCACTATCACCCTCTCTCTCGCGCACAACCTAAAATTGACAGCTATTGGTTCGTGTGTTTCCGTCTCTGTCTCTCACTATCACCCTCTCCCTCGCACACAACCTAAAATTGACACCTATTGGTTCGTGTGTTTCCGTCTCTGTCTCTCACTATCACCCTCTCTCTCGCACACAACCTAAAATTGACAGCTATTGGTTCGTGTGTTTCCGTCTTTGTCTCTCACTATCACCCTCTCTCTCGCGCACAACCTAAAATTGACAGCTATTGGTTCGTGTGTTTCCGTTTCTGTCTCTCACTATCACCCTCTCCCTCGCACACAACCTAAAATTGACACCTTTTGGTTCGTGTGTTTCCGTCTCTGTCTCTCACTATCACCCTCTCTCTCGCGCACAACCTAAAATTGACAGCTATTGGTTCGTGTGTTTCCGTCTCTGTCTCTCACTATCACCCTCTCCCTCGCACACAACCTAAAATTGACACCTATTGGTTCGTGTGTTTCCGTCTCTGTCTCTCACTATCACCCTCTCTCTCGCGCACAACCTAAAATTGACAGCTATTGGTTCGTGTGTTTCCGTCTCTGTCTCTCACTATCACCCTCTCTCTCGCGCACAACCTAAAATTGACAGCTATTGGTTCGTGTGTTTCCGTCTCTGTCTCTCACTATCACCCTCTCTCTCGCACACAACCTAAAATTGACAGCTATTGGTTCGTGTGTTTCCGTCTCTGTCTCTCACTATCACCCTCTCTCTCGCGCACAACCTAAAATTGACAGCTATTGGTTCGTGTGTTTCCGTCTCTGTCTCTCACTATCACCCTCTCTCTCGCGCACAACCTAAAATTGACAGCTATTGGTTCGTGTGTTTCCGTCTCTGTCTCTCACTATCACCCTCTCCCTCGCACACAACCTAAAATTGACACCTATTGGTTCGTGTGTTTCCGTCTCTGTCTCTCACTATCACCCTCTCTCTCGCACACAACCTAAAATTGACAGCTATTGGTTCGTGTGTTTCCGTCTCTGTCTCTCACTATCACCCTCTCTCTCGCGCACAACCTAAAATTGACAGCTATTGGTTCGTGTGTTTCCGTTTCTGTCTCTCACTATCACCCTCTCCCTCGCACACAACCTAAAATTGACACCTTTTGGTTCGTGTGTTTCCGTCTCTGTCTCTCACTATCACCCTCTCCCTCGCACACAACCTAAAATTGACACCTATTGGTTCGTGTGTTTCCGTCTCTGTCTCTCACTATCACCCTCTCTCTCGCACACAACCTAAAATTGACAGCTATTGGTTCGTGTGTTTCCGTCTCTGTCTCTCACTATCACCCTCTCTCTCGCGCACAACCTAAAATTGACAGCTATTGGTTCGTGTGTTTCCGTTTCTGTCTCTCACTATCACCCTCTCCCTCGCACACAACCTAAAATTGACACCTATTGGTTCGTGTGTTTCCGTCTCTGTCTCTCACTATCACCCTCTCTCTCGCGCACAACCTAAAATTGACAGCTATTGGTTCGTGTGTTTCCGTTTCTGTCTCTCACTATCACCCTCTCCCTCGCACACAACCTAAAATTGACACCTTTTGGTTCGTGTGTTTCCGTCTCTGTCTCTCACTATCACCCTCTCCCTCGCACACAACCTAAAATTGACACCTTTTGGTTCGTGTGTTTCCGTCTCTGTCTCTCACTATCACCCTCTCTCTCGCGCACAACCTAAAATTGACAGCTATTGGTTCGTGTGTTTCCGTTTCTGTCTCTCACTATCACCCTCTCCCTCGCACACAACCTAAAATTGACACCTTTTGGTTCGTGTGTTTCCGTCTCTGTCTCTCACTATCACCCTCTCTCTCGCGCACAACCTAAAATTGACAGCTATTGGTTCGTGTGTTTCCGTCTCTGTCTCTCACTATCACCCTCTCCCTCGCACACAACCTAAAATTGACACCTATTGGTTCGTGTGTTTCCGTCTCTGTCTCTCACTATCACCCTCTCTCTCGCACACAACCTAAAATTGACAGCTATTGGTTCGTGTGTTTCCGTCTCTGTCTCTCACTATCACCCTCTCTCTCGCGCACAACCTAAAATTGACAGCTATTGGTTCGTGTGTTTCCGTTTCTGTCTCTCACTATCACCCTCTCCCTCTCACACAACCTAAAATTGACACCTATTGGTTCGTGTGTTTCCGTCTCTGTCTCTCACTATCACCCTCTCTCTCGCGCACAACCTAAAATTGACAGCTATTGGTTCGTGTGTTTCCGTCTCTGTCTCTCCCTATCACCCTCTCCCTCGCACACAACCTAAAATTGACACCTATTGGTTCGTGTGTTTCCGTCTCTGTCTCTCACTATCACCCTCTCTCTCGCGCACAACCTAAAATTGACAGCTATTGGTTCGTGTGTTTCCGTCTCTGTCTCTCACTATCACCCTCTCCCTCGCACACAACCTAAAATTGACACCTATTGGTTCGTGTGTTTCCGTCTCTGTCTCTCACTATCACCCTCTCTCTCGCACACAACCTAAAATTGACAGCTATTGGTTCGTGTGTTTCCGTCTCTGTCTCTCACTATCACCCTCTCTCTCGCACACAACCTAAAATTGACAGCTATTGGTTCGTGTGTTTCCGTCTCTGTCTCTCACTATCACCCTTTCTCTCGCGCACAACCTAAAATTGACAGCTATTGGTTCGTGTGTTTCCGTCTCTGTCTCTCACTATCACCCTCTCTCTCGCGCACAACCTAAAATTGACAGCTATTGGTTCGTGTGTTTCCGTCTCTGTCTCTCACTATCACCCTCTCTCTCGCGCACAACCTAAAATTGACAGCTATTGGTTCGTGTGTTTCCGTCTCTGTCTCTCACTATCACCCTCTCCCTCGCACACAACCTAAAATTGACACCTATTGGTTCGTGTGTTTCCGTCTCTGTCTCTCACTATCACCCTCTCTCTCGCACACAACCTAAAATTGACAGCTATTGGTTCGTGTGTTTCCGTTTCTGTCTCTCACTATTACCCTCTCCCTCGCACACAACCTAAAATTGACACCTTTTGGTTCGTGTGTTTCCGTCTCTGTCTCTCACTATCACCCTCTCCCTCGCACACAACCTAAAATTGACAGCTATTGGTTCGTGTGTTTCCGTCTCTGTCTCTCACTATCACCCTCTCTCTCGCGCACAACCTAAAATTGACAGCTATTGGTTCGTGTGTTTCCGTCTCTGTCTCTCACTATCACCCTCTCCCTCGCACACAACCTAAAATTGACACCTATTGGTTCGTGTGTTTCCGTCTCTGTCTCTCACTATCACCCTCTCTCTCGCACACAACCTAAAATTGACAGCTATTGGTTCGTGTGTTTCCGTTTCTGTCTCTCACTATCACCCTCTCTCTCGCGCACAACCTAAAATTGACAGCTATTGGTTCGTGTGTTTCCGTTTCTGTCTCTCACTATCACCCTCTCTCTCGCGCACAACCTAAAATTGACAGCTATTGGTTCGTGTGTTTCCGTTTCTGTCTCTCACTATCACCCTCTCTCTCGCGCACAACCTAAAATTGACAGCTATTGGTTCGTGTGTTTCCGTCTCTGTCTCTCACTATCACCCTCTCTCTCGCGCACAACCTAAAATTGACAGCTATTGGTTCGTGTGTTTCCGTCTCTGTCTCTCACTATCACCCTCTCCCTCGCACACAACCTAAAATTGACACCTATTGGTTCGTGTGTTTCCGTCTCTGTCTCTCACTATCACCCTCTCTCTCGCACACAACCTAAAATTGACAGCTATTGGTTCGTGTGTTTCCGTCTTTGTCTCTCACTATCACCCTCTCTCTCGCGCACAACCTAAAATTGACAGCTATTGGTTCGTGTGTTTCCGTTTCTGTCTCTCACTATCACCCTCTCCCTCGCACACAACCTAAAATTGACACCTTTTGGTTCGTGTGTTTCCGTCTCTGTCTCTCACTATCACCCTCTCTCTCGCGCACAACCTAAAATTGACAGCTATTGGTTCGTGTGTTTCCGTCTCTGTCTCTCACTATCACCCTCTCCCTCGCACACAACCTAAAATTGACACCTGTTGGTTCGTGTGTTTCCGTCTCTGTCTCTCACTATCACCCTCTCTCTCGCACACAACCTAAAATTGACAGCTATTGGTTCGTGTGTTTCCGTCTCTGTCTCTCACTATCACCCTCTCTCTCGCGCACAACCTAAAATTGACAGCTATTGGTTCGTGTGTTTCCGTTTCTGTCTCTCACTATCACCCTCTCCCTCGCACACAACCTAAAATTGACACCTATTGGTTCGTGTGTTTCCGTCTCTGTCTCTCACTATCACCCTCTCTCTCGCGCACAACCTAAAATTGACAGCTATTGGTTCGAGTGTTTCCGTTTCTGTCTCTCACTATCACCCTCTCCCTCGCACACAACCTAAAATTGACACCTTTTGGTTCGTGTGTTTCCGTCTCTGTCTCTCACTATCACCCTCTCTCTCGCGCACAACCTAAAATTGACAGCTATTGGTTCGTGTGTTTCCGTTTCTGTCTCTCACTATCACCCTCTCCCTCGCACACAACCTAAAATTGACACTTTTTGGTTCGTGTGTTTCCGTCTCTGTCTCTCACTATCACCCTCTCTCTCGCGCACAACCTAAAATTGACAGCTATTGGTTCGTGTGTTTCCGTCTCTGTCTCTCACTATCACCCTCTCCCTCGCACACAACCTAAAATTGACACCTATTGGTTCGTGTGTTTCCGTCTCTGTCTCTCACTATCACCCTCTCTCTCGCACACAACCTAAAATTGACAGCTATTGGTTCGTGTGTTTCCGTCTCTGTCTCTCACTATCACCCTCTCTCTCGCGCACAACCTAAAATTGACAGCTATTGGTTCGTGTGTTTCCGTTTCTGTCTCTCACTATCACCCTCTCCCTCGCACACAACCTAAAATTGACACCTATTGGTTCGTGTGTTTCCGTCTCTGTCTCTCACTATCACCCTCTCTCTCGCGCACAACCTAAAATTGACACCTATTGGTTCGTGTGTTTCCGTCTCTGTCTCTCACTATCACCCTCTCTCTCGCGCACAACCTAAAATTGACAGCTATTGGTTCGTGTGTTTCCGTCTCTGTCTCTCACTATCACCCTCTCCCTCGCACACAACCTAAAATTGACACCTATTGGTTCGTGTGTTTCCGTCTCTGTCTCTCACTATCACCCTCTCTCTCGCGCACAACCTAAAATTGACAGCTATTGGTTCGTGTGTTTCCGTCTCTGTCTCTCACTATCACCCTCTCCCTCGCACACAACCTAAAATTGACACCTATTGGTTCGTGTGTTTCCGTCTCTGTCTCTCACTATCACCCTCTCTCTCGCACACAACCTAAAATTGACAGCTATTGGTTCGTGTGTTTCCGTCTCTGTCTCTCACTATCACCCTCTCTCTCGCGCACAACCTAAAATTGACAGCTATTGGTTCGTGTGTTTCCGTCTCTGTCTCTCACTATCACCCTCTCTCTCGCACACAACCTAAAATTGACAGCTATTGGTTCGTGTGTTTCCGTCTCTGTCTCTCACTATCACCCTCTCTCTCGCGCACAACCTAAAATTGACAGCTATTGGTTCGTGTGTTTCCGTCTCTGTCTCTCACTATCACCCTCTCTCTCGCGCACAACCTAAAATTGACAGCTATTGGTTCGTGTGTTTCCGTCTCTGTCTCTCACTATCACCCTCTCCCTCGCACACAACCTAAAATTGACACCTATTGGTTCGTGTGTTTCCGTCTCTGTCTCTCACTATCACCCTCTCTCTCGCACACAACCTAAAATTGACAGCTATTGGTTCGTGTGTTTCCGTCTCTGTCTCTCACTATCACCCTCTCTCTCGCGCACAACCTAAAATTGACAGCTATTGGTTCGTGTGTTTCCGTTTCTGTCTCTCACTATCACCCTCTCCCTCGCACACAACCTAAAATTGACACCTTTTGGTTCGTGTGTTTCCGTCTCTGTCTCTCACTATCACCCTCTCCCTCGCACACAACCTAAAATTGACACCTATTGGTTCGCGTGTTTCCGTCTCTGTCTCTCACTATCACCCTCTCTCTCGCACACAACCTAAAAATGACAGCTATTGGTTCGTGTGTTTCCGTCTCTGTCTCTCACTATCACCCTCTCTCTCGCGCACAACCTAAAATTGACAGCTATTGGTTCGTGTGTTTCCGTTTCTGTCTCTCACTATCACCCTCTCTCTCGCGCACAACCTAAAATTGACAGCTATTGGTTCGTGTGTTTCCGTTTCTGTCTCTCACTATCACCCTCTCTCTCGCGCACAACCTAAAATTGACAGCTATTGGTTCGTGTGTTTCCGTTTCTGTCTCTCACTATCACCCTCTCCCTCGCACACAACCTAAAATTGACACCTATTGGTTCGTGTGTTTCCGTTTCTGTCTCTCACTATCACCCTCTCCCTCGCACACAACCTAAAATTGACACCTATTGGTTCGTGTGTTTCCGTCTCTGTCTCTCACTATCACCCTCTCTCTCGCGCACAACCTAAAATTGACAGCTATTGGTTCGTGTGTTTCCGTCTCTGTCTCTCTCTATCACCCTCTCCCTCGCACACAACCTAAAATTGACACCTATTGGTTCGTGTGTTTCCGTCTCTGTCACTCACTATCACCCTCTCTCTCGCGCACAACCTAAAATTGACAGCTATTTGTTCGTGTGTTTCCGTCTCTGTCTCTCACTATCACCCTCTCTCTCGCACACAACCTAAAATTGACACCTATTGGTTCGTGTGTTTCCGTCTCTGTCTCTCACTATCACCCTCTCTCTCGCACACAACCTAAAATTGACAGCTATTGGTTCGTGTGTTTCCGTCTCTGTCTCTCACTATCACCCTCTCTCTCGCGCACAACCTAAAATTGACAGCTATTGGTTCGTGTGTTTCCGTTTCTGTCTCTCACTATCACCCTCTCCCTCGCACACAACCTAAAATTGACACCTATTGGTTCGTGTGTTTCCGTCTCTGTCTCTCACTATCACCCTCTCTCTCGCGCACAACCTAAAATTGACACCTATTGGTTCGTGTGTTTCCGTCTCTGTCTCTCACTATCACCCTCTCTCTCGCGCACAACCTAAAATTGACAGCTATTGGTTCGTGTGTTTCCGTCTCTGTCTCTCACTATCACCCTCTCCCTCGCACACAACCTAAAATTGACACCTATTGGTTCGTGTGTTTCCGTCTCTGTCTCTCACTATCACCCTCTCTCTCGCACACAACCTAAAATTGACACCTATTGGTTCGTGTGTTTCCGTCTCTGTCTCTCACTATCACCCTCTCTCTCGCACACAACCTAAAATTGACAGCTATTGGTTCGTGTGTTTCCGTCTTTGTCTCTCACTATCACCCTCTCTCTCGCGCACAACCTAAAATTGACAGCTATTGGTTCGTGTGTTTCCGTTTCTGTCTCTCACTATCACCCTCTCCCTCGCACACAACCTAAAATTGACACCTTTTGGTTCGTGTGTTTCCGTCTCTGTCTCTCACTATCACCCTCTCTCTCGCGCACAACCTAAAATTGACAGCTATTGGTTCGTGTGTTTCCGTCTCTGTCTCTCACTATCACCCTCTCCCTCGCACACAACCTAAAATTGACACCTATTGGTTCGTGTGTTTCCGTCTCTGTCTCTCACTATCACCCTCTCTCTCGCACACAACCTAAAATTGACAGCTATTGGTTCGTGTGTTTCCGTCTCTGTCTCTCACTATCACCCTCTCTCTCGCGCACAACCTAAAATTGACAGCTATTGGTTCGTGTGTTTCCGTTTCTGTCTCTCACTATCACCCTCTCCCTCGCACACAACCTAAAATTGACACCTATTGGTTCGTGTGTTTCCGTCTCTGTCTCTCACTATCACCCTCTCTCTCGCGCACAACCTAAAATTGACACCTATTGGTTCGTGTGTTTCCGTCTCTGTCTCTCACTATCACCCTCTCTCTCGCGCACAACCTAAAATTGACAGCTATTGGTTCGTGTGTTTCCGTCTCTGTCTCTCACTATCACCCTCTCCCTCGCACACAACCTAAAATTGACACCTATTGGTTCGTGTGTTTCCGTCTCTGTCTCTCACTATCACCCTCTCTCTCGCGCACAACCTAAAATTGACAGCTATTGGTTCGTGTGTTTCCGTCTCTGTCTCTCACTATCACCCTCTCCCTCGCACACAACCTAAAATTGACACCTATTGGTTCGTGTGTTTCCGTCTCTGTCTCTCACTATCACCCTCTCTCTCGCACACAACCTAAAATTGACAGCTATTGGTTCGTGTGTTTCCGTCTCTGTCTCTCACTATCACCCTCTCTCTCGCGCACAACCTAAAATTGACAGCTATTGGTTCGTGTGTTTCCGTCTCTGTCTCTCACTATCACCCTCTCTCTCGCACACAACCTAAAATTGACAGCTATTGGTTCGTGTGTTTCCGTCTCTGTCTCTCACTATCACCCTCTCTCTCGCGCACAACCTAAAATTGACAGCTATTGGTTCGTGTGTTTCCGTCTCTGTCTCTCACTATCACCCTCTCTCTCGCGCACAACCTAAAATTGACAGCTATTGGTTCGTGTGTTTCCGTCTCTGTCTCTCACTATCACCCTCTCCCTCGCACACAACCTAAAATTGACACCTATTGGTTCGTGTGTTTCCGTCTCTGTCTCTCACTATCACCCTCTCTCTCGCACACAACCTAAAATTGACAGCTATTGGTTCGTGTGTTTCCGTCTCTGTCTCTCACTATCACCCTCTCTCTCGCGCACAACCTAAAATTGACAGCTATTGGTTCGTGTGTTTCCGTTTCTGTCTCTCACTATCACCCTCTCCCTCGCACACAACCTAAAATTGACACCTTTTGGTTCGTGTGTTTCCGTCTCTGTCTCTCACTATCACCCTCTCCCTCGCACACAACCTAAAATTGACACCTATTGGTTCGCGTGTTTCCGTCTCTGTCTCTCACTATCACCCTCTCTCTCGCACACAACCTAAAAATGACAGCTATTGGTTCGTGTGTTTCCGTCTCTGTCTCTCACTATCACCCTCTCTCTCGCGCACAACCTAAAATTGACAGCTATTGGTTCGTGTGTTTCCGTTTCTGTCTCTCACTATCACCCTCTCTCTCGCGCACAACCTAAAATTGACAGCTATTGGTTCGTGTGTTTCCGTTTCTGTCTCTCACTATCACCCTCTCTCTCGCGCACAACCTAAAATTGACAGCTATTGGTTCGTGTGTTTCCGTTTCTGTCTCTCACTATCACCCTCTCCCTCGCACACAACCTAAAATTGACACCTATTGGTTCGTGTGTTTCCGTTTCTGTCTCTCACTATCACCCTCTCCCTCGCACACAACCTAAAATTGACACCTATTGGTTCGTGTGTTTCCGTCTCTGTCTCTCACTATCACCCTCTCTCTCGCGCACAACCTAAAATTGACAGCTATTGGTTCGTGTGTTTCCGTCTCTGTCTCTCTCTATCACCCTCTCC
>JAZKLR010000655.1:0-40786 GCA_037103525.1 Ganaspis brasiliensis
TAGGAAGGGGGATGGTTTTTGATGTTTAATTAGGTGTTAATTTTACTGTTTTAGGAAGGGGATGGTTTTTGATGTTTAATTAGGTGTTAATTTTACTGTTTTAGGAAGGGGATGGTTTTTGATGTTTAATTAGGTGTTAATTTTACTGTTTTAGGAAGGGGATGGTTTTTGATGTTTAATTAGGTGTTAATTTTACTGTTTTAGGAAGGGGATGGTTTTTGATGTTTAATTAGGTGTTAATTTTACTGTTTTAGGAAGGGGATGGTTTTTGATGTTTAATTAGGTGTTAATTTTACTGTTTTAGGAAGGGGATGGTTTTTGATGTTTAATTAGGTGTTAATTTTACTGTTTTAGGAAGGGGATGGTTTTTGATGTTTAATTAGGTGTTAATTTTACTGTTTTAGGAAGGGGATGGTTTTTGATGTTTAATTAGGTGTTAATTTTACTGTTTTAGGAAGGGGATGGTTTTTGATGTTTAATTAGGTGTTAATTTTACTGTTTTAGGAAGGGGATGGTTTTTGATGTTTAATTAGGTGTTAATTTTACTGTTTTAGGAAGGGGATGGTTTTTGATGTTTAATTAGGTGTTAATTTTACTGTTTTAGGAAGGGGATGGTTTTTGATGTTTAATTAGGTGTTAATTTTACTGTTTTAGGAAGGGGATGGTTTTTGATGTTTAATTAGGTGTTAATTTTACTGTTTTAGGAAGGGGATGGTTTTTGATGTGTAATTAGGTATTAATTTAGGTGTTTTAGGGAGGGGATGTTTTTCGATGTCTAATTAGGTGTTAAATGTGGTGTCTAGGATGGGGGTGTGTTTTGATGTGTAATTAGGTGTTAAATGTGGTGCTCTACGTAGGGGGTGTGTTTTGATGTGTAATTAGGTGTTAAATGTGGTGCTCTACGTAGGGGGTGTGTTTTGACGTGTAATTAGGTGTTAAATGTGGTGTCTAGGATGGGGGTGTGTTTTGATGTGTAATTAGGTGTTAAATTTGGTGCTCTACGTAGGGGGTGTGTTTTGATGTGTAATTAGGTTTTAAATGTGGTGTCTAGGATGGGGGGTGTGTTTTGATGTGTAATTAGGTGTTAATTGTGGTGCTCTACGTAGGGGGTGTGTTTTGATGTGTAATTAGGTATTAATTTAGGTGTTTTAGGGAGGGGATGTTTTTCGATGTCTAATTAGGTGTTAAATGTGGTGTCTAGGATGGGGGGTGTGTTTTGATGTGTAATTAGGTGTTAAATGTGGTGCTCTACGTAGGGGTGTGTTTGATGTGTAATTAGGTATTAATTTAGGTGTTTTAGGAGGGGATGTTTTTCGATGTCTAATTAGGTGTTAAATGTGTGTCTAGGATGGGGGTGTGTTTTGATGTGTAATTAGGTGTTAAATGTGGTGCTCTACGTAGGGGGTGTGTTTCGATGTCTAATTAGGTGTTAAATGTGGTGTCTAGGATGGGGGTGTGTTTTGATGTGTAATTAGGTGTTAAATGTGGTGCTCTACGTAGGGGGTGTGTTTTGACGTGTAATTAGGTGTTAAATGTGGTGTCTAGGATGGGGGGTGTGTTTTGATGTGTAATTAGGTGTTAAATGTGGTGCTCTACGTAGGGGTGTGTTTTGATGTGTAATTAGGTATTAATTTAGGTGTTTTAGGGAGGGGATGTTTTTCGATGTCTAATTAGGTGTTAAATGTGGTGTCTAGGATGGGGGGTGTGTTTCGATGTCTAATTAGGTGTTAAATGTGGTGTCTAGGATGGGGGTGTGTTTTGATGTGTAATTAGGTATTAATTTAGGTGTTTTAGGGAGGGGATGTTTTTCGATGTCTAATTAGGTGTTAAATGTGGTGTCTAGGATGGGGGGTGTGTTTTGATGTGTAATTAGGTGTTAAATGTGGTGCTCTACGTAGGGGGTGTGTTTTGACGTGTAATTAGGTGTTAAATGTGGTGTCTAGGATGGGGGTGTGTTTTGATGTGTAATTAGGTGTTAAATGTGGTGCTCTACGTAGGGGGTGTGTTTTGATGTGTAATTAGGTATTAATTTAGGTGTTTTAGGGAGGGGATGTTTTTCGATGTCTAATTAGGTGTTAAATGTGGTGTCTAGGATGGGGGGTGTGTTTTGATGTGTAATTAGGTGTTAAATGTGGTGCTCTACGTAGGGGGTGTGTTTTGATGTGTAATTAGGTATTAATTTAGGTGTTTAGGGAGGGGATGTTTTTCGATGTCTAATTAGGTGTTAAATGTGGTGTCTAGGATGGGGGGTGTGTTTTGATGTGTAATTAGGTGTTAAATGTGGTGCTCTACGTAGGGGGTGTGTTTTGATGTGTAATTAGGTATTAATTTAGGTGTTTTAGGGAGGGGATGTTTTTCGATGTCTAATTAGGTGTTAAATGTGGTGTCTAGGATGGGGGGTGTGTTTTGATGTGTAATTAGGTGTTAAATGTGGTGCTCTACGTAGGGGGTGTGTTTTGATGTGTAATTAGGTATTAATTTAGGTGTTTTAGGGAGGGGATGTTTTTCGATGTCTAATTAGGTGTTAAATGTGGTGTCTAGGATGGGGGGTGTGTTTTGATGTGTAATTAGGTGTTAAATGTGGTGCTCTACGTAGGGGGTGTGTTTTGATGTGTAATTAGGTATTAATTTAGGTGTTTTAGGGAGGGGATGTTTTTCGATGTCTAATTAGGTGTTAAATGTGGTGTCTAGGATGGGGGGTGTGTTTCGATGTCTAATTAGGTGTTAAATGTGGTGTCTAGGATGGGGGGTGTGTTTCGATGTCTAATTAGGTGTTAAATGTGGTGTCTAGGATGGGGGGTGTGTTTTGATGTGTAATTAGGTGTTAAATGTGGTGCTCTACGTAGGGGGTGTGTTTTGACGTGTAATTAGGTGTTAAATGTGGTGTCTAGGATGGGGGGTGTGTTTTGATGTGTAATTAGGTGTTAAATGTGGTGCTCTACGTAGGGGGTGTGTTTTGATGTGTAATTAGGTATTAATTTAGGTGTTTTAGGGAGGGGATGTTTTTCGATGTCTAATTAGGTGTTAAATGTGGTGTCTAGGATGGGGGGTGTGTTTTGATGTGTAATTAGGTGTTAAATGTGGTGTCTAGGATGGGGGGTGTGTTTTGATGTGTAATTAGGTGTTAAATGTGGTGCTCTACGTAGGGGGTGTGTTTTGATGTGTAATTAGGTATTAATTTAGGTGTTTTAGGGAGGGGATGTTTTTCGATGTCTAATTAGGTGTTAAATGTGGTGTCTAGGATGGGGGGTGTGTTTTGATGTGTAATTAGGTGTTAAATGTGGTGCTCTACGTAGGGGGTGTGTTTTGATGTGTAATTAGGTGTTAAATGTGGTGTCTAGGATGGGGGGTGTGTTTTGATGTGTAATTAGGTGTTAAATGTGGTGCTCTACGTAGGGGGTGTGTTTTGATGTGTAATTAGGTATTAATTTAGGTGTTTTAGGGAGGGGATGTTTTTCGATGTCTAATTAGGTGTTAAATGTGGTGTCTAGGATGGGGGTGTGTTTTGATGTGTAATTAGGTGTTAAATGTGGTGCTCTACGTAGGGGGTGTGTTTTGATGTGTAATTAGGTGTTAAATGTGGTGTCTAGGATGGGGGGTGTGTTTTGATGTGTAATTAGGTGTTAAATGTGGTGTCTAGGATGGGGGGTGTGTTTTGATGTGTAATTAGGTGTTAAATGTGGTGCTCTACGTAGGGGGTGTGTTTTGATGTGTAATTAGGTGTTAAATGTGGTGCTCTACGTAGGGGGTGTGTTTTGATGTGTAATTAGGTGTTAAATGTGGTGTCTAGGATGGGGGGTGTGTTTTGATGTGTAATTAGGTGTTAAATGTGGTGCTCTACGTAGGGGGTGTGTTTTGATGTGTAATTAGGTATTAATTTAGGTGTTTTAGGGAGGGGATGTTTTTCGATGTCTAATTAGGTGTTAAATGTGGTGTCTAGGATGGGGGGTGTGTTTTGATGTGTAATTAGGTGTTAAATGTGGTGCTCTACGTAGGGGGTGTGTTTTGATGTGTAATTAGGTATTAATTTAGGTGTTTTAGGGAGGGGATGTTTTTCGATGTCTAATTAGGTGTTAAATGTGGTGTCTAGGATGGGGGGTGTGTTTTGATGTGTAATTAGGTGTTAAATGTGGTGCTCTACGTAGGGGTGTGTTTCGATGTCTAATTAGGTGTTAAATGTGGTGTCTAGGATGGGGGGTGTGTTTTGATGTGTAATTAGGTGTTAAATGTGGTGTCTAGGATGGGGGGTGTGTTTTGATGTGTAATTAGGTGTTAAATGTGGTGCTCTACGTAGGGGGTGTGTTTTGATGTGTAATTAGGTATTAATTTAGGTGTTTTAGGGAGGGGATGTTTTTCGATGTCTAATTAGGTGTTAAATGTGGTGTCTAGGATGGGGGTGTGTTTTGATGTGTAATTAGGTGTTAAATGTGGTGCTCTACGTAGGGGGTGTGTTTTGATGTGTAATTAGGTATTAATTTAGGTGTTTTAGGGAGGGGATGTTTTTCGATGTCTAATTAGGTGTTAAATGTGGTGTCTAGGATGGGGGGTGTGTTTTGATGTGTAATTAGGTGTTAAATGTGGTGCTCTACGTAGGGGGTGTGTTTTGATGTGTAATTAGGTATTAATTTAGGTGTTTTAGGGAGGGGATGTTTTTCGATGTCTAATTAGGTGTTAAATGTGGTGTCTAGGATGGGGGGTGTGTTTCGATGTCTAATTAGGTGTTAAATGTGGTGTCTAGGATGGGGGGTGTGTTTTGATGTGTAATTAGGTGTTAAATGTGGTGTCTAGGATGGGGGGTGTGTTTTGATGTGTAATTAGGTGTTAAATGTGGTGCTCTACGTAGGGGGTGTGTTTTGATGTGTAATTAGGTTTTAAATGTGGTGTCTAGGATGGGGGGTGTGTTTCGATGTCTAATTAGGTGTTAAATGTGGTGTCTAGGATGGGGGGTGTGTTTTGATGTGTAATTAGGTATTAATTTAGGTGTTTTAGGGAGGGGATGTTTTTCGATGTCTAATTAGGTGTTAAATGTGGTGTCTAGGATGGGGGGTGTGTTTTGATGTGTAATTAGGTGTTAAATGTGGTGCTCTACGTAGGGGGTGTGTTTTGATGTGTAATTAGGTATTAATTTAGGTGTTTTAGGGAGGGGATGTTTTTCGATGTCTAATTAGGTGTTAAATGTGGTGTCTAGGATGGGGGTGTGTTTTGATGTGTAATTAGGTGTTAAATGTGGTGCTCTACGTAGGGGGTGTGTTTTGATGTGTAATTAGGTATTAATTTAGGTGTTTTAGGGAGGGGATGTTTTTCGATGTCTAATTAGGTGTTAAATGTGGTGTCTAGGATGGGGGGTGTGTTTTGATGTGTAATTAGGTGTTAAATGTGGTGCTCTACGTAGGGGGTGTGTTTTGATGTGTAATTAGGTATTAATTTAGGTGTTTTAGGGAGGGGGATGTTTTTCGATGTCTAATTAGGTGTTAAATGTGGTGCTCTACGTAGGGGGTGTGTTTTGACGTGTAATTAGGTGTTAAATGTGGTGTCTAGGATGGGGGGTGTGTTTTGATGTGTAATTAGGTGTTAAATGTGGTGCTCTACGTAGGGGGTGTGTTTTGATGTGTAATTAGGTATTAATTTAGGTGTTTTAGGGAGGGGATGTTTTTCGATGTCTAATTAGGTGTTAAATGTGGTGTCTAGGATGGGGGTGTGTTTTGATGTGTAATTAGGTGTTAAATGTGGTGCTCTACGTAGGGGGTGTGTTTTGATGTGTAATTAGGTATTAATTTAGGTGTTTTAGGGAGGGGATGTTTTTCGATGTCTAATTAGGTGTTAAATGTGGTGTCTAGGATGGGGGGTGTGTTTTGATGTGTAATTAGGTGTTAAATGTGGTGTCTAGGATGGGGGGTGTGTTTTGATGTGTAATTAGGTGTTAAATGTGGTGCTCTACGTAGGGGGTGTGTTTTGATGTGTAATTAGGTATTAATTTAGGTGTTTTAGGGAGGGGATGTTTTTCGATGTCTAATTAGGTGTTAAATGTGGTGTCTAGGATGGGGGGTGTGTTTCGATGTCTAATTAGGTGTTAAATGTGGTGTCTAGGATGGGGGGTGTGTTTCGATGTCTAATTAGGTGTTAAATGTGGTGTCTAGGATGGGGGGTGTGTTTTGATGTGTAATTAGGTGTTAAATGTGGTGCTCTACGTAGGGGGTGTGTTTTGATGTGTAATTAGGTATTAATTTAGGTGTTTTAGGGAGGGGATGTTTTTCGATGTCTAATTAGGTGTTAAATGTGGTGTCTAGGATGGGGGGTGTGTTTCGATGTCTAATTAGGTGTTAAATGTGGTGTCTAGGATGGGGGGTGTGTTTTGATGTGTAATTAGGTATTAATTTAGGTGTTTTAGGGAGGGGATGTTTTTCGATGTCTAATTAGGTGTTAAATGTGGTGTCTAGGATGGGGGGTGTGTTTCGATGTCTAATTAGGTGTTAAATGTGGTGTCTAGGATGGGGGGTGTGTTTCGATGTCTAATTAGGTGTTAAATGTGGTGTCTAGGATGGGGGGTGTGTTTTGATGTGTAATTAGGTGTTAAATGTGGTGCTCTACGTAGGGGGTGTGTTTTGATGTGTAATTAGGTATTAATTTAGGTGTTTTAGGGAGGGGATGTGTTTTGATGTGTAATTAGGTGTTAAATGTGGTGCTCTACGTAGGGGGTGTGTTTTGATGTGTAATTAGGTGTTAAATGTGGTGCTCTACGTAGGGGGTGTGTTTTGATGTGTAATTAGGTATTAATTTAGGTGTTTTAGGGAGGGGATGGTTTTTGATGTTTAATTAGGTGTTAATTTTACTGTTTTAGGAAGGGGATGGTTTTTGATGTTTAATTAGGTGTTAATTTTACTGTTTTAGGAAGGGGATGGTTTTTGATGTTTAATTAGGTGTTAATTTTACTGTTTTAGGAAGGGGATGGTTTTTGATGTTTAATTAGGTGTTAATTTTACTGTTTTAGGAAGGGGATGGTTTTTGATGTTTAATTAGGTATTAATTTAGGTGTTTTAGGGAGGGGATGTTTTCGATGTCTAATTAGGTGTTAAATGTGGTGTCTAGGATGGGGGGTGTGTTTTGATGTGTAATTAGGTGTTAAATGTGGTGCTCTACGTAGGGGGTGTGTTTTGATGTGTAATTAGGTATTAATTTAGGTGTTTTAGGGAGGGGATGTTTTTCGATGTCTAATTAGGTGTTAAATGTGGTGTCTAGGATGGGGGTGTGTTTTGATGTGTAATTAGGTGTTAAATGTGGTGTCTAGGATGGGGGGTGTGTTTTGATGTGTAATTAGGTGTTAAATGTGGTGCTCTACGTAGGGGGTGTGTTTTGATGTGTAATTAGGTTTAATTTAGGTGTTTTAGGGAGGGGATGTTTTTCGATGTCTAATTAGGTGTTAAATGTGGTGTCTAGGATGGGGGGTGTGTTTTGATGTGTAATTAGGTGTTAAATGTGGTGCTCTACGTAGGGGGTGTGTTTTGATGTGTAATTAGGTATTAATTTAGGTGTTTTAGGGAGGGGATGTTTTTCGATGTCTAATTAGGTGTTAAATGTGGTGTCTAGGATGGGGGGTGTGTTTTGATGTGTAATTAGGTGTTAAATGTGGTGCTCTACGTAGGGGGTGTGTTTTGATGTGTAATTAGGTATTAATTTAGGTGTTTTAGGGAGGGGATGTTTTTCGATGTCTAATTAGGTGTTAAATGTGGTGTCTAGGATGGGGGGTGTGTTTTGATGTGTAATTAGGTGTTAAATGTGGTGCTCTACGTAGGGGGTGTGTTTTGATGTGTAATTAGGTATTAATTTAGGTGTTTTAGGGAGGGGATGTTTTTCGATGTCTAATTAGGTGTTAAATGTGGTGTCTAGGATGGGGGGTGTGTTTCGATGTCTAATTAGGTGTTAAATGTGGTGTCTAGGATGGGGGGTGTGTTTTGATGTGTAATTAGGTGTTAAATGTGGTGCTCTACGTAGGGGGTGTGTTTTGATGTGTAATTAGGTGTTAAATGTGGTGTCTAGGATGGGGGGTGTGTTTTGATGTGTAATTAGGTGTTAAATGTGGTGCTCTACGTAGGGGGTGTGTTTTGATGTGTAATTAGGTGTTAAATGTGGTGTCTAGGATGGGGGGTGTGTTTTGATGTGTAATTAGGTGTTAATTTTACTGTTTTAGGAAGGGGATGGTTTTCGATGTCTAATTAGGTGTTAAATGTGGTGTCTAGGATGGGGGGTGTGTTTTGATGTGTAATTAGGTGTTAAATGTGGTGCTCTACGTAGGGGGTGTGTTTTGACGTGTAATTAGGTGTTAAATGTGGTGTCTAGGATGGGGGGTGTGTTTTGATGTGTAATTAGGTGTTAAATGTGGTGCTCTACGTAGGGGGTGTGTTTTGATGTGTAATTAGGTATTAATTTAGGTGTTTTAGGGAGGGGATGTTTTTCGATGTCTAATTAGGTGTTAAATGTGGTGTCTAGGATGGGGGGTGTGTTTCGATGTCTAATTAGGTGTTAAATGTGGTGTCTAGGATGGGGGGTGTGTTTTGATGTGTAATTAGGTATTAATTTAGGTGTTTTAGGGAGGGGATGTGTTTTGATGTGTAATTAGGTGTTAAATGTGGTGCTCTACGTAGGGGGTGTGTTTTGATGTGTAATTAGGTGTTAAATGTGGTGCTCTACGTAGGGGGTGTGTTTTGATGTGTAATTAGGTATTAATTTAGGTGTTTTAGGGAGGGGATGTTTTTCGATGTCTAATTAGGTGTTAAATGTGGTGTCTAGGATGGGGGGTGTGTTTTGATGTGTAATTAGGTGTTAAATGTGGTGTCTAGGATGGGGGGTGTGTTTTGATGTGTAATTAGGTGTTAAATGTAGTGCTCTACGTAGGGGGTGTGTTTTGATGTGTAATTAGGTGTTAAATGTGGTGCTCTACGTAGGGGGTGTGTTTTGATGTGTAATTAGGTATTAATTTAGGTGTTTTAGGGAGGGGATGTTTTTCGATGTCTAATTAGGTGTTAAATGTGGTGTCTAGGATGGGGGGTGTGTTTCGATGTCTAATTAGGTGTTAAATGTGGTGCTCTACGTAGGGGGTGTGTTTTGACGTGTAATTAGGTGTTAAATGTGGTGTCTAGGATGGGGGGTGTGTTTTGATGTGTAATTAGGTGTTAAATGTGGTGCTCTACGTAGGGGGTGTGTTTTGATGTGTAATTAGGTATTAATTTAGGTGTTTTAGGGAGGGGATGTTTTTCGATGTCTAATTAGGTATTAATTTAGGTGTTTTAGGGAGGGGATGTTTTTCGATGTCTAATTAGGTGTTAAATGTGGTGTCTAGGATGGGGGGTGTGTTTTGATGTGTAATTAGGTGTTAAATGTGGTGCTCTACGTAGGGGGTGTGTTTTGATGTGTAATTAGGTATTAATTTAGGTGTTTTAGGGAGGGGATGTTTTTCGATGTCTAATTAGGTGTTAAATGTGGTGTCTAGGATGGGGGGTGTGTTTTGATGTGTAATTAGGTGTTAAATGTGGTGTCTAGGATGGGGGGTGTGTTTTGATGTGTAATTAGGTGTTAAATGTGGTGCTCTACGTAGGGGGTGTGTTTTGATGTGTAATTAGGTATTAATTTAGGTGTTTTAGGGAGGGGATGTTTTTCGATGTCTAATTAGGTGTTAAATGTGGTGTCTAGGATGGGGGGTGTGTTTTGATGTGTAATTAGGTGTTAAATGTGGTGCTCTACGTAGGGGGTGTGTTTTGATGTGTAATTAGGTATTAATTTAGGTGTTTTAGGGAGGGGATGTTTTTCGATGTCTAATTAGGTGTTAAATGTGGTGTCTAGGATGGGGGGTGTGTTTTGATGTGTAATTAGGTGTTAAATGTGGTGCTCTACGTAGGGGGTGTGTTTTGATGTGTAATTAGGTATTAATTTAGGTGTTTTAGGGAGGGGATGTTTTTCGATGTCTAATTAGGTGTTAAATGTGGTGTCTAGGATGGGGGGTGTGTTTTGATGTCTAATTAGGTGTTAAATGTGGTGTCTAGGATGGGGGGTGTGTTTTGATGTGTAATTAGGTGTTAAATGTGGTGCTCTACGTAGGGGGTGTGTTTTGATGTGTAATTAGGTATTAATTTAGGTGTTTTAGGGAGGGGATGTTTTTCGATGTCTAATTAGGTGTTAAATGTGGTGTCTAGGATGGGGGGTGTGTTTTGATGTGTAATTAGGTGTTAAATGTGGTGCTCTACGTAGGGGGTGTGTTTTGATGTGTAATTAGGTATTAATTTAGGTGTTTTAGGGAGGGGATGTTTTTCGATGTCTAATTAGGTGTTAAATGTGGTGTCTAGGATGGGGGGTGTGTTTTGATGTGTAATTAGGTGTTAAATGTGGTGCTCTACGTAGGGGGTGTGTTTTGATGTGTAATTAGGTATTAATTTAGGTGTTTTAGGGAGGGGATGTTTTTCGATGTCTAATTAGGTGTTAAATGTGGTGTCTAGGATGGGGGGTGTGTTTTGATGTGTAATTAGGTGTTAAATGTGGTGCTCTACGTAGGGGGTGTGTTTTGATGTGTAATTAGGTATTAATTTAGGTGTTTTAGGGAGGGGATGTTTTTCGATGTCTAATTAGGTGTTAAATGTGGTGTCTAGGATGGGGGGTGTGTTTCGATGTCTAATTAGGTGTTAAATGTGGTGTCTAGGATGGGGGGTGTGTTTTGATGTGTAATTAGGTGTTAAATGTGGTGCTCTACGTAGGGGGTGTGTTTTGATGTGTAATTAGGTGTTAAATGTGGTGTCTAGGATGGGGGGTGTGTTTTGATGTGTAATTAGGTGTTAAATGTGGTGCTCTACGTAGGGGGTGTGTTTTGATGTGTAATTAGGTGTTAAATGTGGTGTCTAGGATGGGGGGTGTGTTTTGATGTGTAATTAGGTGTTAATTTTACTGTTTTAGGAAGGGGATGGTTTTCGATGTCTAATTAGGTGTTAAATGTGGTGTCTAGGATGGGGGGTGTGTTTTGATGTGTAATTAGGTGTTAAATGTGGTGCTCTACGTAGGGGGTGTGTTTTGACGTGTAATTAGGTGTTAAATGTGGTGTCTAGGATGGGGGGTGTGTTTTGATGTGTAATTAGGTGTTAAATGTGGTGCTCTACGTAGGGGGTGTGTTTTGATGTGTAATTAGGT
Source organism: Ganaspis brasiliensis (assembly GCA_037103525.1). NCBI lineage: Eukaryota > Metazoa > Arthropoda > Insecta > Hymenoptera > Figitidae > Ganaspis > Ganaspis brasiliensis. The sequence goes on from JAZKLR010000655.1 coordinate 11,167, forward strand.
ATTAATTTAGGTGTTTTAGGGAGGGGATGTTTTTCGATGTCTAATTAGGTGTTAAATGTGGTGTCTAGGATGGGGGGTGTGTTTCGATGTCTAATTAGGTGTTAAATGTGGTGTCTAGGATGGGGGGTGTGTTTTGATGTGTAATTAGGTATTAATTTAGGTGTTTTAGGGAGGGGATGTGTTTTGATGTGTAATTAGGTGTTAAATGTGGTGCTCTACGTAGGGGGTGTGTTTTGATGTGTAATTAGGTGTTAAATGTGGTGCTCTACGTAGGGGGTGTGTTTTGATGTGTAATTAGGTATTAATTTAGGTGTTTTAGGGAGGGGATGTTTTTCGATGTCTAATTAGGTGTTAAATGTGGTGTCTAGGATGGGGGGTGTGTTTCGATGTCTAATTAGGTGTTAAATGTGGTGTCTAGGATGGGGGGTGTGTTTCGATGTCTAATTAGGTGTTAAATGTGGTGTCTAGGATGGGGGGTGTGTTTTGATGTGTAATTAGGTGTTAAATGTGGTGCTCTACGTAGGGGGTGTGTTTTGATGTGTAATTAGGTATTAATTTAGGTGTTTTAGGGAGGGGATGTTTTTCGATGTCTAATTAGGTGTTAAATGTGGTGTCTAGGATGGGGGGTGTGTTTCGATGTCTAATTAGGTGTTAAATGTGGTGTCTAGGATGGGGGGTGTGTTTTGATGTGTAATTAGGTATTAATTTAGGTGTTTTAGGGAGGGGATGTTTTTCGATGTCTAATTAGGTGTTAAATGTGGTGTCTAGGATGGGGGGTGTGTTTTGATGTGTAATTAGGTGTTAAATGTGGTGCTCTACGTAGGGGGTGTGTTTTGACGTGTAATTAGGTGTTAAATGTGGTGTCTAGGATGGGGGGTGTGTTTTGATGTGTAATTAGGTGTTAAATGTGGTGCTCTACGTAGGGGGTGTGTTTTGACGTGTAATTAGGTGTTAAATGTGGTGTCTAGGATGGGGGGTGTGTTTTGATGTGTAATTAGGTGTTAAATGTGGTGCTCTACGTAGGGGGTGTGTTTTGATGTGTAATTAGGTATTAATTTAGGTGTTTTAGGGAGGGGATGTGTTTTGATGTGTAATTAGGTGTTAAATGTGGTGTCTAGGATGGGGGGTGTGTTTCGATGTCTAATTAGGTGTTAAATGTGGTGTCTAGGATGGGGGGTGTGTTTTGATGTGTAATTAGGTGTTAAATGTGGTGCTCTACGTAGGGGGTGTGTTTTGACGTGTAATTAGGTGTTAAATGTGGTGTCTAGGATGGGGGGTGTGTTTTGATGTGTAATTAGGTGTTAAATGTGGTGCTCTACGTAGGGGGTGTGTTTTGATGTGTAATTAGGTATTAATTTAGGTGTTTTAGGGAGGGGATGGTTTTTGATGTTTAATTAGGTGTTAATTTTACTGTTTTAGGAAGGGGATGGTTTTTGATGTTTAATTAGGTGTTAATTTTACTGTTTTAGGAAGGGGATGGTTTTTGATGTTTAATTAGGTGTTAATTTTACTGTTTTAGGAAGGGGATGGTTTTTGATGTTTAATTAGGTGTTAATTTTACTGTTTTAGGAAGGGGATGGTTTTCGATGTCTAATTAGGTGTTAAATGTGGTGTCTAGGATGGGGGGTGTGTTTTGATGTGTAATTAGGTGTTAAATGTGGTGCTCTACGTAGGGGGTGTGTTTTGATGTGTAATTAGGTGTTAAATGTGGTGTCTAGGATGGGGGGTGTGTTTTGATGTGTAATTAGGTGTTAAATGTGGTGCTCTACGTAGGGGGTGTGTTTTGATGTGTAATTAGGTTTTAAATGTGGTGTCTAGGATGGGGGGTGTGTTTTGATGTGTAATTAGGTGTTAAATGTGGTGTCTAGGATGGGGGGTGTGTTTTGATGTGTAATTAGGTATTAATTTAGGTGTTTTAGGGAGGGGATGTTTTTCGATGTCTAATTAGGTGTTAAATGTGGTGTCTAGGATGGGGGGTGTGTTTTGATGTGTAATTAGGTGTTAAATGTGGTGCTCTACGTAGGGGGTGTGTTTTGATGTGTAATTAGGTTTTAAATGTGGTGTCTAGGATGGGGGGTGTGTTTTGATGTGTAATTAGGTGTTAAATGTGGTGCTCTACGTAGGGGGTGTGTTTTGATGTGTAATTAGGTATTAATTTAGGTGTTTTAGGGAGGGGATGTTTTTCGATGTCTAATTAGGTGTTAAATGTGGTGTCTAGGATGGGGGGTGTGTTTTGATGTGTAATTAGGTGTTAAATGTGGTGCTCTACGTAGGGGGTGTGTTTTGATGTGTAATTAGGTATTAATTTAGGTGTTTTAGGGAGGGGATGGTTTTTGATGTTTAATTAGGTGTTAATTTTACTGTTTTAGGAAGGGGATGGTTTTTGATGTTTAATTAGGTGTTAATTTTACTGTTTTAGGAAGGGGATGGTTTTTGATGTTTAATTAGGTGTTAATTTTACTGTTTTAGGAAGGGGATGGTTTTTGATGTTTAATTAGAGGTTAATTTAGCTGTTTTAGGTGGGGGATGGTTTTTGATGTTTAATTAGAGGTTAATTTAGCTGTTTTAGGTGGGGGATGGTTTTTGATGTTTAATTAGGTGTTAATTTTACTGTTTTAGGAAGGGGATGGTTTTTGATGTTTAATTAGGTGTTAATTTTACTGTTTTAGGAAGGGGATGGTTTTTGATGTTTAATTAGAGGTTAATTTAGCTGTTTTAGGTGGGGGATGGTTTTTGATGTTTAATTAGGTGTTAATTTTACTGTTTTAGGAAGGGGATGGTTTTTGATGTTTAATTAGGTGTTAATTTTACTGTTTTAGGAAGGGGATGGTTTTTGATGTTTAATTAGGTGTTAATTTTACTGTTTTAGGAAGGGGATGGTTTTTGATGTTTAATTAGGTGTTAATTTTACTGTTTTAGGAAGGGGATGGTTTTTGATGTTTAATTAGGTGTTAATTTTACTGTTTTAGGAAGGGGATGGTTTTTGATGTTTAATTAGGTGTTAATTTTACTGTTTTAGGAAGGGGATGGTTTTTGATGTTTAATTAGGTGTTAATTTTACTGTTTTAGGAAGGGGATGGTTTTTGATGTTTAATTAGGTGTTAATTTTACTGTTTTAGGAAGGGGATGGTTTTTGATGTTTAATTAGGTGTTAATTTTACTGTTTTAGGAAGGGGATGGTTTTTGATGTTTAATTAGGTGTTAATTTTACTGTTTTAGGAAGGGGATGGTTTTTGATGTTTAATTAGGTGTTAATTTTACTGTTTTAGGAAGGGGATGGTTTTTGATGTTTAATTAGGTGTTAATTTTACTGTTTTAGGAAGGGGATGGTTTTTGATGTTTAATTAGGTGTTAATTTTACTGTTTTAGGAAGGGGATGGTTTTTGATGTTTAATTAGGTGTTAATTTTACTGTTTTAGGAAGGGGATTTGTCCTCCGAATTAAAATCCCTTCCATTAAATACATTTTCAAAAATTTGAAAATAAACTTTTTTTTTAAAAATTCAAATAACTCAAAAAATATTGAAAATACCAAAAAATTTTCAATAGCAATTTTATAGACAATTCAAAAACGTATCGTTTGCCCCATAGTAAAACTTGAAAAAAAATGCCTTTTTTGAAAAAAATCAAAAATTTTCAAAAATCCCAAAAAAAAAAAATTTTTTTTTTTAAAACATTATACATCTTAAAACATGTCCACACACAAAGATTTAGCGATATTCATTCATAAACAACCATAGAATCACGAAAAAAGACTATTTCACATAATACAAAGAAACTTTTTTAAATGCATTTTTTGGCTAAACGCAACCACAGATTTGACTCATTTTTGGTAAACACACATTATAAACATCAAACTTCAAAATGCAAAAGGTCTCATTAAAAACTTTTCACTAGTACTCGACAATACGTGTGTTTTGATGTGTAATTAGGTGTTAAATGTGGTGCTCTACGTAGGGGGTGTGTTTTGATGTGTAATTAGGTATTAATTTAGGTGTTTTAGGGAGGGGATGTTTTTCGATGTCTAATTAGGTGTTAAATGTGGTGTCTAGGATGGGGGGTGTGTTTTGATGTGTAATTAGGTGTTAAATGTGGTGCTCTACGTAGGGGGTGTGTTTTGATGTGTAATTAGGTATTAATTTAGGTGTTTTAGGGAGGGGATGTTTTTCGATGTCTAATTAGGTGTTAAATGTGGTGTCTAGGATGGGGGGTGTGTTTTGATGTGTAATTAGGTGTTAAATGTGGTGCTCTACGTAGGGGGTGTGTTTTGATGTGTAATTAGGTATTAATTTAGGTGTTTTAGGGAGGGGATGTTTTTCGATGTCTAATTAGGTGTTAAATGTGGTGTCTAGGATGGGGGGTGTGTTTTGATGTGTAATTAGGTGTTAAATGTGGTGCTCTACGTAGGGGGTGTGTTTTGATGTGTAATTAGGTATTAATTTAGGTGTTTTAGGGAGGGGATGTTTTTCGATGTCTAATTAGGTGTTAAATGTGGTGTCTAGGATGGGGGGTGTGTTTCGATGTCTAATTAGGTGTTAAATGTGGTGTCTAGGATGGGGGGTGTGTTTCGATGTCTAATTAGGTGTTAAATGTGGTGTCTAGGATGGGGGGTGTGTTTTGATGTGTAATTAGGTGTTAAATGTGGTGCTCTACGTAGGGGGTGTGTTTTGATGTGTAATTAGGTATTAATTTAGGTGTTTTAGGGAGGGGATGTTTTTCGATGTCTAATTAGGTGTTAAATGTGGTGTCTAGGATGGGGGGTGTGTTTCGATGTCTAATTAGGTGTTAAATGTGGTGTCTAGGATGGGGGGTGTGTTTTGATGTGTAATTAGGTATTAATTTAGGTGTTTTAGGGAGGGGATGTTTTTCGATGTCTAATTAGGTGTTAAATGTGGTGTCTAGGATGGGGGGTGTGTTTTGATGTGTAATTAGGTGTTAAATGTGGTGCTCTACGTAGGGGGTGTGTTTTGATGTCTAATTAGGTGTTAAATGTGGTGTCTAGGATGGGGGGTGTGTTTTGATGTGTAATTAGGTGTTAAATGTGGTGCTCTACGTAGGGGGTGTGTTTTGATGTGTAATTAGGTATTAATTTAGGTGTTTTAGGGAGGGGATGTTTTTCGATGTCTAATTAGGTGTTAAATGTGGTGTCTAGGATGGGGGGTGTGTTTTGATGTGTAATTAGGTTTTAAATGTGGTGTCTAGGATGGGGGGTGTGTTTCGATGTCTAATTAGGTGTTAAATGTGGTGTCTAGGATGGGGGGTGTGTTTTGATGTGTAATTAGGTGTTAAATGTGGTGCTCTACGTAGGGGGTGTGTTTTGATGTGTAATTAGGTATTAATTTAGGTGTTTTAGGGAGGGGATGTTTTTCGATGTCTAATTAGGTGTTAAATGTGGTGTCTAGGATGGGGGGTGTGTTTCGATGTCTAATTAGGTGTTAAATGTGGTGTCTAGGATGGGGGGTGTGTTTTGATGTGTAATTAGGTATTAATTTAGGTGTTTTAGGGAGGGGATGTTTTTCGATGTCTAATTAGGTGTTAAATGTGGTGTCTAGGATGGGGGGTGTGTTTTGATGTGTAATTAGGTATTAATTTAGGTGTTTTAGGGAGGGGATGTTTTTCGATGTCTAATTAGGTGTTAAATGTGGTGTCTAGGATGGGGGGTGTGTTTTGATGTGTAATTAGGTGTTAAATGTGGTGCTCTACGTAGGGGGTGTGTTTTGATGTGTAATTAGGTGTTAAATGTGGTGTCTAGGATGGGGGGTGTGTTTTGATGTGTAATTAGGTGTTAAATGTGGTGCTCTACGTAGGGGGTGTGTTTTGATGTGTAATTAGGTGTTAAATGTGGTGTCTAGGATGGGGGGTGTGTTTTGATGTGTAATTAGGTGTTAAATGTGGTGCTCTACGTAGGGGGTGTGTTTTGATGTGTAATTAGGTTTTAAATGTGGTGTCTAGGATGGGGGGTGTGTTTTGATGTGTAATTAGGTGTTAAATGTGGTGCTCTACGTAGGGGGTGTGTTTTGATGTGTAATTAGGTATTAATTTAGGTGTTTTAGGGAGGGGATGTTTTTCGATGTCTAATTAGGTGTTAAATGTGGTGTCTAGGATGGGGGGTGTGTTTTGATGTGTAATTAGGTGTTAAATGTGGTGCTCTACGTAGGGGGTGTGTTTTGATGTGTAATTAGGTATTAATTTAGGTGTTTTAGGGAGGGGATGTTTTTCGATGTCTAATTAGGTGTTAAATGTGGTGTCTAGGATGGGGGGTGTGTTTTGATGTGTAATTAGGTGTTAAATGTGGTGCTCTACGTAGGGGGTGTGTTTTGATGTGTAATTAGGTATTAATTTAGGTGTTTTAGGGAGGGGATGTTTTTCGATGTCTAATTAGGTGTTAAATGTGGTGTCTAGGATGGGGGGTGTGTTTTGATGTGTAATTAGGTGTTAAATGTGGTGCTCTACGTAGGGGGTGTGTTTTGATGTGTAATTAGGTATTAATTTAGGTGTTTTAGGGAGGGGATGTTTTTCGATGTCTAATTAGGTGTTAAATGTGGTGTCTAGGATGGGGGGTGTGTTTTGATGTGTAATTAGGTGTTAAATGTGGTGCTCTACGTAGGGGGTGTGTTTTGACGTGTAATTAGGTGTTAAATGTGGTGTCTAGGATGGGGGGTGTGTTTTGATGTGTAATTAGGTGTTAAATGTGGTGCTCTACGTAGGGGGTGTGTTTTGATGTGTAATTAGGTATTAATTTAGGTGTTTTAGGGAGGGGATGTTTTTCGATGTCTAATTAGGTGTTAAATGTGGTGTCTAGGATGGGGGGTGTGTTTCGATGTCTAATTAGGTGTTAAATGTGGTGTCTAGGATGGGGGGTGTGTTTTGATGTGTAATTAGGTGTTAAATGTGGTGCTCTACGTAGGGGGTGTGTTTTGATGTGTAATTAGGTATTAATTTAGGTGTTTTAGGGAGGGGATGTTTTTCGATGTCTAATTAGGTGTTAAATGTGGTGTCTAGGATGGGGGGTGTGTTTTGATGTGTAATTAGGTGTTAAATGTGGTGCTCTACGTAGGGGGTGTGTTTTGATGTGTAATTAGGTATTAATTTAGGTGTTTTAGGGAGGGGATGTTTTTCGATGTCTAATTAGGTGTTAAATGTGGTGTCTAGGATGGGGGGTGTGTTTTGATGTGTAATTAGGTGTTAAATGTGGTGCTCTACGTAGGGGGTGTGTTTTGACGTGTAATTAGGTGTTAAATGTGGTGTCTAGGATGGGGGGTGTGTTTTGATGTGTAATTAGGTGTTAAATGTGGTGCTCTACGTAGGGGGTGTGTTTTGATGTGTAATTAGGTATTAATTTAGGTGTTTTAGGGAGGGGATGTTTTTCGATGTCTAATTAGGTGTTAAATGTGGTGTCTAGGATGGGGGGTGTGTTTCGATGTCTAATTAGGTGTTAAATGTGGTGTCTAGGATGGGGGGTGTGTTTTGATGTGTAATTAGGTGTTAAATGTGGTGCTCTACGTAGGGGGTGTGTTTTGATGTGTAATTAGGTATTAATTTAGGTGTTTTAGGGAGGGGATGTTTTTCGATGTCTAATTAGGTGTTAAATGTGGTGTCTAGGATGGGGGGTGTGTTTTGATGTGTAATTAGGTGTTAAATGTGGTGCTCTACGTAGGGGGTGTGTTTTGATGTGTAATTAGGTATTAATTTAGGTGTTTTAGGGAGGGGATGTTTTTCGATGTCTAATTAGGTGTTAAATGTGGTGTCTAGGATGGGGGGTGTGTTTCGATGTCTAATTAGGTGTTAAATGTGGTGTCTAGGATGGGGGGTGTGTTTCGATGTCTAATTAGGTGTTAAATGTGGTGTCTAGGATGGGGGGTGTGTTTTGATGTGTAATTAGGTATTAATTTAGGTGTTTTAGGGAGGGGATGTGTTTTGATGTGTAATTAGGTGTTAAATGTGGTGCTCTACGTAGGGGGTGTGTTTTGATGTGTAATTAGGTGTTAAATGTGGTGCTCTACGTAGGGGGTGTGTTTTGATGTGTAATTAGGTATTAATTTAGGTGTTTTAGGGAGGGGATGTTTTTCGATGTCTAATTAGGTGTTAAATGTGGTGTCTAGGATGGGGGGTGTGTTTCGATGTCTAATTAGGTGTTAAATGTGGTGTCTAGGATGGGGGGTGTGTTTCGATGTCTAATTAGGTGTTAAATGTGGTGTCTAGGATGGGGGGTGTGTTTTGATGTGTAATTAGGTGTTAAATGTGGTGCTCTACGTAGGGGGTGTGTTTTGATGTGTAATTAGGTATTAATTTAGGTGTTTTAGGGAGGGGATGTTTTTCGATGTCTAATTAGGTGTTAAATGTGGTGTCTAGGATGGGGGGTGTGTTTCGATGTCTAATTAGGTGTTAAATGTGGTGTCTAGGATGGGGGGTGTGTTTTGATGTGTAATTAGGTATTAATTTAGGTGTTTTAGGGAGGGGATGTTTTTCGATGTCTAATTAGGTGTTAAATGTGGTGTCTAGGATGGGGGGTGTGTTTTGATGTGTAATTAGGTGTTAAATGTGGTGCTCTACGTAGGGGGTGTGTTTTGATGTGTAATTAGGTGTTAAATGTGGTGTCTAGGATGGGGGGTGTGTTTTGATGTGTAATTAGGTGTTAAATGTGGTGCTCTACGTAGGGGGTGTGTTTTGATGTGTAATTAGGTTTTAAATGTGGTGTCTAGGATGGGGGGTGTGTTTTGATGTGTAATTAGGTGTTAAATGTGGTGCTCTACGTAGGGGGTGTGTTTTGATGTGTAATTAGGTATTAATTTAGGTGTTTTAGGGAGGGGATGTTTTTCGATGTCTAATTAGGTGTTAAATGTGGTGTCTAGGATGGGGGGTGTGTTTTGATGTGTAATTAGGTGTTAAATGTGGTGCTCTACGTAGGGGGTGTGTTTTGATGTGTAATTAGGTATTAATTTAGGTGTTTTAGGGAGGGGATGGTTTTTGATGTTTAATTAGGTGTTAATTTTACTGTTTTAGGAAGGGGATGGTTTTTGATGTTTAATTAGGTGTTAATTTTACTGTTTTAGGAAGGGGATGGTTTTTGATGTTTAATTAGGTGTTAATTTTACTGTTTTAGGAAGGGGATGGTTTTTGATGTTTAATTAGGTGTTAATTTTACTGTTTTAGGAAGGGGATGGTTTTTGATGTTTAATTAGGTGTTAATTTTACTGTTTTAGGAAGGGGATGGTTTTTGATGTTTAATTAGGTGTTAATTTTACTGTTTTAGGAAGGGGATGGTTTTTGATGTTTAATTAGGTGTTAATTTTACTGTTTTAGAATACATTTTCAAAAATTTGAAAATAAACTTTTTTTTTAAAAATTCAAATAACTCAAAAAATATTGAAAATACCAAAAAATTTTCAATAGCAATTTTATAGACAATTCAAAAACGTATCGTTTGCCCCATAGTAAAACTTGAAAAAAAATGCCTTTTTTGAAAAAAATCAAAAATTTTCAAAAATCCCAAAAAAAAAAAATTTTTTTTTTTAAAACATTATACATCTTAAAACATGTCCACACACAAAGATTTAGCGATATTCATTCATAAACAACCATAGAATCACGAAAAAAGACTATTTCACATAATACAAAGAAACTTTTTTAAATGCATTTTTTGGCTAAACGCAACCACAGATTTGACTCATTTTTGGTAAACACACATTATAAACATCAAACTTCAAAATGCAAAAGGTCTCATTAAAAACTTTTCACTAGTACTCGACAATACGTGTGTTTTGATGTGTAATTAGGTGTTAAATGTGGTGCTCTACGTAGGGGGTGTGTTTTGATGTGTAATTAGGTATTAATTTAGGTGTTTTAGGGAGGGGATGTTTTTCGATGTCTAATTAGGTGTTAAATGTGGTGTCTAGGATGGGGGGTGTGTTTCGATGTCTAATTAGGTGTTAAATGTGGTGTCTAGGATGGGGGGTGTGTTTTGATGTGTAATTAGGTATTAATTTAGGTGTTTTAGGGAGGGGATGTTTTTCGATGTCTAATTAGGTGTTAAATGTGGTGTCTAGGATGGGGGGTGTGTTTTGATGTGTAATTAGGTGTTAAATGTGGTGCTCTACGTAGGGGGTGTGTTTTGACGTGTAATTAGGTGTTAAATGTGGTGTCTAGGATGGGGGGTGTGTTTTGATGTGTAATTAGGTGTTAAATGTGGTGCTCTACGTAGGGGGTGTGTTTTGATGTGTAATTAGGTATTAATTTAGGTGTTTTAGGGAGGGGATGTTTTTCGATGTCTAATTAGGTGTTAAATGTGGTGTCTAGGATGGGGGGTGTGTTTCGATGTCTAATTAGGTGTTAAATGTGGTGTCTAGGATGGGGGGTGTGTTTTGATGTGTAATTAGGTATTAATTTAGGTGTTTTAGGGAGGGGATGTTTTTCGATGTCTAATTAGGTGTTAAATGTGGTGTCTAGGATGGGGGGTGTGTTTTGATGTGTAATTAGGTGTTAAATGTGGTGCTCTACGTAGGGGGTGTGTTTTGACGTGTAATTAGGTGTTAAATGTGGTGTCTAGGATGGGGGGTGTGTTTTGATGTGTAATTAGGTGTTAAATGTGGTGCTCTACGTAGGGGGTGTGTTTTGATGTGTAATTAGGTATTAATTTAGGTGTTTTAGGGAGGGGATGTTTTTCGATGTCTAATTAGGTGTTAATTTTGGTGTTTTAGGTCGAAATCTTGATATAATTTTTTCGGGGTAGAAATCTCGATTTATTAAAAATTAAATTTTTTCGGGGTCGAAATCTTGATATAATTTTTTCGGGGTCGAAATCTTGATATACGTAAAATTAAATTTTTTCGGGGTCGAAATCTTGATATAATTTTTTCGGGGTCGAAATCTTGATATACGTAAAATACAATTTTTTCGGGGTCGAAATCTTGATATAATTTTTTCGGGGTCGAAATCTTGATATACGTAAAATACAATTTTTTCGGGGTCGAAATCTTGATATAATTTTTTCGGGGTCGAAATCTTGATATACGTAAAATTAAATTTTTTCGGGGTCGAAATCTTGATATAATTTTTTCGGGGTCGAAATCTTGATATACGTAAAATACAATTTTTTCGGGGTCGAAATCTTGATATACGTAAAATACAATTTTTTCGGGGTCGAAATCTTGATATAATTTTTTCGGGGTCGAAATCTTGATATACGTAAAATACAATTTTTTCGGGGTCGAAATCTTGATATAATTTTTTCGGGGCCGAAATCTTGATATACGTAAAATTAAATTTTTTCGGGGTCGAAATCTTGATATAATTTTTTCGGGGTCGAAATCTTGATATACGTAAAATACAATTTTTTCGGGGTCGAAATCTTGATATACATAAAATACAATTTTTTCGGGGTCGAAATCTTGATATAATTTTTTCGGGGTCGAAATCTTGATATACGTAAAATACAATTTTTTCGGGGTCGAAATCTTGATATACGTAAAATACCATTTTTTCGGGGTCGAAATCTTGATATAATTTTTTCGGGGTCGAAATCTTGATATACGTAAAATACAATTTTTTCGGGGTCGAAATCTTGATATAATTTTTTCGGGGTCGAAATCTTGATATACGTAAAATACAATTTTTTCGGGGTCGAAATCTTGATATACGTAAAATACAATTTTTTCGGGGTCGAAATCTTGATATAATTTTTTCGGGGTCGAAATCTTGATATACGTAAAATACAATTTTTTCGGGGTCGAAATCTTGATATACGTAAAATACAATTTTTTCGGGGTCGAAATCTTGATATAATTTTTTCGGGGTCGAAATCTTGATATACGTAAAATACAATTTTTTCGGGGTCGAAATCTTGATATAATTTTTTCGGGGTCGAAATCTTGATATACGTAAAATACAATTTTTTCGGGGTCGAAATCTTGATATACGTAAAATACAATTTTTTCGGGGTCGAAATCTTGATATACGTAAAATACAATTTTTTCGGGGTCGAAATCTTGATATACGTAAAATACAATTTTTTCGGGGTCGAAATCTTGATATAATTTTTTCGGGGTCGAAATCTTGATATACGTAAAATACAATTTTTTCGGGGTCGAAATCTTGATATACGTAAAATACAATTTTTTCGGGGTCGAAATCTTGATATACGTAAAATACAATTTTTTCGGGGTCGAAATCTTGATATAATTTTTTCGGGGTCGAAATCTTGATATACGTAAAATACAATTTTTTCGGGGTCGAAATCTTGATATACGTAAAATACAATTTTTTCGGGGTCGAAATCTTGATATAATTTTTTCGGGGTCGAAATCTTGATATACGTAAAATTAAATTTTTTCGGGGTCGAAATCTTGATATAATTTTTTCGGGGTCGAAATCTTGATATACGTAAAATACAATTTTTTCGGGGTCGAAATCTTGATATACGTAAAATACAATTTTTTCGGGGTCGAAATCTTGATATACGTAAAATACAATTTTTTCGGGGTCGAAATCTTGATATAATTTTTTCGGGGTCGAAATCTTGATATACGTAAAATTAAATTTTTTCGGGGTCGAAATCTTGATATAATTTTTTCGGGGTCGAAATCTTGATATACGTAAAATACAATTTTTTCGGGGTCGAAATCTTGATATACGTAAAATACAATTTTTTCGGGGTCGAAATCTTGATATACGTAAAATACAATTTTTTCGGGGTCGAAATCTTGATATAATTTTTTCGGGGTCGAAATCTTGATATACGTAAAATACAATTTTTTCGGGGTCGAAATCTTGATATAATTTTTTCGGGGTCGAAATCTTGATATACGTAAAATTAAATTTTTTCGGGGTCGAAATCTTGATATAATTTTTTCGGGGTCGAAATCTTGATATACGTAAAATACAATTTTTTCGGGGTCGAAATCTTGATATACGTAAAATACAATTTTTTCGGGGTCGAAATCTTGATATAATTTTTTCGGAGTCGAAATCTTGATATACGTAAAATACAATTTTTTCGGGGTCGAAATCTTGATATACGTAAAATACAATTTTTTCGGGGTCGAAATCTTGATACAATTTTTTCGGGGTCGAAATCTTGATATAATTTTTTCGGGGTCGAAATCTTGATATACGTAAAATTAAATTTTTTCGGGGTCGAAATCTTGATATAATTTTTTCGGGGTCGAAATCTTGATATACGTAAAATACAATTTTTTCGGGGTCGAAATCTTGATATACGTAAAATACAATTTTTTCGGGGTCGAAATCTTGATATACGTAAAATACAATTTTTTCGGGGTCGAAATCTTGATATACGTAAAATACAATTTTTTCGGGGTCGAAATCTTGATATAATTTTTTCGGGGTCGAAATCTTGATATACGTAAAATACAATTTTTTCGGGGTCGAAATCTTGATATACGTAAAATACAATTTTTTCGGGGTCGAAATCTTGATATACGTAAAATACAATTTTTTCGGGGTCGAAATCTTGATATAATTTTTTCGGGGTCGAAATCTTGATATACGTAAAATACAATTTTTTCGGGGTCGAAATCTTGATATACGTAAAATACAATTTTTTCGGGGTCGAAATCTTGATATAATTTTTTCGGGGTCGAAATCTTGATATACGTAAAATTAAATTTTTTCGGGGTCGAAATCTTGATATAATTTTTTCGGGGTCGAAATCTTGATATACGTAAAATACAATTTTTTCGGGGTCGAAATCTTGATATACGTAAAATACAATTTTTTCGGGGTCGAAATCTTGATATACGTAAAATACAATTTTTTCGGGGTCGAAATCTTGATATAATTTTTTCGGGGTCGAAATCTTGATATACGTAAAATTAAATTTTTTCGGGGTCGAAATCTTGATATAATTTTTTCGGGGTCGAAATCTTGATATACGTAAAATACAATTTTTTCGGGGTCGAAATCTTGATATACGTAAAATACAATTTTTTCGGGGTCGAAATCTTGATATACGTAAAATACAATTTTTTCGGGGTCGAAATCTTGATATAATTTTTTCGGGGTCGAAATCTTGATATACGTAAAATACAATTTTTTCGGGGTCGAAATCTTGATATAATTTTTTCGGGGTCGAAATCTTGATATACGTAAAATTAAATTTTTTCGGGGTCGAAATCTTGATATAATTTTTTCGGGGTCGAAATCTTGATATACGTAAAATACAATTTTTTCGGGGTCGAAATCTTGATATACGTAAAATACAATTTTTTCGGGGTCGAAATCTTGATATAATTTTTTCGGAGTCGAAATCTTGATATACGTAAAATACAATTTTTTCGGGGTCGAAATCTTGATATACGTAAAATACAATTTTTTCGGGGTCGAAATCTTGATATAATTTTTTCGGGGTCGAAATCTTGATATACGTAAAATACAATTTTTTCGGGGTCGAAATCTTGATATAATTTTTTCGGGGTCGAAATCTTGATATACGTAAAATACAATTTTTTCGGGGTCGAAATCTTGATATAATTTTTTCGGGGTCGAAATCTTGATATACGTAAAATACAATTTTTTCGGGGTCGAAATCTTGATATACGTAAAATACAATTTTTTCGGGGTCGAAATCTTGATATAATTTTTTCGGGGTCGAAATCTTGATATACGTAAAATTAAATTTTTTCGGGGTCGAAATCTTGATATAATTTTTTCGGGGTCGAAATCTTGATATACGTAAAATACAATTTTTTCGGGGTCGAAATCTTGATATACGTAAAATACAATTTTTTCGGGGTCGAAATCTTGATATAATTTTTTCGGGGTAGAAATCTCGATTTATTAAAAATTAAAATTTTTCGGGGTCGAAATCTTGATATAATTTTTTCGGGGTCGAAATCTTGATATACGTAAAATTAAATTTTTTCGGGGTCGAAATCTTGATATAATTTTTTCGGGGTCGAAATCTTGATATACGTAAAATACAATTTTTTCGGGGTCGAAATCTTGATATAATTTTTTCGGGGTCGAAATCTTGATATACGTAAAATACAATTTTTTCGGGGTCGAAATCATGATATACGTAAAATACAATTTTTTCGGGGTCGAAATCTTGATATACTTTTTTCGGGGTCGAAATCTTGATATACGTAAAATACAATTTTTTCGGGGTCGAAATCTTGATATAATTTTTTCAGGGTCGAAATCTTGATATACGTAAAATACAATTTTTTCGGGGTCGAAATCTTGATATAATTTTTTCGGGGTCGAAATCTTGATATACGTAAAATACAATTTTTTCGGGGTCGAAATCTTGATATAATTTTTTCGGGGTCGAAATCTTGATATATTAAAAATTAAATTTTTTTCGGGGTCGAAATCTCGATATATTAAAAATTAAATTTTTTTCGGGGTCGAAATCTCGATTTATTAAAAATTAAATTTTTTCGGGGTCGAAATCTTGATATAATTTTTTCGGGGTCGAAATTTTGATATACGTAAAATACAATTTTTTCGGGGTCGAAATCTTGATATACGTAAAATACAATTTTTTCGGGGTCGAAATCTTGATATACGTAAAATACAATTTTTTCGGGCTCGAAATCTTGATATAATTTTTTCGGGGTCGAAATCTTGATATACGTAAAATTAAATTTTTTCGGGGTCGAAATCTTGATATAATTTTTTCGGGGTCGAAATCTTGATATACGTAAAATACAATTTTTTCGGGGTCGAAATCTTGATATACATAAAATACAATTTTTTCGGGGTCGAAATCTTGATATAATTTTTTCGGGGTCGAAATCTTGATATACGTAAAATACAATTTTTTCGGGGTCGAAATCTTGATATAATTTTTTCGGGGTCGAAATCTTGATATACGTAAAATACAATTTTTTCGGGGTCGAAATCTTGATATAATTTTTTCGGGGTCGAAATCTTGATATACGTAAAATACAATTTTTTCGGGGTCGAAATCTTGATATAATTTTTTCGGGGTCGAAATCTTGATATACGTAAAATACAATTTTTTCGGGGTCGAAATCTTGATATACGTAAAATACAATTTTTTCGGGGTCGAAATCTTGATATAATTTTTTCGGGGTCGAAATCTTGATATACGTAAAATTAAATTTTTTCGGGGTCGAAATCTTGATATAATTTTTTCGGGGTCGAAATCTTGATATACGTAAAATACAATTTTTTCGGGGTCGAAATCTTGATATACGTAAAATACAATTTTTTCGGGGTCGAAATCTTGATATACGTAAAATACAATTTTTTCGGGGTCGAAATCTTGATATACGTAAAATACAATTTTTTCGGGGTCGAAATCTTGATATAATTTTTTCGGGGTCGAAATCTTGATATACGTAAAATACAATTTTTTCGGGGTCGAAATCTTGATATACGTAAAATACAATTTTTTCGGGGTCGAAATCTTGATATACGTAAAATACAATTTTTTCGGGGTCGAAATCTTGATATAATTTTTTCGGGGTCGAAATCTTGATATACGTAAAATACAATTTTTTCGGGGTCGAAATCTTGATATAATTTTTTCGGGGTCGAAATCTTGATATAATTTTTTCGGGGTAGAAATCTCGATTTATTAAAAATTAAATTTTTTCGGGGTCGAAATCTTGATATAATTTTTTCGGGGTCGAAATCTTGATATACGTAAAATACAATTTTTTCGGGGTCGAAATCTTGATATAATTTTTTCGGGGTCGAAATCTTGATATACGTAAAATACAATTTTTTCGGGGTCGAAATCTTGATATAATTTTTTCGGGGTCGAAATCTTGATATACGTAAAATTAAATTTTTTCGGGGTCGAAATCTTGATATAATTTTTTCGGGGTCGAAATCTTGATATACGTAAAATACAATTTTTTCGGGGTCGAAATCTTGATATAATTTTTTCGGGGTCGAAATCTTGATATACGTAAAATACAATTTTTTCGGGGTCGAAATCTTGATATACGTAAAATACAATTTTTTCGGGGTCGAAATCTTGATATAATTTTTTCGGGGTCGAAATCTTGATATACGTAAAATACAATTTTTTCGGGGTCGAAATCTTGATATAATTTTTTCGGGGTCGAAATCTTGATATACGTAAAATACAATTTTTTCGGGGTCGAAATCTTGATATAATTTTTTCGGGGTCGAAATCTTGATATACGTAAAATTAAATTTTTTCGGGGTCGAAATCTTGATATAATTTTTTCGGGGTCGAAATCTTGATATACGTAAAATACAATTTTTTCGGGGTCGAAATCTTGATATACGTAAAATACAATTTTTTCGGGGTCGAAATCTTGATATAATTTTTTCGGGGTCGAAATCTTGATATACGTAAAATACAATTTTTTCGGGGTCGAAATCTTGATATACGTAAAATACAATTTTTTCGGGGTCGAAATCTTGATATAATTTTTTCGGGGTCGAAATCTTGATATACGTAAAATACAATTTTTTCGGGGTCGAAATCTTGATATAATTTTTTCGGGGTCGAAATCTTGATATACGTAAAATACAATTTTTTCGGGGTCGAAATCTTGATATACGTAAAATACAATTTTTTCGGGGTCGAAATCTTGATATAATTTTTTCGGGGTCGAAATCTTGATATACGTAAAATACAATTTTTTCGGGGTCGAAATCTTGATATACGTAAAATACAATTTTTTCGGGGTCGAAATCTTGATATAATTTTTTCGGGGTCGAAATCTTGATATACGTAAAATTAAATTTTTTCGGGGTCGAAATCTTGATATAATTTTTTCGGGGTCGAAATCTTGATATACGTAAAATACAATTTTTTCGGGGTCGAAATCTTGATATAATTTTTTCGGGGTCGAAATCTTGATATACGTAAAATACAATTTTTTCGGGGTCGAAATCTTGATATACGTAAAATACAATTTTTTCGGGGTCGAAATCTTGATATAATTTTTTCGGGGTCGAAATCTTGATATACGTAAAATACAATTTTTTCGGGGTCGAAATCTTGATATAATTTTTTCGGGGTCGAAATCTTGATATACGTAAAATACAATTTTTTCGGGGTCGAAATCTTGATATAATTTTTTCGGGGTCGAAATCTTGATATACGTAAAATTAAATTTTTTCGGGGTCGAAATCTTGATATAATTTTTTCGGGGTCGAAATCTTGATATACGTAAAATACAATTTTTTCGGGGTCGAAATCTTGATATACGTAAAATACAATTTTTTCGGGGTCGAAATCTTGATATAATTTTTTCGGGGTCGAAATCTTGATATACGTAAAATACAATTTTTTCGGGGTCGAAATCTTGATATACGTAAAATACAATTTTTTCGGGGTCGAAATCTTGATATAATTTTTTCGGGGTCGAAATCTTGATATACGTAAAATACAATTTTTTCGGGGTCGAAATCTTGATATAATTTTTTCGGGGTCGAAATCTTGATATACGTAAAATACAATTTTTTCGGGGTCGAAATCTTGATATACGTAAAATACAATTTTTTCGGGGTCGAAATCTTGATATAATTTTTTCGGGGTCGAAATCTTGATATACGTAAAATACAATTTTTTCGGGGTCGAAATCTTGATATACGTAAAATACAATTTTTTCGGGGTCGAAATCTTGATATAATTTTTTCGGGGTCGAAATCTTGATATACGTAAAATTAAATTTTTTCGGGGTCGAAATCTTGATATAATTTTTTCGGGGTCGAAATCTTGATATACGTAAAATACAATTTTTTCGGGGTCGAAATCTTGATATACGTAAAATACAATTTTTTCGGGGTCGAAATCTTGATATAATTTTTTCGGGGTCGAAATCTTGATATACGTAAAATACAATTTTTTCGGGGTCGAAATCTTGATATACGTAAAATACAATTTTTTCGGGGTCGAAATCTTGACATACGTAAAATACAATTTTTTCGGGGTCGAAATCTTGATATACGTAAAATACAATTTTTTCGGGGTCGAAATCTTGATATACGTAAAATACAATTTTTTCGGGGTCGAAATCTTGATATAATTTTTTCGGGGTCGAAATCTTGATATACGTAAAATACAATTTTTTCGGGGTCGAAATCTTGATATAATTTTTTCGGGGTCGAAATCTTGATATACGTAAAATACAATTTTTTCGGGGTCGAAATCTTGATATACGTAAAATACAATTTTTTCGGGGTCGAAATCTTGATATAATTTTTTCGGGGTCGAAATCTTGATATACGTAAAATACAATTTTTTCGGGGTCGAAATCTTGATATAATTTTTTCGGGGTCGAAATCTTGATATACGTAAAATTAAATTTTTTCGGGGTCGAAATCTTGATATAATTTTTTCGGGGTCGAAATCTTGATATACGTAAAATACAATTTTTTCGGGGTCAAAATCTTAATATACGTAAAATACAATTTTTTCGGGGTCGAAATCTTGATATACGTAAAATACAATTTTTTCGGGGTCGAAATCTTGATATACGTAAAATACAATTTTTTCGGGGTCGAAATCTTGATATAATTTTTTCGGGGTCGAAATCTTGATATACGTAAAATACAATTTTTTCGGGGTCGAAATCTTGATATACGTAAAATACAATTTTTTCGGGGTCGAAATCTTGATATAATTTTTTCGGGGTCGAAATCTTGATATACGTAAAATACAATTTTTTCGGGGTCGAAATCTTGATATAATTTTTTCGGGGTCGAAATCTTGATATACGTAAAATACAATTTTTTCGGGGTCGAAATCTTGATATACGTAAAATACAATTTTTTCGGGGTCGAAATCTTGATATAGTTTTTTCGGGGTCGAAATCTTGATATACGTAAAATACAATTTTTTCGGGGTCGAAATCTTGATATAATTTTTTCGGGGTCGAAATCTTGATATACGTAAAATACAATTTTTTCGGGGTCGAAATCTTGATATAATTTTTTCGGGGTCGAAATCTTGATATACGTAAAATACAATTTTTTCGGGGTCGAAATCTTGATATAATTTTTTCGGGGTCGAAATCTTGATATACGTAAAATACAATTTTTTCGGGGTCGAAATCTTGATATACGTAAAATACAATTTTTTCGGGGTCGAAATCTTGATATACTTTTTTCGGGGTCGAAATCTTGATATACGTAAAATACAATTTTTTCGGGGTCGAAATCTTGATATACGTAAAATACAATTTTTTCGGGGTCGAAATCTTGATATAATTTTTTCGGGGTAGAAATCTCGATTTATTAAAAATTAAATTTTTTCGGGGTCGAAATCTTGATATAATTTTTTCGGGGTCGAAATCTTGATATACGTAAAATTAAATTTTTTCGGGGTCGAAATCTTGATATAATTTTTTCGGGGTCGAAATCTTGATATACGTAAAATACAATTTTTTCGGGGTCGAAATCTTGATATAATTTTTTCGGGGTCGAAATCTTGATATACGTAAAATACAATTTTTTCGGGGTCGAAATCTTGATATACGTAAAATACAATTTTTTCGGGGTCGAAATCTTGATATAATTTTTTCGGGGTCGAAATCTTGATATACGTAAAATACAATTTTTTCGGGGTCGAAATCTTGATATACGTAAAATACAATTTTTTCGGGGTCGAAATCTTGATATAATTTTTTCGGGGTCGAAATCTTGATATACGTAAAATACAATTTTTTCGGGGTCGAAATCTTGATATACGTAAAATACAATTTTTTCGGGGTCGAAATCTTGATATACGTAAAATACAATTTTTTCGGGGTCGAAATCTTGATATACATAAAATACAATTTTTTCGGGGTCGAAATCTTGATATAATTTTTTCGGGGTCGAAATCTTGATATACGTAAAATACAATTTTTTCGGGGTCGAAATCTTGATATAATTTTTTCGGGGTCGAAATCTTGATATACGTAAAATACAATTTTTTCGGGGTCGAAATCTTGATATAATTTTTTCGGGGTCGAAATCTTGATATACGTAAAATACAATTTTTTCGGGGTCGAAATCTTGATATACGTAAAATACAATTTTTTCGGGGTCGAAATCTTGATATAATTTTTTCGGGGTCGAAATCTTGATATACGTAAAATACAATTTTTTCGGGGTCGAAATCTTGATATAATTTTTTCGGGGTCGAAATCTTGATATACGTAAAATTAAATTTTTTCGGGGTCGAAATCTTGATATAATTTTTTCGGGGTCGAAATCTTGATATACGTAAAATACAATTTTTTCGGGGTCGAAATCTTGATATACGTAAAATACAATTTTTTCGGGGTCGAAATCTTGATATACGTAAAATACAATTTTTTCGGGGTCGAAATCTTGATATACGTAAAATACAATTTTTTCGGGGTCGAAATCTTGATATAATTTTTTCGGGGTCGAAATCTTGATATACGTAAAATACAATTTTTTCGGGGTCGAAATCTTGATATAATTTTTTCGGGGTCGAAATCTTGATATACGTAAAATTAAATTTTTTCGGGGTCGAAATCTTGATATAATTTTTTCGGGGTCGAAATCTTGATATACGTAAAATACAATTTTTTCGGGGTCGAAATCTTGATATACGTAAAATACAATTTTTTCGGGGTCGAAATCTTGATATACGTAAAATACAATTTTTTCGGGGTCGAAATCTTGATATAATTTTTTCGGGGTCGAAATCTTGATATACGTAAAATACAATTTTTTCGGGGTCGAAATCTTGATATACGTAAAATACAATTTTTTCGGGGTCGAAATCTTGATATACGTAAAATACAATTTTTTCGGGGTCGAAATCTTGATATAATTTTTTCGGGGTAGAAATCTCGATTTATTAAAAATTAAATTTTTTCGGGGTCGAAATCTTGATATAATTTTTTCGGGGTCGAAATCTTGATATACGTAAAATTAAATTTTTTCGGGGTCGAAATCTTGATATAATTTTTTCGGGGTCGAAATCTTGATATACGTAAAATACAATTTTTTCGGGGTCGAAATCTTGATATAATTTTTTCGGGGTCGAAATCTTGATATACGTAAAATACAATTTTTTCGGGGTCGAAATCTTGATATACGTAAAATACAATTTTTTCGGGGTCGAAATCTTGATATACGTAAAATACAATTTTTTCGGGGTCGAAATCTTGATATACGTAAAATACAATTTTTTCGGGGTCGAAATCTTGATATAATTTTTTCGGGGTCGAAATCTTGATATACGTAAAATACAATTTTTTCGGGGTCAAAATCTTGATATACGTAAAATACAATTTTTTCGGGGTCGAAATCTTGATATACGTAAAATACAATTTTTTCGGGGTCGAAATCTTGATATACATAAAATACAATTTTTTCGGGGTCGAAATCTTGATATAATTTTTTCGGGGTCGAAATCTTGATATACGTAAAATACAATTTTTTCGGGGTCGAAATCTTGATATAATTTTTTCGGGGTCGAAATCTTGATATACGTAAAATACAATTTTTTCGGGGTCGAAATCTTGATATAATTTTTTCGGGGTCGAAATCTTGATATACGTAAAATACAATTTTTTCGGGGTCGAAATCTTGATATACGTAAAATACAATTTTTTCGGGGTCGAAATCTTGATATAATTTTTTCGGGGTCGAAATCTTGATATACGTAAAATACAATTTTTTCGGGGTCGAAATCTTGATATAATTTTTTCGGGGTCGAAATCTTGATATACGTAAAATTAAATTTTTTCGGGGTCGAAATCTTGATATAATTTTTTCGGGGTCGAAATCTTGATATACGTAAAATACAATTTTTTCGGGGTCGAAATCTTGATATACGTAAAATACAATTTTTTCGGGGTCGAAATCTTGATATACGTAAAATACAATTTTTTCGGGGTCGAAATCTTGATATACGTAAAATACAATTTTTTCGGGGTCGAAATCTTGATATAATTTTTTCGGGGTCGAAATCTTGATATACGTAAAATACAATTTTTTCGGGGTCGAAATCTTGATATACGTAAAATACAATTTTTTCGGGGTCGAAATCTTGATATACGTAAAATACAATTTTTTCGGGGTCGAAATCTTGATATAATTTTTTCGGGGTCGAAATCTTGATATACGTAAAATACAATTTTTTCGGGGTCGAAATCTTGATATAATTTTTTCGGGGTCGAAATCTTGATATACGTAAAATACAATTTTTTCGGGGTCGAAATCTTGATATACGTAAAATACAATTTTTTCGGGGTCGAAATCTTGATATAATTTTTTCGGGGTCGAAATCTTGATATACGTAAAATACAATTTTTTCGGGGTCGAAATCTTGATATAATTTTTTCGGGGTCGAAATCTTGATATACGTAAAATACAATTTTTTCGGGGTCGAAATCTTGATATAATTTTTTCGGGGTCGAAATCTTGATATACGTAAAATACAATTTTTTCGGGGTCGAAATCTTGATATAATTTTTTCGGGGTCGAAATCTTGATATACGTAAAATACAATTTTTTCGGGGTCGAAATCTTGATATACGTAAAATACAATTTTTTCGGGGTCGAAATCTTGATATAATTTTTTCGGGGTCGAAATCTTGATATATTAAAAATTAAATTTTTTCGGGGTCGAAATCTTGATATAATTTTTTCGGGGTCGAAATCTTGATATACGTAAAATACAATTTTTTCGGGGTCGAAATCTTGATATAATTTTTTCGGGGTCGAAATCTTGATATACGTAAAATACAATTTTTTCGGGGTCGAAATCTTGATATAATTTTTTCGGGGTCGAAATCTTGATATACGTAAAATACAATTTTTTCGGGGTCGAAATCTTGATATAATTTTTTCGGGGTCGAAATCTTGATATATTAAAAATTAAATTTTTTCGGGGTCGAAATCTTGATATAATTTTTTCGGGGTCGAAATCTTGATATACGTAAAATACAATTTTTTCGGGGTCGAAATCTTGATATAATTTTTTCGGGGTCGAAATCTTGATATACGTAAAATACAATTTTTTCGGGGTCGAAATCTTGATATAATTTTTTCGGGGTCGAAATCTTGATATACGTAAAATACAATTTTTTCGGGGTCGAAATCTTGATATAATTTTTTCGGGGTCGAAATCTTGATATAATTTTTTCGGGGTCGAAATCTTGATATAATTTTTTCGGGGTCGAAATCTTGATATAATTTTTTCGGGGTCGAAATCTTGATATAATTTTTTCGGGGTCGAAATCTTGATATACGTAAAATACAATTTTTTCGGGGTCGAAATCTTGATATACGTAAAATACAATTTTTTCGGGGTCGAAATCTTGATATAATTTTTTCGGGGTCGAAATCTTGATATAATTTTTTCGGGGTCGAAATCTTGATATACGTAAAATACAATTTTTTCGGGGTCGAAATCTTGATATAATTTTTTCGGGGTCGAAATCTTGATATACGTAAAATACAATTTTTTCGGGGTCGAAATCTTGATATAATTTTTTCGGGGTCGAAATCTTGATATAATTTTTTCGGGGTCGAAATCTTGATATAATTTTTTCGGGGTCGAAATCTTGATATAATTTTTTCGGGGTCGAAATCTTGATATACGTAAAATACAATTTTTTCGGGGTCGAAATCTTGATATACGTAAAATACAATTTTTTCGGGGTCGAAATCTTGATATAATTTTTTCGGGGTCGAAATCTTGATATACGTAAAATACAATTTTTTCGGGGTCGAAATCTTGATATAATTTTTTCGGGGTCGAAATCTTGATATACGTAAAATACAATTTTTTCGGGGTCGAAATCTTGATATAATTTTTTCGGGGTCGAAATCTTGATATACGTAAAATACAATTTTTTCGGGGTCGAAATCTTGATATAATTTTTTCGGGGTCGAAATCTTGATATACGTAAAATACAATTTTTTCGGGGTCGAAATCTTGATATAATTTTTTCGGGGTCGAAATCTTGATATACGTAAAATACAATTTTTTCGGGGTCGAAATCTTGATATACGTAAAATACAATTTTTTCGGGGTCGAAATCTTGATATAATTTTTTCGGGGTCGAAATCTTGATATATTAAAATTAAATTTTTTCGGGGTCGAAATCTTGATATAATTTTTTCGGGGTCGAAATCTTGATATACGTAAAATACAATTTTTTCGGGGTCGAAATCTTGATATAATTTTTTCGGGGTCGAAATCTTGATATACGTAAAATACAATTTTTTCGGGGTCGAAATCTTGATATACGTAAAATACAATTTTTTCGGGGTCGAAATCTTGATATACGTAAAATACAATTTTTTCGGGGTCGAAATCTTGATATAATTTTTTCGGGGTCGAAATCTTGATATACGTAAAATACAATTTTTTCGGGGTCGAAATCTTGATATAATTTTTTCGGGGTCGAAATCTTGATATACGTAAAATACAATTTTTTCGGGGTCGAAATCTTGATATAATTTTTTCGGGGTCGAAATCTTGATATACGTAAAATACAATTTTTTCGGGGTCGAAATCTTGATATAATTTTTTCGGGGTCGAAATCTTGATATACGTAAAATACAATTTTTTCGGGGTCGAAATCTTGATATACGTAAAATACAATTTTTTCGGGGTCGAAATCTTGATATAATTTTTTCGGGGTCGAAATCTTGATATACGTAAAATACAATTTTTTCGGGGTCGAAATCTTGATATAATTTTTTCGGGGTCGAAATCTTGATATACGTAAAATACAATTTTTTCGGGGTCGAAATCTTGATATAATTTTTTCGGGGTCGAAATCTTGATATACGTAAAATACAATTTTTTCGGGGTCGAAATCTTGATATAATTTTTTCGGGGTCGAAATCTTGATATACGTAAAATACAATTTTTTCGGGGTCGAAATCTTGATATACGTAAAATACAATTTTTTCGGGGTCGAAATCTTGATATAATTTTTTCGGGGTCGAAATCTTGATATATTAAAAATTAAATTTTTTCGGGGTCGAAATCTTGATATAATTTTTTCGGGGTCGACATCTTGATATACGTAAAATACAATTTTTTCGGGGTCGAAATCTTGATATAATTTTTTCGGGGTCGAAATCTTGATATACGTAAAATACAATTTTTTCGGGGTCGAAATCTTGATATAATTTTTTCGGGGTCGAAATCTTGATATACGTAAAATACAATTTTTTCGGGGTCGAAATCTTGATATAATTTTTTCGGGGTCGAAATCTTGATATACGTAAAATACAATTTTTTCGGGGTCGAAATCTTGATATAATTTTTTCGGGGTCGAAATCTTGATATACGTAAAATACAATTTTTTCGGGGTCGAAATCTTGATATAATTTTTTCGGGGTCGAAATCTTGATATACGTAAAATACAATTTTTTCGGGGTCGAAATCTTGATATATTAAAAATTAAATTTTTTTCGGGGTCGAAATGTTGATATAATTTTTTCGGGGTCGAAATCTTGATATACGTAAAATACAATTTTTTCGGGGTCGAAATCTTGATATAATTTTTTCGGGGTCGAAATCTTGATATACGTAAAATACAATTTTTTCGGGGTCGAAATCTTGATATACGTAAAATACAATTTTTTCGGGGTCGAAATCTTGATATAATTTTTTCGGGGTCGAAATCTTGATATATTAAAAATTAAATTTTTTTCGGGGTCGAAATCTCGGTATATTAAAAATTAAATTTTTTCGGGGTCGAAATCTTGATATAATTTTTCGGGGTCGAAATCTTGATATAATTTTTTCGGGGTCGAAATCTTGATATACGTAAAATACAATTTTTTCGGGGTCGAAATCTTGATATAATTTTTTGGGGGTCGAAATCTTGATATACGTAAAATACAATTTTTTCGGGGTCGAAATCTTGATATAATTTTTTCGGGGTCGAAATCTTGATATACGTAAAATACAATTTTTTCGGGGTCGAAATCTTGATATAATTTTTTCGGGGTCGAAATCTTGATATACGTAAAATACAATTTTTTCGGGGTCGAAATCTTGATATACGTAAAATACAATTTTTTCGGGGTCGAAATCTTGATATAATTTTTTCGGGGTCGAAATCTTGATATACGTAAAATACAATTTTTTCGGGGTCGAAATCTTGATATAATTTTTTCGGGGTCGAAATCTTGATATACGTAAAATACAATTTTTTCGGGGTCGAAATCTTGATATAATTTTTTCGGGGTCGAAATCTTGATATACGTAAAATACAATTTTTTCGGGGTCGAAATCTTGATATAATTTTTTCGGGGTCGAAATCTTGATATACGTAAAATACAATTTTTTCGGGGTCGAAATCTTGATATACGTAAAATACAATTTTTTCGGGGTCGAAATCTTGATATAATTTTTTCGGGGTCGAAATCTTGATATATTAAAAATTAAATTTTTTTCGGGGTCGAAATCTTGATATAATTTTTTCGGGGTCGAAATCTTGATATACGTAAAATACAATTTTTTCGGGGTCGAAATCTTGATATAATTTTTTCGGGGTCGAAATCTTGATATACGTAAAATACAATTTTTTCGGGGTCGAAATCTTGATATAATTTTTTCGGGGTCGAAATCTTGATATACGTAAAATACAATTTTTTCGGGGTCGAAATCTTGATATAATTTTTTCGGGGTCGAAATCTTGATATACGTAAAATACAATTTTTTCGGGGTCGAAATCTTGATATAATTTTTTCGGGGTCGAAATCTTGATATAATTTTTTCGGGGTCGAAATCTTGATATATTAAAAATTAAATTTTTTTCGGGGTCGAAATCTTGATATAATTTTTTCGGGGTCGAAATCTTAATATACGTAAAATACAATTTTTTCGGGGTCGAAATCTTGATATAATTTTTTCGGGGTCGAAATCTTGATATACGTAAAATACAATTTTTTTGGGGTCGAAATCTTGATATAATTTTTTCGGGGTCGAAATCTTGATATAATTTTTTCGGGGTCGAAATCTTGATATAATTTTTTCGGGGTCGAAATCTTGATATAATTTTTTCGGGGTCGAAATCTTGATATACGTAAAATACAATTTTTTCGGGGTCGAAATCTTGATATAATTTTTTCGGGGTCGAAATCTTGATATACGTAAAATACAATTTTTTCGGGGTCGAAATCTTGATATACGTAAAATACAATTTTTTCGGGGTCGAAATCTTGATATAATTTTTTCGGGGTCGAAATCTTGATATAATTTTTTCGGGGTCGAAATCTTGATATACGTAAAATACAATTTTTTCGGGGTCGAAATCTTGATATAATTTTTTCGGGGTCGAAATCTTGATATACGTAAAATACAATTTTTTCGGGGTCGAAATCTTGATATAATTTTTTCGGGGTCGAAATCTTGATAGAATTTTTTCGGGGTCGAAATCTTGATATAATTTTTTCGGGGTCGAAATCTTGATATACGGAAAATACAATTTTTTCGGGGTCGAAATCTTGATATAATTTTTTCGGGGTCGAAATCTTGATATACGTAAAATACAATTTTTTCGGGGTCGAAATCTTGATATACGTAAAATACAATTTTTTCGGGGTCGAAATCTTGATATAATTTTTTCGGGGTCGAAATCTTGATATACGTAAAATACAATTTTTTCGGGGTCGAAATCTTGATATAATTTTTTCGGGGTCGAAATCTTGATATACGTAAAATACAATTTTTTCGGGGTCGAAATCTTGATATAATTTTTTCGGGGTCGAAATCTTGATATACGTAAAATACAATTTTTTCGGGGTCGAAATCTTGATATACGTAAAATACAATTTTTTCGGGGTCGAAATCTTGATATACGTAAAATACAATTTTTTCGGGGTCGAAATCTTGATATACGTAAAATACAATTTTTTCGGGGTCGAAATCTTGATATAATTTTTTCGGGGTCGAAATCTTGATATATTAAAATTAAATTTTTTCGGGGTCGAAATCTTGATATAATTTTTTCGGGGTCGAAATCTTGATATACGTAAAATACAATTTTTTCGGGGTCGAAATCTTGATATAATTTTTTCGGGGTCGAAATCTTGATATACGTAAAATACAATTTTTTCGGGGTCGAAATCTTGATATAATTTTTTCGGGGTCGAAATCTTGATATACGTAAAATACAATTTTTTCGGGGTCGAAATCTTGATATAATTTTTTCGGGGTCGAAATCTTGATATAATTTTTTCGGGGTCGAAATCTTGATATACGTAAAATACAATTTTTTCGGGGTCGAAATCTTGATATAATTTTTTCGGGGTCGAAATCTTGATATACGTAAAATACAATTTTTTCGGGGTCGAAATCTTGATATACGTAAAATACAATTTTTTCGGGGTCGAAATCTTGATATAATTTTTTCGGGGTCGAAATCTTGATATACGTAAAATACAATTTTTTCGGGGTCGAAATCTTGATATACGTAAAATACAATTTTTTCGGGGTCGAAATCTTGATATAATTTTTTCGGGGTCGAAATCTTGATATACGTAAAATACAATTTTTTCGGGGTCGAAATCTTGATATAATTTTTTCGGGGTCGAAATCTTGATATACGTAAAATACAATTTTTTCGGGGTCGAAATCTTGATATAATTTTTTCGGGGTCGAAATCTTGATATACGTAAAATACAATTTTTTCGGGGTCGAAATCTTGATATA
This sequence comes from Ganaspis brasiliensis, assembly GCA_037103525.1. NCBI lineage: Eukaryota > Metazoa > Arthropoda > Insecta > Hymenoptera > Figitidae > Ganaspis > Ganaspis brasiliensis. The sequence goes on from JAZKLR010000655.1 coordinate 40,786, forward strand.
A